>CP136067.1:66833572-67433572 GCA_032622095.1 Siphonodentalium dalli | reverse complement strand
TTGATAGTGGGGTTACTTTTGTTCACTGATTGTTTTGGACGGGTCCAATCGTGACCCCGACCTGACCTTGACCTTCAAAATGATCAATTCAAGGTAAAATCGGGTAAAATCGGATAGATTTCGACGGCACGTTTGTAGGGTACTTTTGTCCGGGCAGTGTTTGACCTTGACCTTCAAAATGGCCAATTCAAGGTCAAAGCCCGGACGAAGTCGGGTCACCTTCTAGTATATATATATATGAACGAGTAGGATCAGTCTTCATGTTTGTCTGTACGATATTTTCTCCCGGTACCCTGGTCCGATTAAAAAAAATGGTGTGGTAACTCAGGATACCCCGGTGGATCTGGTAACAACGTTGGTTTCTCAAAATTGTGATGAAACATTTGTTGTTGTTAAATTGAACAATTTTATTTTCAATCGTTCATTAGGGTGTTGTAAAATCCCATGGTCGATTGCCTCAGTGAAGCCGCCAGCCTTTGCCTTTCAGTACATGGTCACATATGAAGACAGGCATGCTATCCTCTTGTGTGTAGCACCTGGAATTATAAAATAATATCGCTTGGGGAACTAGTAACGGATATAGCTGTACACCCCTCCGACAGTATGTTTCAGTCCCCTCCTTATTATTGTTTTAACCATTGCTGAATATTGAAAACAAATTTTCTAAGTAGAAAAATGTCAGTTATATTATAACTCCACAGAAAAGTCTGACATATTTCATAATCATAGCTTCACATTTTCCCATAGTTCTAAATATATATGCCAAGCAAAAACAAAACAAATGATCGCAAATTATAGGAATAAAAACTCGGAAAATTGCATCCACGTAAGGACGAACAAGCTGCTTCTTGTATAACCCCACAACTCGCTGCGAGTGTCAAATCAAATACAAAGGTTAAAAATCGACACTCCGCTGCATTTTTGCTGAAAAAAAAAATGGATGTAACATTTTGTTTATGTCGGCGTTCCGAGAGTGATGACAAGTCAGAGTTAACAATATGACATACATCAAAAGTTATATGTTTACCAAACATGTACTTCGTGGTTGGATTTCAGTTACAGGTTACAGTTCAGTTATATATATAAGACACCGCCTGGATGTTATGTTGTCCCAGGAGTACATACAACATTATGAACACCCAGAACCATTGTGGCCACGCAAAAGTCAAATGAAACGCCCATCATCTACGGCAAAGTTGCTTTTTCGACCAGAAATTGAAGATGGCAGACTTCAGCAAAATCACGACTAAGCGGACAGATTTTTTACAACTAATGATTAAATTTTTCGGGACTAACCGGACAGTATTTTCGAGTTGGGTACCCGCATCAAAAGATGAAATTTGGAATTTTGAGATAGTCCGTGAAAATATTCAAAATATGTATTTGTGGGGGGAAAACAGCCCTTTCGATTGGTATATCGGCTGTTGCGACAGATATATGCGATGAATGTGAAAAGTGTGATTTTCTGGAATATTTTGGGGAAAAATCGACTCGCGGCGATGATTAAATGGAATTTTTTCCGCGATAGAACACTGACAACTGCCTTACATTGATCATCTGTGTCCGAACATTAGTGAAGAAATATTCACTCACCTTCAGTTGGTCAGATATGATATCCAAGCGTTTATTTTCCCAAAAACACGTAAAAAAATGTCAACAAATATTTGTCGACTGATATTTCTCCACCTCGAAATCTACGACTTCCGGTTTTGGTTCGTGTCCGTTGATCCACTGTGCTATATGAATCTGATTGTTTCAATTCATTTTGAAGCTGTAATTTTTCTTAGAAATGATTTTGGAAAAAAATTACATCAGAAAAAAATCTGCATTCACCCACCCGGTCCTTGTATCCTGTAATTTCTTCCGACCCCACCCCCCTCCCGGGATAGTTAGAGAAAAGCTTAACGGCTATTCGAAATGATTTAATCAATTGTGACATTGAAATAACAGTGGACCCTTAGGCGGGATAAAGAGCGGGGAGTTAGCTGGTATTCAGGGTTCAGCAGGATGTAGGGATTGCATCAGTATTAAAGTAGAATTTAATGTGTTTTATGGGAGAGATGCTCTGCTATTAGCTTTTGTGAGAGAAAGTGCGCCTATCGTGTGTAACCTCAAAACCATATGTGTATGCCGTGCACTGTGTATAATGTAGCACAATTCTTACAAGCGTCCCTTTGATAACAAAATCCTTTGTAACAATATGCTTTATTAGTTTAAATACATACAAGTATCAATCTTAAAGGGGCCAGTGGATCGAAATTATGATAATTATGTATACGAGTGAGAAGATTCGAAAAGTTTTCCAATGTAGAATGTCCGAGAAAATAAATGCGTGGGTTGGAAAAAGGAGGAGTTTATTGAATATAACATAATGGAATTAAATAAAAGACCTATAAAATAAATACAAATCATAAAAAGAAGGAGCAATATATAATAATTAGACCTATAAAATAAATATAAGTTAAAAAAGGAGGAGTTTATGAGTAAAGAGGGCTTTGTAAGACTATGGGGCCATAGCCATACACATACAAAGCATAGAAAAGAGGGCGTTGTGAGACTACGAGAGCATAGAACATACACGCATGCATACATTAGGGAACAAAATGGGACCACAGACGCATACATGCTGCTGCCCAGAAAATGGCGGCGTCACTATTCGGGTACACCGGCAACAATACGAGACCAAAATAACTATGTACAAATCAGTGCCAAGATTCTGATTGCCGAAGCGGGTCACGAGAGAGCAGACGTCTGTGGTTTATCTGATGTACAGTCGATAGCCTCGTGTTTAAAGTTATCTCTCTGGGCGCATGGGTAAACATCGTTAAGCCTGATACAAGTTTCCCCAAGTAGTTACAAGACCCCAATAATTAGCTCTCATCTGCCGACAGAGGATAAGATTGTGGATTTCATTATTTGCTATGGGACTCCGTCAATAGAGACCTTTACAGAGCGACGAGGCTGAACATGGCCCATGAGACGATTGTTTTATCCGGATCAAATGAAGCCAGTAATGAATCAAATGATATGAGTGAAGCCGGAATGTTTTCCGTAAAAAAAAATCAATTGTTTTATGCTCCGATACGCGTGTCCCATGGGAAAATGATAGATTTATAGAGCACTCACGCTCAGGTATGTGTAATCGGGGTTTGTAACATATAGTGCAAACGTACGTCGTATATGACGATTAAACTAGGTACATGCAAAATACGTATTTATACCATGGTCACGTACTATCTATTATATATTTTGGAAGATCTGTCTGTCTGTCTGTGTGTCTGTGTGTGTGTTCGCGATGAACTCGAAAACGACCGACCCGATTTCGATGAAACTTGGTATGTGGGGGTATTTTCGGCCGTGGGGTGGCATGGGACTATTAATTTGTCCGTGCGACGTGACCTTGACCTTGAAATTGGGTCATTTCAAGGTCAAACGCCCGAATATCACGGGATTTCGATGAAACTTGGTATGTGGGGGTCCTTTCGTATGGGGAGTCTCATAAGCATATTCATTTGCCCGTGCGACGTGACCTTGACCTTGAAATCGGGTAACTTCAAGGTCAAATCGCTAATTTTGATGGGATTTCGACGAAATTTGATACGTGGGGTTACTTTTGTCCACTGATTATCGTGACCCCGACCTGACCTTGACCTTCAAAATGATCAATTCAAGGTCAAATCGGGTAAACCGGGTGGATTACGACGGGCACGTTTGTCGGGTACTTTTGTCCGGGTTGTGTTTTGGACTGGTTAAATCGTGACCCCACTTGACCTTGACATTCAAAATGGACAATTCAAGGTCAAAGCCCGGACGAAGTCGGGTCACTTTCTAGTCTATTATATATTTTGGAAAATCTGTCTGTGTGTGTGTGTGTCTGTATGTCTGTGTGTTTGCGATGAACTCGAAAACGGCCGACCCGATTTCGATGAAACTTCGTATGTCGAGAAGTGGCATAGGCATATTAATTTTCAGATCCGAGGTCAACTTTTCACGTGCCGAGGTCAAATCTGTTTTTATGCTGTGCTACGGGACTTTCATTTGAGTTCGGTGCTTACAAATCGATTCGAAACAGCGCGAATAATAAAATGCCAGTCATAATAATGACACTGTGAGAATCTTTCGTGTTCGCTCTTTCCAACGATATATAATGAGTATGTATCCGTTTTAGTTATCTGCCTCAATTATCAAGAAGAAGTGGTACTATCTTCCATCAGGATAAAAACAATGCGTAACTTCTATGACGTCGTTAGAGGACATAACGTTAGATCACGTTAACGCTTAACCGGCCGATGCATTTGACTGTTTCAGACGTCTTGGCGATATCTCGGGCACCGATGGTAATTTATCTTTACGTTGAAACTTGATAATTAATGAGCGTGTGTATATGAGGCGCGTTTATATACTGAGTGGAAATGAAATCGTGTTAAACTGACGGATTTTTACGGACGAAATTTGATGCATAGGGTATCTCGGTATCCGCTGGGCCGATTTCCCGGTATCCGCTGGGCCGATTTCCACCATCTTTGGGGTGTTGGTGTTTGACCCCACCTGACCTTCAAAATGGTCAATTCAAGGTCAAATCGGGTAAAACCGGATGGATTTCGACGGGTACTTTTGTCGGGTACTTTTGTTCGGGCACTGTGTTTTGGACGGGTCAAATCGTGACCCCACTTGACCTTGGCCTTCAAAATAGACAATTCAATGTCAAACCCGGACGAAGTCGGGTCACCTTCTAGTATATATATATATAGGAAGTTTTTATCAATATGATAAATCTTTAATGTCGTACCATATATATATGGTCCAAGATTTATCTAAGACATGTCTATAGAAAATAATTAATTTAACTAAAATGTCTATAGGCCTTTCGTGGCATTGCCACTTTACAATAGAAGACAATAATGATTATGACGTCATAGCGTCAAGGGAAACAACTCAATTTTGAGAGAACGTCATTTCCTGAGTGCATTAAGTTTACACTTGATATGTTTCATATAAAAGTCTTCTCTTTGCTGTCTGAGTATTTTGCTGTCGGACTGTACTTTTTGGAACGGGAAAATCGAAAAGTTCCTACCCTCGCTCGCATTCATCCAAATGTTCACTGAGCTGAATTTTTCGATATTCTGGTTGTTTAATTTGCCGCTTGTGAATTCTCGTTCTTTCTCGCACTGTATTGCCCGTTTCTCTGACTTAACCTTCTGAAGATCCATGGCAGACGATACAATAGATAAAGTGTCTAGTCCCACAGTCCATAGAAACATTCGGATAAATGTTCATACCATTTTTTAAGTTTAGGTTTTCGCCTGTATGGATATATTTGCATGTCCTACATCGTTTGTCACCACATTTATTCACTAAGTTTAAATTCCCACCAGTTGTGAATCTTGCTGTTGTCAGAATCTTTTTTAATTTTTTTGGCTGACGTTTGCTCGGTAAAATATCATCTGATTTCATTGCGGCATTCATTAACTTTTCTGTAGGATGGGAAATAGTTGTTTTGAAACTATGGCCATATTAGGATGATGTGAGTTATATGTGGAAACTAATGGAGTTGGATCCAATATTGATTTTGGTGACAATTCTGCGTGCAGATCCACGATGGGAATAGCCCTTGCGCGTTCTATCAGATTTTTTCAGATAGTTTTGTTTTTCTAGAAACATCTTCAGTTCAGAAAGTCTATGGTCACGCTGTTTGTCTTGACTGACGATTGTGCACACCCATCTTGCCAGACAATAGGGTATGTTACGCTTAGTGTGCGATGGGTGGCACGAACGGAAATCCAGATATTGGTGTGTGTCTGTTAGATTGTACAATATGTCCGGTTGTAATTTATTTTTGTCCGCCAAAACAAACACATCCAGAAATGGTAATTTTTCACGGCTCCATTCTGATGTAAATTTGATTGACATATGCAGTGAGTCCAGAAGTGAAAGGAACTGGTTGAATCTTCCCAAATTATGAAACAATCATCCATATATCTTTGCCATGTACACATATGTTTACTGATGTTGGTCTGGAATGATTCTTTTACTTTCATATATAGTTGATGTTCGTGAAACCCCATTACTAATTTTTCGTAAGTTGGTGCCATCTGTGTACCCATAGCCATACCTTTAATTTGAGGAAAATATCTCTCGTCGAAGAAGAAGTTATTGTTTTCTAAAACTATGTTAACTGCATTCAGAATGAAATCCTCACTGAAGCGATCGTTCAATATATAATTATGTTCCTTCATTCAAAATTTAAGTGCCTCCGAATGTGGGATGCACGAATATAATTTTGTCACATCGCAGCTCACAAGTATAGACACTTCTTTGATTTCGCGTGGTATCTTGCGGATGAAGTCCATATCATCTCTGAGAAAGCTAGGTATTTTTCCACAGAGAGGTTTAAGGATTATGTCCAAAAAGTTACTCAACCGATTAGTCGGGCATGATGGTCCAGCTATTATGGGTCGTAATTTGAGATCTGTTGGTTCTTCCAGTTCCATATAAGAGCCATTCTGAAGTTTGATTGCTTCTTGTATTTGCTTACTCTTGTGTATTTTCGGAAAACCGTATATATTACTTCTGTTATGTTCAAAATTTATAAGATAGTCCCTTTCTTTTTCTCTGGTACAATTGGGGAATGTTGTTAGAAGATTCTTAAATTTTTTTAAAGGTTATTTTGTCATTATTAGATTTGCTTTCTTCATAGAATTCTTCATTTTGGATTAATTCCTCAATATAAAGAAGTCGATAGTATGTTTGATTCGTAATGACTATAGCACCCCCTTTATCTGCTTCTTTGATTATGATGGATTTGTCCTGTTGTGAGCAATGTATAGCCTCGTTTTCTATTTTAAAGATATTTTGCTGTTAGATATGTTTATTATTTTAGGATCTAAATGTTCGTCGCATATCTTTTCTTCGTTGGGTTTATTCTGCTTTGTTTGAGCCTTGTGACTTGGGGATAGCCTTGTCATAAAAAACGGGTTTCTCTACTTTGTCCGTTTTGTGGCTGACGATTATTTGATCTCCCCGAGATTTGTTGCCTATTTGGTACAATATCATCGGGAATATTTGGTCCAGGAGCACAATTGTAGTATCCCGATCGCATGACATCATAGTATAAACGCCCATCTCTTCTATTAGAGCGATATTCTGATCTCCCACGCGATTTGCTACGGTGTGATACCTGCCCGAAATTGTTGCGAGGAGCACTTTTAGATCTGCTTCTAGATTTACTCCAATTTCTTTTTTGATTCTATTAGTTGGTATTTTCGGATTATAATTTTTCGTCTTTTCCGCATTGTTAGAATTCTGTTTGTGCGTCGTGCGTTCTTGGTTCTTTTGTGGATCTCTTTCCTTTTTTGTTCCTTGGTAAGAAAATCACTTTCTGTATCAAATGTGAGTTCATATTCACCCAAGAACGTTTTATTTTTAGTTTCCCAAATTGTTAGAGATTTGGTTTCATTTGCAGATATTTGTTCTGCCCACATCTCATTGAATTTGTCTGCAATTAGACCAGTCGCCGCACTAGATATTTCTTCATGCATTGCTGGATCTAAGTTACGCAATTTCGTCTCATACGTTGTCTCTGTTTTCTGTTATTTTTATTTCCCTCCGGAATTTAAACAACATGCTTTGGTTTAGAAATCCAGGAATTATATGTTTGTACAAGTTGACCACAACGATAATAGTTCCAGAAGCTTTGTCTCCGTTTATTTAGATTATTCCTCCAAGTTTTCGATAAGAGTTTTTTCATTCAGAGTGTCTCCTTCTCCAAACTGATTTCATTCAACTCAGTTATCATTTGAGGATTGGATGTTCGATGTTTCCGTTTGTCCATTTCCTCGTAATTCTTGTGAAGAAACTGCAACATTGGAGACATGTTCAACACTGATTTTGCATGTTCTACCAATGTCTTCACGTTTCCTCCAAAGAGTCAAACTTCTCTGTGAGAGAATTCAAAGTCTCTAATATATCCGCAAGAAGTTTTCGTGACTCTGGTTTCCAGAGGCATGTCTTGTTTTGTGCACAGAACTATATATTTCACAGTTTAGTATATATAGCATGTGCACAGTAATATATACGGTCCAAGATTTATATAAGACATGTCTATAGAAAATAATTCATTTAAATAAAATGAATTATTTTCTATAGACATGTCTTATATTAATCTTGGACCATATCATTTCCTGTACACATGCTATACTAAATGTGGTGACAAACGCTGTAGGACATGCAAATATATTCTTACAGGCGAAAACCTAAAATTAAACAATGGTATGAAAATTTATCCGATTATTTCTATGGACTGTGAGACAAGAAACTTAATATATTGTATCATCTGCCATTGATGTTCAGAAAGTTACGTCGGAGAAACGGGCAATACACTGCGAGAAAGAACGAGAATTCACAAGCGGCAAATTAAACAACCAGAATATCGAAAATTCAGCTCAGTGAACATTTGGATGAATGCGGGGCTAGGAACTTTTCGATTTTCCCGTTCCAAAAACTACAGTCCGACAGCAAAATACTCAAACAGCAAAGAGAAGACTTTTATATGAAACATTTCAAGTGTAAACTTAATGCACTCAGGAAATGACGTTCTCTCTAAATTGAGTTATTTCCATTGACGCTATGACGTCTAATCATTATTGTCTTCTATTGAAAAGTGGCCTATAGCCATTTTATTTAAATGAATTATTTTCTATAGACATAAATATTTTCTATAGACATGTCTTATATAAATATTGGACCATATATATTACTGTGTACATGCTATCCTAAACTGTGAAATATATATATTTATATATATATATAATATATATATATACATAGCTATATATTTATCTATGATATTTTTGGAAGATCTGTCTGTGTGTCTGTCTGTGTGTCTGTGTGTTCGCGATGGACTCGAAAACGGCCAAACCGATTCGATTAAACTTGGTATGTGGGGTATTTTCGGCCGAGAACTGGCATAGGCCTATTAATTTGTCCGTGCGACGTGACCTTGACCTTGAAATCGGGTAATTTCAAGGTAAAACGCCCAAATATCAAGGGATTTCGATGAAACTTGGTATGTGGGGGTACTTTCTTATGGCGAGTCTCTTAAGCATATTCATTTGCCCGTGTGACGTGACCTTGACCTTGAAATCGGGTAACTTCAAGGTCAAATTGCCAATTTTGATGGGATTTCGACGAAATTTGATACGTGGGGTTACTGTTGTCCACTGATTGTTTTGGACGGGTCCAATCTTGACCCCGACCAGACCTTGACCTTCAAAATGATCAATTCAAGGTCAAATCGGGTAAAACCGGATGGATTTCGATGGGCTCGTTTGTCGGGTACTTTTGTCCGGGCAGTGTTTTTGGACTGGTCAAATCGTGACCCCAATTGACCTTGACCTTCAAAATGGCCAATTCAAGGTCAAAGCCCGGACGAAGTCGGGTCACCTTCTAGTATATATATATATATATATATATATATATATAGGAAGTTCTCATCAATATGATAACACCAAGTTAAAGACCCATCAAATCTTTAATGATGGGTCTTTAACTTGGTGTTATATTGATGAGAACGTCCTATTAGACCAGACACATACGGCTAAAGATATCAACACTATCTATTATATATTTTGGAAGATCTGTGTGGCTGTGTCTGTCTGTGTGTTCGCGATGGACTCGAAAACGACTGAACCGATTTCGATGAAACTTGGTATGTGGGGGTTCTTTCGGCCGTGGAGTGGCATGGGCCTGTTAATTTTCCCGTGCGACGTGACCTTGACCTTGAAATCGGGTCAATTCAAGGTCAAATCGCGAATTTTGATGGGATTTCCACGAAATTTGATACAAATCGTGACCCCGACCTGACCTTGACCTTCAAAATGATCAATTCAAGGTCAAATCGGGTAAAACCGGATGGATTTCGACGGGTAATTTTGTCGGGTACTTTTGTCCGGGCAGTGTTTTGGACGGGTCAAATCGTGACCCCACCTGACCTTCAAAATGTACAATTCAAGGTCAACTCGCGCAATTCGCCGAAAAGCAGAGGGGAAACAGCCCGGACGAAGTCGGGTCCACCTGCTAGTATATATATATATGTTACAGTCAATATGCCAAATCAGTCATTTGGTCAAATGCCTAAAATTTTCAGTCATTTGGTGAAATGACTGTGACCGCCAGTCATTTGGCCAATTGCCTAAAAGTTTCAGTCATTTGGCCAGATGACTGAAATTCACTGCCCTGAATTTGACAGTTTGCCTAAATGGGAATTTTATTTGTAGTTAATATGTCAAATTGGCCAAATGACTGAATTTTATTTTAGTCAATATGGAAATGAACACGTCGACACCTTGGACACCGATGTACCAACACAGCCTTGTTTTATGTAATAGTAGATGTCACAACAGTGTCAATTTTTCTAATAAATGATAATATTATGTGTCACATAAGCATGTTGTGTTATAAATTTGTTTTGCATGTTTTGATTATTTTTTTTTTTTATAATAAACATAAATAAATATGAAATATCGTTTAGTTATTTAAAAAAAAAAAAAATACTCTTCAGTCATTTGGCCAAATGACTGGTGGTCAATTTCAGTCATCTGGCCAAATGACTGAAAATTTTAGGCAATTGGCCAAATGACTGGCGGTCACAGGCATTTCACCAAATGACTGAAAATGTTAGGCATTTGGCCAAATGACTGATTTGACATATTGACTGTAACATATATTTATATATATATATACTAGCAGGTGGACCCGACTTCGTCCGGGCTGTTTCCCCTCTGCTTTTCGGCGAATTGCGCGAGTTGACCTTGAATTATTGTACATTTTGAAGGTGGAGTTGAATTTTGGAATTAATTGTTCTTACGGCAAATTATCGTTGAAATCTTAGAATTGAAAGAAAATGTTTGCTTTCGGGAAAGCTTTCTTGATTTGCGACACACTGTTCGAAATCTTTATCCTAGCTTTTCCTGAATATCCGGGAAGGATTTGCCTGATTTAATTGATTTCATCCCTTTGGTGTCAATGAATCCGACATTAATTAGGATCTGTTCCAAGATTTTACTCGTATTATGTGTTGCAAAATTTATGACATTGTTGAGTGAAAAGTCGGAGAAAATTTCCAAATCCACATTAATAGGGTGTATTGAGTCAACCAATTTACTAATATATCCGACGAAATAAGATATTTTTTGTTAATAGAGCGTTTAGCACTGTTTGTATAAGACTGTGGTTTTTTACTGGCAACTGATGCAAAAGGATGCGTTCGGAGATTTATTATCGGTTTCGCCTTTAGAAGAGGAGATTTCCTCTTGAGAACACCCTTGGGTGTTCTCAAGATGAGTGGGTTTCTCTTCTAAATGGAAAGTGCTCGCTCAGGAGTTATAGAGGAATCTTCCCCAGCGACAGGAGAGATGTTTTTCATTCTCGGCTTGCGAGGTCTTCTCTGTTCCTGTGGTTTTATAGATGAGATTGAATTTGAAACCGCTTGGGTGGTATGAATAACTTTATCCGCCACATCTTGTGAGGTCTGCGAGATTGTCTCGACCAGGGTATTGCAGCATAAACCGCAATTCTAGTCATCGTCGTGGTTACCGATTTAGTGAGTTTGAGAATGCATATTAGGTGGCGACCCACGCCGGGTTCTCATACTTTCAAAGTTGTGCCATATCTTGTCGAATTGGTTAATTGATTCTCTGGACACTTTAAGGCCTAAATTATTATGTGCCCATCTGCAAATAATTACATACATACGTGGGTGATCCAAGATCAATTCTAGCTTGTAAAATTCCTTAAGTCAATGTGTATTTGCTGAAATCACTCTTTTGAAATGGAGACAAATTACTCTCCAAAATTTTGAAAGCCTACATAAAACTGGCTGTTTCAGAAATCATGCGATTCCTGTCCATCACCTCATTTACTGGGTTGGCTGGCTTGATAGATGAGTTAAGGTATTTTATTCTGCGAATGAAGTTTGGAGGCACTGTTCCTTTTTCCAAATGCATTTCGGAAATGTCCAGATGGTGAATGATTTGGATTATCTGATACCAACGCTTGGTCATCATGCTAAATTGGTTATCTCCCTTGACCCGGAAGCAACGGAAAATTTTCTTCAGTTAGAAACACTCTAAGTGAGTGGCAAAACTCTCTCAAACCAAAATTCCCATCTCCAGTTTGCTGTAGAGGATACTTTTGGCTTATTTTTGTGGTTTATTGGTGATGTAACCAAGTGTAGAAATTTGTTTTCCTCTAATTGTCGAAACATTAACATTAACGGTTTTAGATTAAATTGTGAATGTATTATAAACTCGCTCTGCTGTGATCCAAGAATCAGCCAGGACTATACAAATACTACGATTGGTGGTAGAACAAGGACAGGCTATTCAAATTACAACTATAACCCTGAATTCTGAGTTTGAAGTTAGTTTGAATTTGGAAAAATGGTGTCTACAATAGGTTAGAAGGAACTAAATAAGTAGAATTACGTCCCTTTCGTTTTTACAGGGTATCTCGAATACGAGTTAAAAAAATTCTGGCACGCGATTGGCGTACAATATTTCAATAATATTTACAATTTTAAAAGATATAATACATATGGCATGTATAAATGTGGTTATCCCTAGTCTGAACAGCCTTTAACACTGCATTGGACGAAATCTCAGAAATAAAGATGAAGTATGAAGACACGAACATAATCATATTCTATGGGGACTGGAATGCGTCTTTAAAACTCAGAGAATGATATGCTCGTGATGTCAAATTTGACCACTTCATCACACAAATGAAGCTCGCAACTATCAACAACAACAAACCTACATTTATTCACTATAACGGGAAAAGTTGCTCTCAGATCGATTACATTCTTATGGATGAAAATAATGCCAACGAAATGGATATCACTATTGGTTACAAGGAGCATCTAAATGTATCGGACCATGTCCCTGTTATAGCACAAGTGAATATCATACTTGAGCCGAAGAAAATATCAAATCTAACACAGATGATAAGTAGACCGAGATGGGACAAATGTAATAACAACATCTACAAGAAATATATCGTTAACAACCTGATGCTACCATTTCCATTAGTAACATAAACTAATCTTGAGAGCGAGCTCAAGTACCTAACAGACGGGCATATACCAGGAGTGTCCCATATAAGAATGTATTTCGCAGAAGAAATAGGAAAACATTTAAATGGAAGTGGACTCACATAATTCAAGATGCGATGAAGAAATCTAAAGATTCTTTCTGGAGGTGGAAACAAGTTGGAAAGCCAGAACACGGAGAAGTAAAGAATGACAGAAGGAAAACGATGAGATTACTGATTCGCCTACAAAGAATTGAAGTAGCTAAAGATCGAGACCACAGGGTTGAGGAGATTATGCACGCAAATGAGAATGATAACAAGCTGTTCTTTAATCTCATCAGTAAGCAAAGAAACAGAAAACATGTTCTGACTGATGAACTTGCTGTGAACAATACTACGCTTGACACACCTGAAGATATATATCATGGATGGAGTGTGTACTTCCAACAACTGGCGACACCGAAAATTTATGACAAGTTTGATGAGGCATACTGGGAAGAAGTGAGGAAGATATAAAGGCGATTACATCTATATGTGAGAAACAAGGGCAAATTATCACCGAAATCATCCAACATATGAAATCCTGAAAATCTGAAGACTGCACAGGAATTCAAGCGGAGCATCTAAAGATTAGAGGAAAACTAGTTGCTGAGTTTATTACCATCTGCGTTAATAAATGCCTGAAGTTGAAAACTGTTCAAGAATGTTTGAATTTAGGAATAATAACACCTATTCACAAAAAGGACCAGTTAAATAATCCATCGAAATATCGTGGGATTACAGTTACACCAATACTACTGAAGATCCTTTAGAAAGTCGTCATTGGTATGTCAAACGAACAACTGTCGGCAACCCAATCTAAGCTTCAAACAGGATTTACTGAAGGAATGTCAGCATCGACTGCCTCTTTAATATCTGAAGCAATTAGTGAATCCTAAGAAATGAAGATGCCACTATTTCTAGCAACACTTGATGCTCAAAAAGCCTTTGATGAGAAAGTTAATTTGTGACAATATCCAGGGTGACGAATGGTTGATTCTGAACCATCTCTACAAAGACATGAGATCGAGAGTTAAATGGAAAGGACACATTATACCATGATATGGAGAAACACCTGGGTAAATCCCTATCAAATGGATAAGACACCCGGGTAAATCTCGATATTGGTTTTATATATCTGGATTAACCCCGGTATAATGACTTTTTAATTGGGGTTTACCTGGGTAGAATATTATTTTACCCTGGTTAACCGGGGTTTACCATGGATTAAACCGGATAAACCCGCAGTTTTACCCGGGTACATTTTTATATGGGCCGACATTGAAACGACGTCGAACCAACGGTGTATTCTACTATTAATACGACGTTGGGCCAACGTTGGGCCAACGTTGGCCCAACGTATTAATGGTAGAATATACCGTTGGTTCGACGTCGTTTCAACGTCGGGTGCCCGACGGCGCACGAAACGTCCGCTCGACGTCGAACCACCGTCGAGTCGACGACGGGATCCGACGTCGAGCCGACGCCGAGCCGGCGGCAACAGCCATAGTTGGCCCAACGTTGGATTCCAACCTTGGCCCAACGATAGAAATAACGTTGGCCCAACGTTGGCCCAACGTAGGAGCGATTCCCCTCACATCAGGGCGTCTTTATAACATTAACATCTGTTGAGATACATCATACCAATTTATACATACAAAGTTCCACATAATGTTTGCAACTTCAAAGTATTATAATTGGAAATATTATTGAAATTCACAAGTATAAAACTCGAAGAAAATGAAACATATAGAAAAAAATGTCTGCCGATTTAAATAAAGACAAAATGACATGCTAATAGTTGTTGATTTTAAGAATCTTGACTCTAAAGAAAATAAAGTTATCGAAAGCGCTACAAATTTTTTATTAGCTCATATATTCATTTACCATCCAGAAATGTTTATTTCAGCTCAATTCTGCTCATTTTGCGATTTTGTGCTCTCGATAATGTTGGGGAAAAAATATTCAAACATTATATGTGGCTTTAAATTTTAGTCAGGTTATATCTTCTTCGAACATCATTATTCTGGAGGATGATCTGATGTGGATGTGCAAAATTTGAAACGGCCCAAAGTGCATATGATTAAATTAAACCTAATAATTGCTCGTTTACTACCAGTAATGTTATATATTTAGAGGGAACTTCGTGCATGGTGATAGAACATGTCACGTCAGAAAGAATATCGCGTTTTTGCATGCCGTTTTCAAAATAGTCCATGATACTGTTCTGAGTTATATGCATTCAATATGCCAATTAATTTTATCTGTAAACATATTATGAAATGAGCAATTACACAGCGTATTTGTATCTATGCACATACGTATGACGCTTCTTGTATATGTTGGGATGATTTATCTGGGAGAAATTAAAATCGTGGATCCATAAAAATTAATTTATGTATAGAAACCCAACATATTATATCAAATATAATATTTTCATGATGTGTCATGAACTGGATTCGGTGTTCTCATGGCTCATGCATATATGTATGCAGGACTTTGGCTTGTATGAAGCAACTGTTTCGTATATATAGATTGACAATCCTTCTGAAGAAATCATATCCCGAGAGAAAACATGTTATATTCACCTCCTTGAATATCTGAAATTTACCCACCTGGATGGGTTATCGTTATGATTTATTACTGATGTAACTGCAACAACAAGAAGAACACACATCCTTTCAATGCCGATTATTGACACACCGATGCAAGCCGAATTTTGGCATCTAATTGAATGCACAACACAGGACGAGTAAGAATTTCCATCCAAGTGAATAACCATAAGCTGCTGAATTTATGTCGTACATGGTGTTCTGTAGGTCGCGTTGATGTCAGGCGTGCAATACTATTCACAATATAACGATATGCAACACAATATAGACCATGCTGGAATACTGGTGCATGTAAGTTGCTATCTCCATGTCTTGCAAGCCGTTGATGGTTTCGACAGACGAGTAGACATCGATCGAATCCGCTTGTAGTAACATAGCTTATACACAAAATTTCCAGATCCAGAAACAGGATAACATGTAGATTTTAAGAAGTCCTGAAAGAAACGGAGAATAACGTTACCCCATGCATTTCTTTGTGCATCTTCACAATGTCACACACTTTACACCTCACTAGAGAACTTTAATTATTCGAACAGTTCTCGATAGTATATCGAGGTGCCATATGCCTACCTTTGCATGCGGTACGTAATAGATATATACCTATATTGGTCTCGAGGAATTCACGAGTTTAATCGACTTGAGTATATGTGCTGATAACACCGACGTCGGTTGGTCTCAATCAACCAATTGGTCACGGCTCAAACATGCTAACTAGGCCTACAGGAGCTTGGAATTTGATCAAAAACCCTCTTTTATTGGCGGGTGCTGGTTCCGCAATAAATGAGGGTTTTTGGCCAAATTCCAGGCTCCTGTGATGAAACAGCTATTTGAAAACATGCTTTATTATAAAATTTATTGAACTCAGCATTTGGTGACAAATCGGATTGAATGTACAGAACGGGGAGGGGTTGAGAACAGGGGGCAGGGGGGGGGGGGTAATATGTCATGGACTTGGACAGAGAGCCTTCGTTGGTTGAGGTCATAAATTGCAACAACCCGCGAACCAATCTGTTTTCCAAACTTGACTAAGTTTCAATTGCTCTCCCTTCGATACTGAGTTTGAAATTCGAAAACATGCATGACCATTTAGATAGCTATATAATACAATTTTGTAGAAAATAATATAATGGACTCAAAATATCACAAAGTTGAGAACTTAAACTATCCAGACGATCTCAAAAACATTCCAAATCTTGAAATTAGCTAACCCCATAATAATGACAAAAGGTTCAACAGTTGGCATTCCATGGCTAGCTGCCATGATATTTATTAGATATTTGAAAATGTAAACTATCGCTTGAGTATCGAAATGATCTCAAACAGTTTTAGCCTAAGATATTCAACTTATAAAGTTATCGAAAATTCAAAATGTTGAACAGTTTGAGGGGAGGGGTGAGATACCTCATCAATATTGCGATCACCCTAATTATTTGTTCTAAGCCACATCCTCCTAAAGTGGGCAATTTGATTCTTACTGCCAGAGATATGCGGGCAAGGTTGTCCCACCCTTTCAATTTGACCAAAATGTTCAAAAGTTAGGCATTTCATGACTGACACGACATTAATTTGTGTTTAATATTGTTGAACAGTTTGAGAAAAATTGGGGAGGGGTGGTAACACCTCAAAGTTCAACCCCCTGTCGCCACATCCATTTTATTTACAAATATTACCATATTTATTCCAACCCACATTGTCACAGACCTGAAATCCTTACTGTCATGGGCGTGCGGACAGGGGGGTGGGGTGACAACAGCATGTTGATAGCAGTCCGCCCTTCTGCTAAACTGCTCTAAGTCTACTGGTTAGAAGTTAGAACAACAAACTATTTTAGTTAGTAGCTTGATGAGCCCCAATCCATTGAATCCAAGTAAATAATTGATAGGAATACCTCAGACAAAGTATGGGATGGGTAATGTATATGTATATTGGTTAAAAATGCCAAAAGTTGCACATGTCGCCAACATTTAAAATTACCCCACCCAATACAGGGTATATATTTCATCTGATTTTGCGAGAATCCATACATATTTTTTCACGAGAATCCAGGGTAATTTGCGAGAATATTTACGAGAATCTAGGTTTGGATTCTCGCCGAAATATAGGCCCTGCAATAATGCTGAAATGGTAATTGTCACCCTTTTTCGCCCAGTCGGCTACCCAGCTTTTTTTTTTTCTTTCAGTTGGGTACCGAGCTTTTTTTAATTTGAGTTGGGTATACTTTTTGAAATCTCTAACAGAGCGTGATTTAATTAGTGAACGACGTCAGTGAAATGAACCTGTTCAATTTGTGATCACTTTATGAATTGATATCTATTATATATTTTGAAAGATCTGTGTGTGTGTATCTGTCTGTGTGTGTGTGTGTAATCGATGGACTCGAAAATGGCCCAGCCGATTTCGATGAAACTTGGTATGTGGGGGTAATTTCGGCCGGGGACGAACATAGGCATATTACTTTGTCCGTGCGACGTCACCTTGACCTTGAAATCGGGTCATTTCAAGGTCAAACGCCCGAATATCACGGGATTTCGATTAAACTTGGTATGTGGGGGGTACTTTCTTATGGCGAGTCTCATAAGCATATTCATTTGCCCGTGCGACGTGACCTTGACCTTGAAATCGGGTAACTTCAAGGTCAAATCGCCAATTTTGATGGGATTTCGACGAAATTTGATACGTGGGTTTACTTTTGTTCACCGATTGTTTTGGACGGGTCCAATCGTGACTCCGACCAGACCTTGACCTTCAAAATTATCAATTCAAGGTCAAATCGGGTAAAACCGGATGGATTTCGACGGGCACGTTTGTCGGGTACTTTTGTCCGGGCAGTGTTTTTGGACTGGTCAAATCGTGACTCCACTTGACCTTCAATATGGACAATTCAAGGTCAATGCCCGGACGAAGTCGGGTCACCTTCTAGTCTATTATATATTTTGAAAGATCTGTGTGTGTGTGTGTCTGTCTGTGTGTGTGTGTGTAATCGATGGACTCGAAAATGGCCCAGCCGATTTCAATGAAACTTGGTATGTGGGGGTATTTTCGGCCGGGGACGAACATAGGCATATTAATTTGTCCGTGCGACCTGACCTTGACCTTGAAATCGGGTCATTTCAAGGTCAAACGCCCGAATATCACGGGATTTCGACGAAACTTGGTATGTGGGGGTACTTTCTTATGGCGAGTCTCATAAACATATTCATTTGCCCGTGCGACGTGACCTTGACCTTGAAATCGGGTAACTTCAAGGTCAAATCGCCAATTTTGATGGGATTTCGACGAAATTTGATACGTGGGGTTACTTTTGTCCACCGATTGTTTTGGACGGGTACAATCGTGACCCCGACCAGACCTTGACCTTCAAAATTATCAATTCAAGGTCAAATCGGGTAAAACCGGATGTATTTCGACGGGCACGTTTGTCGGTACTTTTGTCCGGGCAGTGTTTTTGGACTGGTCAAATCGTGACCCCACTTTACCTTGACCTTCAAAATGGCCAATTCAAGGTCAAAGCCAGGACGAAGTCGGGTCACCTTCTAGTCTATTATATATTTTGAAAGATCTGTGTGTGTGTGTATCTGTCTGTGTGTGTGTGTGTGTGTAATCGATGGACTCGAAAATGGCCCAGCCGATTTCGATTAAACTTGGTATGTGGGGGTATTTTCGGCCGGGGACGAACATAGGCATATTAATTTGTCCGTGCGACGTGACCTTGAACTTGAAATCGGGTCATTTCAAGGTCAAACGTCCGAATATCACGGGATTTCGACGAAACTTGGTATGTGGCGGTACTTTCTTATGGCGAGTCTCATAAGCATATTCATTTGCCCGTGCGACGTGACCTTGACCTTGAAATCGGGTAACTTCAAGGTCAAATCGCCAATTTTGATGGGATTTCGACGAAATTTGATACGTGGGGTTACTTTTGTCCACTGATTGTTTTGGACGGGTACAATTGTGATCCCGACCAGACCTTGACCTTCAAAATTATCAATTCAAGGTCAAATCGGGTAAAACCGGATGGATTTCGACGGGCACGTTTGTCGGGTACTTTTGTCCGGGCAGTGTTTTTGGACTGGTCAAATCGTGACCCCACTTGACCTTCAAAATGGCCAATTCAAGGTCAAAGCCCGGACGAAGTCGGGTCACCTTCTAGTAGGCTATATTTGTCACGTTTAAAAATAATAGCGGAGAAGAAATGTAGGCCAAGTCATATGGGTAGGTCTACTGCAGTCTGATTTAACAAAGCTGGGTACCCAAATATAAATGTTACAAAAGCTGATAGTTTTAATAAGTTGGGTAATATCAACTGAACGAAAGGTGGTGACAAATAATCATGTCTATTAATGGGGCGTGTTCAATGTTATGTTTTAGGAACAAGTGGCGTTTAAAACAGGGCATTGAGGGCAACGTCCCTGTAGTCATTTGTCGTTTATGTGGGAGGCATCAATTCAAAATTTTACCTCAAATAAAATACATAAATCCTAATATTGCTCAATACAACGTTCTTGTTTGCTATTCGACTACATTCCAGCTGAAATAATTATTGTGACGTCATAACTTCCTTCCAACAGCTCCAGTCATTTGAACATTGACACAACGTATCAATATGACGTGATTCTTTGGCGTAAACAATGCAAAATGATACGCACGTAATGTAAAGTTTGTAAAATGAAATTATTTTTTGCAAAGTTCTATAGATGCTGGGCAGCGGGGCGCATAACAAACATCATGTGACTTGACTCCAGAGATTGTCGGTGGATGTAAGAGGAGGAACTTGACGACAGGGATGGCGATTGGTAAAAAACAGAACTTGGCAGTTGTCATGCCTGACAGATCATTACTTGTAACTTTATGTACGTATAGGTTGAATATGTTTTCATTGTGTGATTTTCCAACAATCAGTAGAAAATGCTTTGTTTACACCTCCAGTAACATATATTATTTCAACTTTTAGACTTAAAAATTGTCTGAAATTAACACCATTTGGAAATTTATGTTCCAGTTAAACCCTGGGTGCTGAGTGGTAAATTTCAATCCAAAAGCGGGGGGGGGGGGGAGGGGTGCATATAGAAACTCGAGAAACAAGGAGATTGGTGTCTGATTTAAAAGGATTCAGTTTGGAAATTGAATGTTCACACACCCCCCCCCCCCCGACAAAAATATCCTGTACCTACGTCACTAATTCGGATACCATGAATAGGAAGGCCTACATGTACATATTTTGGAAACTAAAAACTTCCGCGGGAGGCTCGAAAGAGCAAATACTAGTACTAGTACACCCTTTCATTCACCTGAATATACCATCCCTGCCATTAAGTATGTGCTAGTACTAGTAATCATACAAGAATGCCCTGGTTGACAAATACACGAAACATTGAATGTTTTGGCGTCATATTAAATACTTTACATGGCCATTTTCCAGCTGTTTAAATTTTTCGCACATAAATGAAACGAACGCTCTTTATGTATGACATTTCTGGAACGCTCCGTGTAAATAGCTGATTTTTTGGTACCCAAACATCGTGGTCAATGTTGTATTTGTTATGACCTCAATGCATCTTTTTGTGACATGTATTTATCGACCTATTTCGATGCGGGGAAACATTTCCCAAGTGAATATTATAGAGCAAACCACGAAGTGGATTTAAGGTACCGGTTAGAAGATATCGAATTAAGGGCGGGTTGTTCAAATATAGTTACAAGTAGCCTACATGCACTTAGCATTTTGCAAACTCCATGTAGTGTTCGACTCCATACCCATGCAGGGCACCAATCGAGGGGACTGAACTCCGTTTTGCAGCTCTTTAACGAAAGGGGTGACTCATGGTGCAATTGCAAATTCCTATTTGGCAGTACACAACCCCCCCCCCCACAGTTATATATAGGCATGATAGGTTATAACTGGAGGCGGAATTGTGTCCACTGGTGTAGCCTAAACTTAATTAGGCCTAGGCCTATTCATGGAAATCCACAAGCAGGGACGTGACTAGATGGTTTCCGCGTTGGGGAGGGGGTTTCCACCTTGGAATTTACAACTGCACCCCTTTGGGGGTTTAATTTCCCAAATTACTGCTCCGTCACGATCTGGATGGTAGCATTATTCTATCATTGGTATCCAATTGTTGCCACGGCCAGGAGCGGAATGGAATACACTGAGAATTTGTTTAGATCCTAACTTGAAGTTGCAGACTCCTAACACATAGACTGGCCTCAAGATTTCTAATTGTTGGAAATTTCCAACCTGAGAAATTTCCAACCCCCAACCATAAGGTCAGAAAATTTCCAACTGATTCCATATCAATCTAATTTTACCAAAAAGTAATATGCAAATGTTCTAAAAACAATTAAAAATTCTTGCAAAATCAAACTACGAGAACAATCTCAACCTATAAATTATAATAGTGTTGGTGTAAGCGTGTGAAAGTTCCAACTAATGTTTTGTCATGTATGAAATATCCAACTGTTGACAATATTGCCATAGTTTGGCCGTGGTGGGAATGTGAGACACCCGTGCATTCGTGCAACACCCCTGCCTCCTAGGTCAACATGACCGCTTTCGCATATCGCTGCTCCCAGCGCACTACGTTCATGATTGAACTATACCTGCCGCCATGTACATGGATCGTGAAATTTAGGTAGTAATTAAAATGCTATCACACGAAACTGACACCATTTTGTTTTCGTTTCTAAGAATTGAAGGTTTAAACTTCAAATTCAAACTTTAAGTTGCTTGTGTAATCAATCCGACGACGCACGCTTATCGTTGAAATTCCAAGTTATTCGACACGATATTCTCAACTAAAGTTCTTACCGGTACTTCTTCGAGTCCATAGCTGGTGATGGCGTTAAGTGGTGCATTATCCAAGTAATGATCTATTAAATGAGAATGATCACCCAAAATCAAATGCAAATTCAGTCAATAAACCAGAACGTTATTTGAACAAGAAACACGCGACCTGTTAAGAATGACGTTACAATTATACTGCTACGTAATCGACCGAATTCTCCGCACTGTGACCAACGTTGGGCCAACATTGGTCCAACGTCGACATCTAACGCACTTACTAACCTCACATATCGCCTTGTGCGTTACGTTTTAAACGTCGGCCCAACGTTAAACCAGCGGTAAAACACAACGTTGGCCCAACGTCGGTTGCCCAACGTCGGACCAACATAGCCGTGCTATCTGGGCAATAGCCATATTGGCCAGGTGGGAGTAGCCGATGGCAAGACCAGATACCACGGCGCCGTGGTACACCGCGTCGACGAGCATCTTTCCGTCAGTACTTGGGGAAGACATATCTGCTATATATATACGTATATTACAAAGTAATAATTATAAAGTAATAATTATTCCATATAAAATGGATCATCCTTCAATTGATGTTTTGTTTTTTGCGGTGTCACGTCTTGACCACAGTCGCTTCGCGTCACGGATGCTTGCGTACGTTGTTGGGCCAACGCACCCAGTCCAAGTCTTCTCGTACTAAAACCAGCTATGATATTGGGATAGCTAGATGCTGGCATTTAGTCCGAGTTCGCGCCCTATGCATTCTTATGACACGAGTTAAGCGTTAATGGCCCGCTCAAATACAACTACAATTATATGAAATAAAATATCACAATTGCGACAATAAACGGATATTTTCCGCAGAAGACATGCCATTTGATCTGAAACCCACATCAGTTGTGAATTGAAAGCGGTAATTTAATGTGAAAAGAGACATTTACCGCAGTGTTTACATATTTTTAAAAGTATGCGAACTCAGTTGACCTCGCGAACTGCGTTCGGCATTTTCCGGTGAATATATTCCATAGATTTTCGATCAACCACGCGCGATGAATTCTACATCGTAATCGTCAGTATACGTGTCAATAAATAAATACATACATAGATTAAGTAAATATTGAAGATATAAATGTAATACATTAAATAAATTACGGGAATTACAACCATCTCACAGTTTAACTCTTTAGTTCCCACAATAGCTGTATAAGCCACCCGTCATCTCCCTGCAGCTATAACATAATACCGACGGTATGTTCCCGGGTATATATCAAGTACCAGACGCTATTTCCCCATAAGTATTTGGCTTGTCGGAAAGTATCCCGTTGCTCCATAAATGGTGGTAAACCTGTTACTGTGTTGACTTGTTTGAACATATTTATTGTGACCCACAAATACATGGAATAATTTACAAACAGAATATATGGATGATGTTGTGTGTGCACAGGGGATCGGAGCACAAGTTACGAAACTTAGTAAAGCTCCTCTCCCCTGGCGTTCAGCTGCTGATGAATTCAAGTCGATGGTTTTGCAGGAATGAAAGTTTTGTTGTTATTTGAGTGGGAGACGGTGTCCCATGTGATTGGCTATGTATACATAGGGGAACCGGCTCCCAATCAAACACATGTAGGTTGTAGTTGTGGCTGTGGCTGTGGCAGTGGAATAATGATTACTGAAATCGGTCTGTGGAAATGATGAATGATTGTACTGTCTCGAATAATCGCCTGTTCAAGGTGTCGCTAATTTCGGGTATGCCAAAGAGAATATCTTTAATACTGGTGATGACCACTTTATGCTCATCTAGTCGTGTCCACATACGGTTCCTTGCTTCTGTGTAGAAAGGACATTCAAAGAAAAAATGGCTTGCGTCTTCACATTGGTTACCGCGGTAGCAACACGGGCTTGAGGATATGTAATTTTTAAATTTATCGAAGTTGAGATCACTGCAGTTGTTTCGGAGCCTACATTGCAAAATATTTGATGTTCTCCGCCCGACATTGTAGTAAGAAGGGGGTCTTATTGATGTCTCTTCTATGCGTAAATTATTATACATATTAGCAAGTATTCCGTCCTTAGTTGGTTCTGATGTGGGGTCTGTGAGTTTTTTTGCATCAGTTGTTATTTTGCACGATACATTCCATTCAGCAATCATAGTTGGGAGGAAACTTGATTTAAATTGAGTTGTGTTCGTGGAATAGTTGACGTATCGTAACTGATTTCTAATTGGATATCTACATGATTCCCCAACGGTAAGAGGCAAAAGTTTCGTTATGTAGGGAGGGGCCTTATTGTCCAATATTTTATGCCACATGCGCGTTTTATGTAATTTACGTCTTTCGTTGAGGGGATGCCATCCAAGTTCACCCAGTACTCTCGCTTCTGAGGCAGATCGGGTCAGGCCAGTTATTATTCTACCACCGTCGAGCTTTTGGAGTAGGCAGTCAGGGGCGTTATCCCAAATTATGTCACCATATTCCATTATTGGGAGTATATATGTTTTGAACATTATCTCGATCGTCTTTCGGTTTACTTGGAATTTAATCTTCCTGAGTTGTGACAATCTACTGGCAACTCTTTTGCAAATAGTATTTATTTGGGTGTCCCAATGTAGATTTGATTGGATAGAAACGCCAAGATGGGTGTGAAGAGTTACTTGTTGAATCGTATCGTTGTCGAGATATAAATCGAGGGAATCGTCAGAGGGGGTCAGTGAAACTACCATAGACTTTGATTTTTCTGCATTAAAGGTTACCATCCATTGTTTTGACCACCGATTCACTCTTTCAAGGTCATCATAGAGTTCGCGAGCACAATCATCGGGTGATGTTTGGGCAGTAAAGAAGTAAGTATCATCCGCGTACATTCGAGTGAGTGATTGGATTGTTGTTGCGAGGTCGTTAATGTAAGTCAAAAATAGAAAGGGTCCGAGGATATATCCTTGTGGAACACCTGCCGATATCGTCTGATAGTCAGAGAATGTAATTCCTATTTGAACGCGCTGTGATATATTAGAGAGATTACTGTGTATACATTTGTGTATATTCCCGGTTACTCCGTTTTGCTCCAACTTGAATAACAACCCCCTGTGCCAGACTCTCTCAAATGCTTTGGAAATATCGCAGAAAATTGCAGACGTATTTAACTTCTCATCGAGTGCCTGGCACAGGGTGTGGTATATCTCAAGTAGCCCAAAAGTGGTGCTGTGGCCTGATACAAATCCTGATTGGTATTGGAATAGTATATTGTTCTTAATGAAATAAGCGGATAAATATTTCAGTACTATTTTCTCCAGGAGCTTGCTGACGCATGGAAGTAGAGATATTGGGCGATAGTTTTTGCAGTTGGATCTGTCGTTTTTCTTATAAATAGGAATGACATTTGCTTGTTTCCATTTATTAGGAAATGCGCACGATTCAAGAGATTTCTTAAATAGAATTCTGAGAGGGATGGCAATAGCTGGGCTTGTTTTCTGCAGCATTCTAACTGTGATGCCATAATGGCCTGACGCTTTGTTTGGTTTCATACTCGCAATTGCCGAAGTGATGTCGTCAAGAGTGAAGTCAATTTCAGTTATCGTATCATTACATTTTTGTGTGAACACCTGTAGATTGCAAGAGGAATCGTCGAGGAATGAGTTAGCAATGAAAGCATTATTAAGCATCGATGCTTTGGTTTGGTCGTCAGTTTCAAGATTGCCATCATTATCGATGAGAGGGGGGGGGGGGGTAGCGTCTTTATGTTTGTTTTGCATAATTTCATTGTTCCTCGTATTGGGCCCTTGCGTACTTTTTCATATTGTTGACCGTGTTTCAAACATTTTTGAATTTCGCCGCAATGTTACGTAGCCTGTCTCTTCTTCGAATCATCGATCGTAAGTCTGATGTGAACCAATGTTTGTCTTTGGGCCGGATCAATATTTTAGATTGAGGAACAGTTTGATCCATAATTTCAAGGAATTTCGTAGTAAAAATTTCAGTCGCTGTGTCAATATTAGGAGCTATTTCAATTGAGCGTAACCATTCTGGATCGCGGATGAGTTCCATTGCTTGTTCATAATTGCCTTTTTCGTAGTTTCTGACCAATCGAGAAAATGGACCATTACTGCTATACTCGTATTTCAAATATGCTATTACCGCATATTGATCTGAGATAGATTCGCCGAAGTCAATCACTTCTGATTCACATGATGTGACAGTGCTGTTCACTATGATGGGGTCGAGAAATGTCGATGTTGTCGATGTAACTCTGGTTGTGGTTTTAATGATGTCCCGAAGGCTATAGTAGGAAATTATTTCATTGATTTTTGAGGATGGGTCCAAGGCATTAGAATTAAAGTCACCAGTAACAACCATGGGTATATTAAGATCTAGTGCATCCGCTATAGACTGATCAAGTAGTTCCCAGTATCGCTCGTGACAGAATTGTTCAGAGCGATATGACACACATAAAAGATAGTTTGAAGATCTGCACCTCAGTTTGAACCACAGGACTGAGAGAGGGCATCGAATTCGAGAGAGGGCATACGTTCGAAGATCAGGTGATTTGCGAAATAAACGGCAATACCTCCCTCGTAGCTCGAACCGTCATGTCTTACTGGATCAGAGAACCCTTCGAGATGTATGTTCACACCGACCATTCGAAAACGCGCATCTGTGTTGCCAACCGCGCTTCTACGACGATACAACCGCGCATCTCTAGTTTTATGTTGCAATTTCTGGTCACGAAAAATAGAAAAATACGGTTATCAATTAATTTTGACAGAATGGAACGGTTGGTATAGTAGAAGTTACATTCGCTCAAAACCTCGATATTTGCCGGGTTGAATTCGATACAATTGTGTATATTTCGTTAAAGCATTGAGGTAGAAATAGGCTGCAGAAACAGCCCGGGGTCCTAATTTTGGCACATATTTTTTCACAATGTATCGGCATTTAGCAACACGATTGAGTATTTTCTCGTCGATTTTTTCGGATTCCTTTAGTCAAATGTTCCTGCAATCACCTTGCGTTGAAATTTGGGTTCATCCTGTAGCCAATGTCCATAAAATGAGTCGATTTCGGAAGTGGGTATATCGAAAAATATACGACAGTGCTTCTTTGTGACCAACAACCAACCATCTATGTTGCCGAATTCCTGTCTGATTATAACTAAAGTAAATATCGCGTGTATATGTGTCCGAATCGATGTCCAGAGGAGACAATTTCGTTTCCTGAACTAGATGTAGTCAAATTCGTCTCGACTCGTTCTCAACTGACACATTCGACAAATTATATTAGTCAAATCAGCTGGTAAACGAGTCCTATATGCAATTTAATGTTGTAGCATGATATACTGGATAATCAGATGGTTGTCCAGTGCAGATGGGGTCGCATGCATGGTTGTAGGAACGTTTTGTAAAGGACTCTGCTATCATTGAACAGATTTTCTTAGTCAGATTTATTTGCGTGAAAGAATACGCGTTTAACACGTCATATCGGCGTTATATTGGAAAACAATAGGTAGGGCCTATGATTTATTTATACACATCACATATTATTCCTTAGTAACGCCCGTCAATCAACGGCTATACTGGTGATGGATACACACATCTGTTTAGTGCATCAAACATGTGCATCGTCTAAATTATCGAAGCATACTATACATAGCGAATATTGTCATTAATAACCTCACGCATGTGAGATATTCCTTGGTGACGCCCACCAGCGGTCACACGGATGCGATATATGTAAAAAACAATTCTGCATCCAAACATGTGTATAATGTGGTATTCTAATTAGTATATGCATGCATATTATTGGATTACCATAATAATCTCACGCATGTGAGATATTGCTTAGTGACGACCATCATCGATCACACGGGTGCGATCTATGTAACTTCGTTCTGCGTATCCATTTAATGTATAATTTGTTTTATAAATAGTCTACATTACGAGTTATACCTTCAGCACTCGAGAACACGAGTACTATGTCTACATTGTATATACAATTATACATCATTCGCATGTGATCATTATATCGTCATATGAGTATATTTATACATTGAGTGCATGTGCTTGTGATTTGATCTTTTGATTTATGTACAATGTATTTGTAAATAACCATGTACTAACTATCTCTCTCCTCAAAAGGAGGCAATAAAGAATATATCAGTGTTTACAAATGCCCACGATGTGGAATGGATTGCAGGTATTCTATAATTAAATACCGTGTTCACAGATTGGCAGACGATTACCTGTCGGGTTACTGTAGTTCATCCGAGTCAAAGGTGATGGGTCGCTGGTTCTTGTCTTTGTTAATACCTGTTCCTCAATAATCTGTTGCATATTTGGGGTGGTATCAGGTTGAGATTGCATGCTTTTCTGTAACTTTTGTGAGCCAATATCGTAATAAACATTGAATTTATTATCGAGGAGAAATTCCTTAACTGTAAGCAACGCAAAGCAAACGCTCTCACAAAGTCACTGAAATCGCTAAATTTAGAGTTGCGACCTTCGCGCAGAGTGAATTACATAATCAAGGAACAGGTAATAACTAAGAAATATATTCCCGGCGTTATATTTTCGAGTTTATAATGCTCCAGTCAAAAAATTCCCATATCTTGTACTGGTGGAATATGATTTATATATACGGGTGTTAGTCAGAATAGAAATTCATGGCATGCTGTAAACCTTTTATGATCGATCAATAATAAGCATTTCAATGTCAAAAAGCATTACAAACTGTTATAAACAACCTGTAATTGGCATGTTTCGTCTCATACCGTTATATAGTGATACGGGCACACATATAAGCGCGCACCATGCACACGCTGTATAATGTGGCCGTCCCTCAAACGGTTCACGTTTTGTATTGAGTAATTCTATATATCTTACCATTTTAATCCATCGTGGATTTATACTGGTTTCATTTGCTCAGCCAGGTAACATTTGTCATCAACACATAATATTTTTACACCAAAACCTAGCGTGAACCAAGCGGTGTCTTGACATCAATCCGTTCGATTGTGACGTAGCCATGCAGTGGTCGCTGTTCTGGATTTAACCGGTCTACATGTAAGTGCTATGATAATCTCGTAATCTCGGTAATACTATTTGGTCTACGCTATACATACTTCCGCCACCGAATTCGCAAAAAAATATTCTTCCGATACAATTAATATATATTACGGTATTCACATTTCGTTAAACCACATATAGTCGTAATATTTCTTATCTTATGGTGAGATGATTCATATATTAAGAACGTTTTATTACCCACAATGTATAAGCGTGCTAGTATAGCTGTCCGTTAAAATTTCAGTCAACCCAAAGTCAATCACTCCACAAACAAGCTTGGTATATCACCATGGCGACAAGTGCGGCCATATGGATGTAACATAAGCGAGAACGTTTTATTTTAATCAACGCAACATAATGGACAATACTCTCTTATATATTTTCGATTTCATTTGCTCAGCCTGGTAACATTTGTCATCAACACATAATCTTTTTCCACCAAAACCTAGCGTGAACCAAGTGGTATCATGACATCAATCCGTTCGATTGTGACATAGCCAGTGCTCGCTGTTCTGGGTTTAATCGGTACATGTAAGTGCTATGATAATCTCGGTAATAATTTTTGGTCTACGCTATACTTACATCTGCCATAGATTTCGCAGAAAAATAATCTTTCGATACAATTAATATATATATTACGGTTTTCATATTTCGTTAAACCACATATCGTCGTATTTTGTCTTATCTCAAGGCGAGATAATTCATATATATTAAACACTTTTTATTACCCGCTGTGCATAAGCGTGCTAGCATAAATATCCGTTAACATTTCAGTCAACCCAAAGTCAATAACTTTTCACAAACAAGCTTGTTATATGGACATAGCTCTTGGATTGTTTCATCAGATTGGTTTGCTGACATGATTGTTGGGTGAATGTCAGCACCTATAAGCTGAGGCCGTTTACGTGTGAGATATATCTACCACAAAATAGCATACATTTAGATGTAGCTGTGACGATGTTTTGAATTGACATGTTATTGAATTACACGATATCTTACCTTGTATTTTTTTTTTCAGAAAGAGAAAGCGAGGACACGTGTGGCGGCCTATTAAGCGGACAGAGCTGGAATTGACACTCGACGGAGAAGCATGTTTGGAAAATAATGGGCAAGATTGTACATTAATCAAAAGATCAAATCACAAGCACATGCACTCAATGTATAAATATACTCATATGACGATATAATGATCACATGCGAATGATGTATAATTGTATATACAATGTAGACATAGTACTCGTGTTCTCGAGTGCTGAAGGTATAACTCGTAATGTAGACTATTTATGAAACAAATTATACATTAAATGGATACGCAGAACGAAGTTACATAGATCGCACCCGTGTGATCGATGATGGTCGTCACTAAGCAATATCTCACATGCGTGAGATTATTATGGTAATCCAATAATATGCATGCATAGACTAATTAGAAAACCACATTATACACATGTTTGGATGCAGATTTTTTTTTTACATATATCGCATCCGTGTGACCGCTGGTGGGCGTCACCAAGGAATATCTCACATGCGTGAGGTTATTAATGACAATATTCGCTATGTATAGTATGCTTCGATAATTTAGACGATGTACATGTTTGATGCACTAAACAGATGTGTGTATCCATCACCAGTATAGCCGTTGATTGACGGGCGTTACTAAGGAATAATATGTGATGTGTATAAATAAATCATAGGCCCTACCTATTGTTTTCCAATATAACGCCGATATGACGTGTTAAACGCGTATTCTTTCACGCAAATAAATCTGACTAAGAAAATCTGTTCAATGATAGAGTCCTTTACAAAACGTTCCTACAACCATGCATGCGACCCCATCTGCACTGGACAACCAGCTGATTATCCAGTATATCGTGCTACAACATTCAATTGCATATGGGACTAGTTTACCAGCTGATTTGACTAACATAATTTGTCGAATGTGTCAGTTGAGCACGAGTCGAGACGAATTTGACTACATCTAGTTCAGGAAACGAAATTGTCTCCTCTGGACATCGATTCGGACACATATACACGCGATATTTACTTTAGTTATAATCAGACAGGAATTCGGCAACATAGATGGTTGGTTGTTGGTCACAAAGAAGCACTGTCGTATATTTTTCGATATACCTACTTCCGAAATCGACTCATTTTATGGACATTGGCTACAGGATGAACCCAAATTTCAACGCAAGGTGATTGCAGGAACATTTGACTAAAGGAATCCGAAAAAATCGACGAGAAAATACTCAATCGTGTTGCTAAATGCCGATACATTGTGAAAAAATATGTGCCAAAATTAGGACCCCGGGCTGTTTCTGCAGCCTATTTCTACCTCAATGCTTTAACGAAATATACACACTTGTATCGAATTCAACCCGGCAAATATCGAGGTTTTGAGCGAATGTAACTTCTACTATACCAACCGTTCCATTCTGTCCAAATTAATTGATAACCGTATTTTTCTGTTTTTCGTGACCAGAAATTGCAACATAAAACTAAAGATGCGCGGTTGTATCGTCGTAGAAGCGCGGTTGGCAACACAGATGCGCGTTTTCGAATGGTCGGTGTGATGTTCGTTGTTGGAAATGTTGCGTCAATGTGGGTTTCGGTGAAACATAATATAACATGGTCGTTGATTTCATCGAATATTTTAAACAGTTTATTTCGGATACTTCGTATGTTTAAGTAGAAAATAGAGACGGAGTGATTGTCTGAGTGGACCTGGCCATTATCAGGGCCGGGGTTCAATTCTAGGGAACCGCGGCATACAAAGAGTGTTGTTAATAGTAATATTAATCTAATTGAGCTAATCCCGAAAGCGAGTTTAATGATACGACATTTGGGGAGCGATGGCGTTATCTGTGAACCGTTTCGTCTAGAAAATTGGAAGGTCCCTATTGTTATTCTCCACGTAGTTAGTTCAACTCCCATGGGAAACTGCGTTCAAATGGTTAATGTCATGTGATTCCAATAGGGACCTATGTAAAATGACAATTCCAGAGTGGGTTTCCCGCCATTGCCACAAAATGTACAGTTTACAGTCGGTGCAAATATAAACAAGAACATATGTGAGTAGAATAGTAAATGTAGGTGTTGACACACGTTTTGACGTAGACGTGTGCGTCATCGTGGGTGGAATGAGGCAACTAATATATCAGTCGGGATGATTATGAATAATATTATTTTAACAGTGCTTAATAATACAAGTGTTGTGCAATCCTATATGATCTGTACTCAGCGAAGGGTGTTATAAGAACAATGTTTACTTTATAGTTTGCTGTTGGGGGGGGGGGGGGCAACGCGCGGTAGACGAGCATGAGTTTGTGGTGACATGCCAGTCCTTCATACCAGTACATGTGCACATGCAGTTTGATGATAAACGCACATATAATTATGCCAATATATACCGGTACATAATCCACGTGTGCTCCTTTAACCTATTATTGTAGAGATCAGGACAGCCATACCAGGTCGGTTATAAGGCAATCCTTAATACCGCGATATGTGTGTTGCCGCCTCAACCTGCTAATGTGTACAGTTTATGGATAAACACAAGCATTAATGTGTATTAGCTTCAATTGGCCATACAATTGATAAATATCACGCAAATAAGGTATTAGCAGCTCAGTACATAGCAGCTAAAATATTCGAATCGCCGCGCAAATCCAACACTTTCCCACGACTATCCAAATCCGACCATGACCCATCCACCGCGCGTCACCCCCCCCAACCCCGCAATATATTGACACAAGCATAAAACCTGAGAGAAGGCGATTTCTTTGCATTCAATTATGACCGATTCGGTGTGTGACACAGTAACACAGTAGTCAACTCCGCGGGTAGTTTGCATGTTGAAAACGGTCGGCGAAGGTAGAAAGGACGGGCTTATTATGAAGGAGGGATGTTTATTGACTATGCCGAGGTCGTTTAATGAGTTTTGTTCTCTTGATATATAACCTTTGTTTTATTTATAACTTATGTCTATATAGTGTTCAATTTTAAGCGTTTTGGTAATCACCGTGGTCGTGAAGATGATTTAAATCGGTATTGAGGACAGGCTTGTACTCCTAAAATTAATAGATTCTACCGTTCCGCACTGGCGAGGGGAATCCCCCACGTGTATCGCGATTTTTGCAGATGTTGATAATTTGGGATCGTCCTCACCGAGGGATGCTTTAGATAGAACAATTTCAAGTCTGGCTTATATTAACTTCCCATTTTCGGTGGAAATTCTAGTACTATAGGTATATATGAGAGACAGCGTACTTAGAAAGACAATAAATCAATGAAATTATGGGTTTTTGTTTGAAGTTGCAGTCTTGCAGATATCTCTATATGACTGCACATCCCTGAATATTGAAATGGAAACTCCGTAAACTTTGGTGTCGAAAATCACTGGTCATAAATCAAATGTCCTGGAGGACGACTAGACTAGTTAATTGTGTTTTGACTCCAGTGGATTATTACGAAATGCGAGGTTTGTTAATGTGACTTTTCTGGGTTTTAGTTCTGCATTCTTTAGTTACTGTGTTGACGCAGTGAGGGTAATCTATTGGAGTGACAGCTCCAACTGGGGATAATGAGCATAAGAAAAATCGACACCTGAGTATAAGAGCCCTGGGCAAGCTAGTATCTTTGACTTTTTCAAGCTAGTATCTTTTACTTTTTCATTGGGATTAGTTCAATATCAGTATATTAAACTATATGTACTGTGCGTTTCGTCAGCTCTGAAATGTTGCTTTTAATATTCCATACAAAATGTGATTATATGAGGTGAAGTGACCACGACGTGTATGCACACGAATGTCACATTGTGACAATAAAATATGTCTTATACAAATGATCCTTGCTCAGGATTTAGACCCGTCTTATTTGCAAAAAGTTACCAATTCTCAAAAGTATTTTGTAAACAATTCAAAGCAAATGTGTTCTGTTTTCTTCTTATCTATATATAAGACAATTAAAGAGAGGATATATATAATATTTTAAGTGGATACCAGAAATATCTCATGATATGGCAACAGGCCGGACTAAATTTTGCGACCAACTTGTCGTGACCGAAAGTACAATGTTTCTGGAGATAACGTATTTCCGCTGGCGAAAAGTGCAGCTGTAGTCGCTCGCGAAAATAAATAAATATATTTGTCCGGTATCAATTCAGAACGCTATGTATCCTCTATTTCGTTCAGCCAAAATAACGCGATGTCGCACTACGAAATTCAAGTAAGGTTTTAAAATATATTTTCAGAACGGTGATGTTTGCGATTGTTTATTACTATAAACTAACATGCAAATGTAACATTTATCAGCATTTTCGACTTCAAAAACACATATTATATAACACGTCGTGCTAAGTGTGGAAGTTCATCTTCGTGCAAACACTGTATGGCATCACCATTTAAAATTTAGCATTATAGAATATAAGAGAAATTTGTCCATATACCGGTATATTGGTGTGCGAATACACATTATTTTATCACATACGTCAGAAACACCAGAAACATAAAACAACATTATCAGAAAAAGTACCGCACAATGTACAAATTGTGTTGATATAGATCTTTCCTTTTACTCAATAAACCAAACATGTTTGAGAAAATAGTTTGTGAAATCTTCGATCACGCAATTTGTAACATAACGTCCGACTGAAACATGCATGTAACACCAGCCATTTGATGTTTAGCGATTTGAAACATTAATACATAATTGTAGCTGAGCTGTCGTGTGTCCAAGCCTGGTCAAGTGGTCATGCTATGATACCGGTGGTCACGTTGAATTGCTATGATGCGGGTAGGGCAAACTGATTCCGTTACGAAAAAGTACCGTTATTTTTCTAAAGTTGTAATTTTCAAGGTGATTGGATAACTAGAGCGATTTGATAATAAAAAAAACATTCAAGAACATATATATTTTTGAAAAATATAATAATAACTGCGCTGGTGTTTCTAAAACGACGCAAATAGCCATCTTGATTATAGTCGAGTTTCAACTAATGCAACCATTATTAAAGTTAAGGTCGGCATTTGTTGCAGAAGTATTTATATTTTTTTCAAATCGCCATCGACAGAATGATCGCCAACATATATACAGTTCCACTCACAGTTCCACTCACATAATCAGCGCGTAAATAGTATATTTTCGTCAAGACGTACAATGGTGTACGTAAACAAGAGACTGCTCGTGTTACAGAAGTTGTGATTCTGTTTACATAACAGACCGAAATTATATTGGTTAATCATACAAAAATGATATAAACGCTCTTTATTATTTCCATATTAGGAAAACAGTAACAAATAACGCTCTTTATGTTTACCATATCCGGATCTAAACAAAAGCCAGGAAACGTAACGCTTTTTTGCTTTTGTTTACATAAAAAAGGGGGACAAATTGACAATAACACTGTTTATGCCATATTTCTGATTGGCACAAGAACAAAGTCTGTCTATATCTTACTATTCCTTCTGTTTATGGTGGTTTTTGACATAGATGAATATTTTAACACCATACCCACCGCGAACAGCGCCCGTATCTTTAAAAATATTTCACAATAAATTTGTTTTTGAATGTTATAATTTGATACGCATAATGGATTTTCAGATTATCGGAACACCGCAATTGAGACAAATTAAAAATAAAATAACGGTAATTTTTGTTAACAGCTACAGTTTGCCCTAACATCATCATATCAATTCAGCAGGACCCAACCGCATTATTATGACCATTTGACCAAGTGTTGTCGACAATTCTTTGGTTTGAAATTATAAATGAGTCAAATCGTGCAATTCACCAAATTTGAAATTATATCATGAAATGTGTTGCGTGAACAATTAATATAGTTTGAATGTTAACTGAGTATCGATACACATTGGGTTCTCTATGATGTCCATGCACTATATATATTCTTCCATTTTCCACTTGGCATAGTTGTTAATATGCCTGGCTATTTCGGCATACTTCGATGGCGAGAACATCAAATTTAAATAGTCCAAAGCTGTTGCTGTATCACTATCGAATTCATCTGGTATAACTGGCCCTGTCCTTTGGGTATATGGCGGAAGTGATACATTTCGAAGTTTATGTGACCAGCCAATCGGTTTAGTATTCAAGCTGATATCGGCGATGGAGGTCACATTGTCGCTGGTAGCAGGGGGAGAGTAATCGTCGTCTGAATCTTCTGATGACGAGAAACCGCAATCTCCGCTAAATTCGCTATCATCTCCCATTAACATGTCGATCACTTTCTGTTTCGAAAATTTTGCAGCCATGTTGTTCGTAAATACATAGAATGGTACCACTGATGTCTGTCCCTAATATAAACCCCAAGCAGCACAGCATGTGTCGCGCGATGCCCACGGTGCCACGTTTATTGTTATTAGATAGGCAAATAACGAGTTGACATAACCGGGCGGTCTCTATTAGAAACTAGCGGGGAGCATATGGGCGAAATCATTAGTACAGTCTGGGCCTAGTGTGGCGCTCTAAAGCGCTTGTGGGGAAGTCTGGTAACGCGCTCTTATGCGCTTCTAGGGATATGCTGTGAGGCGTCCACAGGCGCTTATGGGGAAAATAGTGCAAAGCGTCCAGGGGCGCTTATGGGAAGTAAAGAGTTAAAACAGTGTAAACACAACGAGCATTATAATAATATGGGGCTTGCCATTTTGTTTGTATCGAAATTCGTCTCGGCCAAAACAAACTCCGGATTATGCACAAGTTCTTCGGAACACTTCGACTTTCACTTAAAACGTAAACAAACATAAAAATAGCGATGTTGGTGACAAACAACCGGAATATTATATGTGTAATTTAACATGAAAGTTAGATTATTATACACCATTATGACCATAAGATGTCTCTCTTTCCGATGTATATAGCATTATGTATTGATTTGTTAGGTAAATCGAGTAAAATACACCACAGATTCCCGCCACAGATCATGGGCGTAACTCGTGTCATAAGAATAAATAGGGCGCGAACTCGGACTAAATGCCAGAATTTAGCTATCCCAATATCTTAGCTGGTTTTAGTGCGAGAAGACTTGGACTACACCGTACCGAACAATCCACGGCCCCGACTAGCCACAGTTCCGAAGGTACAGCTGTTCCATTGAAACAATCGGAGCTCGCAGAGCCACTGCTATGAGGTCCTTTAGGACGGCTGTTATTACCCTTTTCGTTGGGGGTACCGCCAATGGCAGGCGCGTGTGGTTCTCGCGACTCCAATAGCGGCAGGAATAACAGTAGCTACTGGGGTTGGTTCTATAGAGGCCTTGGATTCCCGAAGCTCCTGGAGGATTTTATCCTGTTTTTTTTCGACGAGCTGCGGCGCCCGCTCGCCCGGTCGCGACCATCTTGGAATCCTTTGTCGCTACGGCATCGTCTTTGTGATTGTGGTTTTTTTCACAATAGCCCGGCCAGGTTCTGCACCACAGTCCTGTTTGGATCCGTGGATTGTAAATGCCAGGCACACTGTCCCGGGAACTATTACGTCAGAGGCGCCGAGGTTTGTATACCTCACAAGCAGCTGTTGATTTGGCCCAATCGTGCCTGCGATTGTTTGTAATAACAACAGACTGTCTGATGCCTTTGACCCCGAGGGGATCACGCACACTGCGTCCGTACTGACTAGAAGCCATGTTGTGTCTGCAGCAATTCAGAAACTGTGATATATGTGTAACATATATATTAAATCGAAGCTGGCTTACCTTCAATTATATTGTGTATACATATATATTACATAGCGAAGCTCTTATATAAATGTATAATTGACTCTCAATAGATTATGGCAGACTTTGATAAACCCACATCTGATCCTGATATCAGAGCCGATGAGGATCCTCTTGATCCTTCAGACGAAACAATACCACTCATTGAGCCGGCATGGGTACCCGGACCAGCAGCATAGATTCAGCCAGGCTGCCACAACTACAGCAAGAACTCATGCAGTCGGCCGTTGATGACTTTTATGGCGCCCTGACCAGAAGGGGACGAATACCGATTAAAGGCCTATCCCGAAATCATTCTCGTAAACGCTCGTTATTGGGTGGTACAACATAAACAATGGGGAGTTGTTCTCGTGGAAGGCGGCATTTGAGCCCACAGACCGCGATAGCTACGACAAGCATGTCTGCGACGGTCGCTGAATTATTAAAGAAATAGACGTTCCTCCGGGGCTGTATTACCTCACACAGTTAGGGGACCTGGTGGAGGAAAACAGCGACACCATACTGACGGTGAGCAAAGTTAATGGTTTGGTAACTCTAACCGTGTATGATGGGCAGGATATCTTATTTACAGATGGACTGCTGTCCTTGCTCGGATTGGACGACGATTTAAATGGCCAGTGGCTCTCTGCGGGCACATATACTGGGGATCACCCCGTCAACTTTGCATCCACAAAAATGCTTCATCTGCACTTGGTGCAGATAAATAGCTCTAGTTCCGTTGTAGATGGGCTCCGTCCAACCTCCTGGCAACGATTGGGCTGTCACTCATTTGGTGGCATCGGCACCCTCCGAGTCGAGCACCCTGAGTTCAAACGTCTTCAGTGCGGAACACTTTGTGAATTGCAGTTAGTGGTCCGTGATGATAGTGGTGCACGTCTGAATAGCGACCTACCGATCACCGTGGTACTAGAGATACGATGAGCATCTACGGCCCTATAGAATGCTCCGCACTCAGTGAGAGTTCCCGTTACGAAGTAACAACTGGTACTCCACCGGGTAGTGCCCTGATTACTATCTGGGAAGAATACAGTGGCAGCGTCACGTGGAATGGTTTACTTGGAAGGGACGGCGAGATAAAGGGTGGCGTTATACACAAAGTACCACCGCGGGGAGAACTCCTTGGATGGCATTGACACCGCATTGCTCACAGCTAGCAGGAGGATGAGCCCTTTGACCACTGTCATAGCGGCCCCAGTTTGGAAAACGCAGCTCTGGCCTGTGGAGTTCTCGGCGTGTCGGTTAAATATATCCGTCGCACCCTGAGCGTGAAGGCCAAGAAGCACGACGAGATTCGAGCAGCAAACTGAACACAATCTCAAGCCCCGTCTCGACTGCCTTGATCGACGGGCAGATTTCGAACGACGAGTTCCGCCCGGTTGTGAACGAAGTCGCAAAGACTAGTACCACGATATGAAAGCTGAAATCCGGACTAGGGCACGAAAAACACACGCCGCGTGATGGATGACGAGACAAAAAATCACTTATTCAGAAAGGCAGAGAAGAAGCCAAGGCGGTAATAGAGAAGTTATCAGTATCGCGGTAGTGTGCTCTCGTTCCCGTTCCTATACGGAACTAGCGGGGCCACATACGAAGATAGCCCGCCTCCTTATTACGATTCGTAATTATAATTTGACTCTGTCAATGTATTGCAAAGTTATAATATGAACAGCAAGGTGTCTAGTCGCCTCTGGACAATCTACTACAGCCCCGAGGGTTACTGGAAGGGGCTTGTCTGCCTCATGACCGGGTCACCCGGTCGCAAGACATACATGGCGGAAATTGCTCCAGGTCGACTCAGGGCGCGAGTTCATGGGTGCTGTGAGCCTCCTGCTAAGCAAGCACAGCGTTCAGGTGAGACAGGGCCGTGTGGATGTCCACCAAGACCAGGGGGTCGTGGAGCGCTTCAACCGGACCCTGGCAGAGCGGTTGTTTGGACACCAATACGCAGAGGAGATGAGGCTTCCCGCCGGCCAAATGTGATAACTGTTGAATATCTATTGTAATCAAACCTTTTATGGTGTGAAGCCAGGTTATTAGACGGGACTCAGTTAATGACACATTACGTAACCATTGAGTTAAGAACTGCTCTTCTGTAAGGAACAAAGCATTTAGGTAATTTATCTATACAGATCAGCGTTTTGACAATAAGGCTGGTCAAATGTTAGAGCTTACATTTTGCTGTCTCGTGAAGTTTGATTATGTTCAGTGTCAACGGCACATCGAAACAGTGCGCGGAACTGCGCAGAAATGCGCGGAAGTGCGCGGTACAAATAAAACAGTTATTATGCACAGAGGCAGGTGGGGAGTTGATTTAAAACATGAACTATAGTAGTAGCAAGTCTTCAGTTGCGAATTTGTAAGGTTATTTTAACGTTTTAACTTGTTTTGGAGAGAGAGAGAGAGTGAGTGGTAGAATCTACCGCGCACTGTTTCGAGATAAGCTTACTGCGCATTGTTTCGAGAATACAAGTTCAAATATAAGGCGTATAATGGAAATATATAAAATAAAGTTTATAATGATGTGTGTGTATATGTAAGTTAGTGATATGTGAAGTTTGATGCAATTTAGCCGATTAAAAGTTATTTGTAGGTTTATGTACAATATTAACTGTCGGCATGTATAAACCAGAGTTCGGCGAAATGGTGGCTAACTATATGAATACCGAACACAAGTATAAAAGGGAAATATATAAAACAACGTTTATAATGGTGTGTATGTAGCCCCAGGGGACGACGAATTAACTTTCGGCATAATCAAACAAGGCCCCAAATCACTGTTCGATAGGTTAGAACTAATATATAATAAATGTCTACTTCCCTAAATCCTGGAAATCCGCTATTGGGGTGATGATTCCAAAACCGGGCAAAGATCACAAAATAGCTACCAACTTTAGACCAATCAGCCTACTTCAGTGTATGGGTAAACTTTTTGAAAGAATCATCAGCACTAGATTATTATCCCACTTAGAGAACAAAAACTTAAAAAATAAATTTCAACGTGCATATCGTAAAGGCAAAGATGGAACCGAACATATCTACAAAATAGTTGAAGATATGCGCACAGCATTGGGTCGTGATTGGGAGGGGCCCGCCATTTTCTTGGATGTAGAAAAGGCCTTTGACTCCGTGTGGCACCATGGCCTTCGCTACAAACTAAAAACAACAACCGACATACCCACCAAAATGTTACGACTAATATCATCATTTCTCATGCAAAGATCTATCAAGTTAGGGTGGGTGACGAAATCTCAGACAATGTTGACCTCAAAGCAGGTAATCCTCAAGGGTCGGTCCTAAGCCCGCTACTTTTCCTAATATATGCCAATGACATCCCCCACAATCCACTTCATAACATACAAATATCACAATTTGCCGACGATCTGGGCCTTTGGACCACCGGGGGGAACCCCAAAACGTTGGAATTAAGATTACAAACACAACTGGAAATATGGTGTTCCAAATGGCGCATCAAACTCAACGCCAAAAAAACTCAGTTAATTGTATTTAGTAGAAAACATACTAAAAGCAAACTAAATTTATCCATCTTTGGGGAAACTTTCGAACAAACCGAGGAAGCAACTCTATTAGCCATAACCCTCGACAACAGATTATCTTTTCACCCCCATATTAAAAACATCTCCCAAAGAATTGGGCTATTAAGGATGCTCAGGGGCACCTCATTTGGACTCAATCCAGAAACCCTGATTAAACTTTATAAGCAATTTATACGACCAATTATGGAATATGGGGCCATAATAATAGCCGATCTTCCTAAATCCACACTCAACAGTAAGAATGGCCCTTCAGGAAAACATACGTACCCCCCCCCCCCCATCAGAACGTTACATGATACAGCCGATATACAAACTAACCGCGTCAGATTACAAGTACTAGCCGCAAACAGTCTTATAAGACTACAAGGCAGTACTTTAGTCGACGAACTAGAACTTAGGAAAACTTTACTCACCAAAGACAAAACAAAAGCAGCTGGCCGGCGAGGCGAAGTTGGTTCTGGTTCACCGGAATAAACCCCTCAATGGTCATGCCATCACTCCCCCAATTCAACGAACACTTCCCAATCAACATAAAGAAATAGACTTATCTCATAAAACTCATAAAACGCTAGGTAGATCAAGTTACTAACACAGTTTAATCAAAAGGAAAGTAAGTATACAAGTTAGACACATTATCGAGTCAGCCCCACAAGGAAGACATGTAATTATGAATTATGTTTCAACAGGGCTCGATGAGACGTACTGCTCATCGACAGGATACCACAGTGAATTGGCCACGCCCTCTGCAGTAAAGCAAGCCCTAAATAAAACCCACTGGTAATACTCAGCTTAAACAACCTATTGGGTATGTACTAACCCATGTATGCAACATCCGCAATATCGACCGTCTAACAAGACTAACATAATATTAAAACGTAGGGTAGGGGGCTCCGGCCCTAGATGGCTCCTTGGGCGCTGATGAATGTCCTCGGGCGGCATAGATACCCTTTTGGTGGCCGTATTATAAGCCATTGAGTAATTATCTCTTTCAAAACGACTAACCTGCTAACTCTTTAATATAAAACTTATTGAATTACCCCGCACACCAAATACAATGTGTACAGGCTGGCACAAGAATATTCCGAGTCTGCCTTTACGCGTTGTTAGTGATTTGCCTGTGTGGTCGCAGTATAAGCTATCCATATAATCTCCCTCAACTGACTTACTACCACATATACAAACTTAAACACATGTTCTCAATCACACCCGTACATACACAAAGACACAATACTAGCAACAACATTCGGTACCCAACCTTCAGAGTCATATCACCAACAGTCTGGCCTCAGCTGCGTCCTCATCTGTGCAACAACACAACCAGGTCAACGGGCTCTGAGACTCAAACAGGAGTGCAAGGCGGGCATTGCACCACCGAGAGTTGGAGAGCCCCGACCGACCTTAAGTCAACCGGCCGGCATTGCACACCCTTCCTAGAGTTGAGCCCGTAGTATAAGCCATGAACACAACAGACTAAGGCAACGGAGCTCAAGCATGCACCAACTTGGACACTAGATAAACCACTAAATAAAAAGATATCAACTAAGTTAAACAAACAGAACTCGTATTACAATCAAGGTAAGTCTTCTCGCTGTTCCGCTTTTGGAATGGGGGCTTTGCTTCCTGCCAGGGTGGCATTGTAACCCATACTCCACAAGCAAGCATCAAATGACTAGGAAACACTCACAACCAAACTCAACATAGAAACCAAAATGGTTGAATAAACAATATATTGGTGATGATTAAATGAGTTGATGGTGTCATATAATATTCGTATAAGTACGAAATGGACTCTGAGAAGGCTTCAAAGCAACTGTAGAAAACCACATCAAAGACAACCCCGACCTCTTCAAACCACTTCCAAGTACCACCAACGACCACGATGATGTCTTCCCCGTAGCATCTCCAATCACACAGGACGAAATCGCATCTAACCTAAAGAAGGGAAAAGGCAACTCAGCACCAGGCAACGACAGCATCACATACTCCATCCTACGACAAGCCCCTCCAGCCTTCTTCGCCAGACTACTCCTTCTATTCAACGCCTGCCTGACCATTGGATACTTCCCAACAGCATGGAAAACGGCCGTCGGTATCATGATACCTAAGCCAGAAAAAGACCGCACCATTCCCAACAACTATCAGCCTCCTCCAATGTACCGGGAAACTGTTCGAAAGAATTATCAGCAGCCGACTACGAGAGCACCTTGAATCCTCCAACTTCTTCAACCCGTGGCAGCGCGGCTGTCGACAAGGCAAAGAAGGCATGGAACAACATCGTTCGACTAGCTGAAGACGCCCGACTATCCCTTGGCAAAAACTGGTTAACAGCTGCAGTATTCCTTGACGTTGAGAAGGCCTTCGATTCCGTATGGCACGACGGCCTAAGATACAAGTTCAGCCAGCTCAACATCGCCCGAAAATACACACGACTAGTATCCTCTTTCCTACAAGATCGTCAACTCAGCGTCCGCATCAACAACGACACATCCAGCCCAGTATTCCTACGCGCCGGAACCCAACAAGGATCAGTACTCAGCCCACTCCTCTTCCTGATATACGCCAATGACATACCCACCAACCCAGGAAACAACGTAGAAATCTCACAATTCGCCGACGACCTAGGACTCTGGACAACACACAAAAACCCCAGGATCCTACAAAAACGATTACAAAAGACCCTCGACGACTTATCAACATGGTGCTCCAGATGGAGAATAAAACTCAACGCCAAGAAAACACAACTCAACATATTCCACCAGAGAAAAACAACACAGACTATCAACATCAAGATAGACAACGAGACCGTTCAACCATCCAACCAAGCCATCCTACTAGGAATCACCCTCGACCAACGAATGACCTTCGCCGCGCACATCAAAAAAGTCGCCGACAAAGCCAGAAAAAGAACAAACCTGCTAAGTTGTCTCAGAGGTACCGACTGGGGAACCAACAGCCAGACCATCATCAACCTCTTCAAACTATACGTCCGCCCAGTAATGGAGTATGGCGCATCATAGCAGCAGCCTCCATCAGCTCAATCGAAACCCTGCAGAAAGTCCAAAACAAAGCTCTCCGCATCGCTCTACATCAGCCAATCTTCACACCAATCCAAGCCCTCCACGACGCAGCAGACATGCCTAGGATGAAACATCGACTAACCGACCTCAGAAACCAGACCCTCGCCAGACTTTAACAACAGCCCACTCATCCAAGAACTCCATCTACGAAACCAGCTGCTCTCCACCAAAAAGACCAAGTCCATCCTAGAAATCGACAACACCGACAGACCCATCTAGATCCCATACAACCGTCAACCAAGCCAACCAATAGCCAAATCACCAGCCAGCCAATAACCTCACCAGCCAACGGCAATACAGCCCCAACAACACCACCAACCAAGCATCCAAGACGCATCAGCCTTAAAGCCAGCCAACCAACAGCCACACCAACCAGACATCCAGCCAAAAATAAAAAAGGATATAGACTTGGATGTCATTGCTAAAACTATGACAATATACTGTCACAATATTCAGCTCATAATGCAAGCTCTACTGAAAGAGCAGTGTGCTTTGTATACTATACACATAAGCTCGATAAAAAGAGCAGTGCGGTATATATAAAATACACATATATAAATATTCGATTGTATATAAAACAAACCTGCAGCTCTACTGAAAGAGCAGTGTGCTATGTATAATATACACAGACGCTCGATAAAAATGTTACAATGTTTCAATGTGTAATGTTCCCTTTGTTACAGCCGTCACAATTGAATCAACGCCACCGTTACGGTACGATATTTCCGTGGTACGAAATACTTTCGTCGCCTAATTTCGTCTTGAATGTCGATCTATTCAGCGTTTTATTTAGTTAGCTTTCCGACTCTATGCTTTCCGTCTCCATTTGGGGTAAAACAAATTAGCCAAATTTTAGCAAAATGAATTTTTTTTTAGCCAAATTCGAAAAAGATTGGCCATTGGCTAAAAATTTGGCTACCGACAGCGCGCGGTTCCCCTCGGGAAATTAACATTAACTCTATCTTTGCTCTATATTTTATGTAATTCTGTAAGAATTAAGTTTTTTATTTATAATAATTTGGCGTATTTTTTTTTATGATAATTAATTATCAATTCTTGCAGAATTTTATATTTTATTATAAACAATAGTATGCTCTCGGGGGGAGGGCTTTTGTGGTTGAATGGAGCCCCTATTGGGAAGGTGGTTGTGGGGTGTCTCGTTCCATGAACAATGCTGCAGCCCCTCTTTTTCGGTTGCACTCTAGACATGTCAGCCTCACATTTCCTCTGCTGTGCCATTTGTTGTTGTCCAGCCGATCGACACTAAACTGCTGTGTGTCTTTTGGTTGGAAGGCCCAGAGCAGCTCAATCTCACAAGCCATGCAGCGGTTCTGCTGGGCCTCACGGAGCTCGAGGATATAGTCGACCTTCTGTGGGTCGTGGATCGTAAGACCCTGGCTCGAGTTGACGGTGAGAGAACAGCGCATGCGCCAATCATCGGTTTTAATAGCACACTCGCCGGCCTCGATAGAGACCGCGACGACGTCGTTGTGAACGAGCTCTTCTCCATGCGGCGGGTCGCCAGTGCATGGGAGTGCGACGTGAATGTTCTGATTTCGGCTGTCCTTTGGGTGGTAAAGAATAGGCACTGGGGCATCTATTAAATGCTCCTTATGGCGTCGGAGCAACAACTCATGTGCCCGGTCGCGAACCTTCTCACAGCTGGTGAGGATTAGGTCACCCGGCATCCACTTCTCCACAAACCGGTCCCACCCCAGGCAGCTGGGGAGAGCTTTGTCACGATGAAGGCGTATACGCTTTTTCAGGGCTTTGAGGGATTCATCTTTTGCTCTGTATTTGACGCCAACCTCTTCGTAGTAGTCTGCCTTTTTTGCAGCCAGTGGTGAGGCATTTCACCAGCAATCGGTGGCGCTGTCCTTGATCCCAGCAGCAAATTACCTGGACGCCGTGTTGGTGAAGCCAGTCCAAGAACATCTCCAGGATAGGCCGGGGCTCAGTGCAGACCTCGTCCCAGATGACGCGCGGGATGAACTTTTGCCCCATGCGGTCGGGCGTCCAGTCATTCTGACCACTCCATCGGAAGAAGCTGTGGTATGCCTGGGCTTTGACCCCACGGGCCCGCATTTCTTTGGCGAGGCGATGGGTGGAGTAAAACCGAGGGGATCTCTTACCCGGAAGAGCTCGATCGCTCTTGATGTCTTGCCACTGCCCCCTCCACCATTAAGGTAGCTCACCCGGTGCCGGGTCAGTTCGTCGTTGTAGATGAACGCCGTTGATTCCGGCATCGGTTTGCCTTGGCTACAGTATTCTGGTTTGGCGATGTACGTGGCGTGTTCCTGCGGCATGTGCAACTACGCCTCGACACCGTCAAGCTTCTGCAACGCGGTGTTCTGGGCGTATATTGATAGCAGTGGCCACCCGGACAGCCTCATCGGTGATACGACATTTGGGGAGCGATGGCGTTATCTGTGAACCGTTTCGTCTAGAAAATTGGAAGGTCCCTATTGTTATTCTCCACGTAGTTAGTTCAACTCCCATGGGAAACTGCGTTCAAAGGGTTAATGTCATGTGATTCCAATAGGGACCTATGTAAAATGATAATTCCAGAGTGGGTTTCCCGCCATTGCCACAAAACGTACAGTTTACAGTCGGTGCAAATATAAACAAGAACATATGTGAGTAGAATAGTAAATGTAGGTGTTGACACACGTTTTGACGTAGACGTGTGCGTCATCGTGGTGGAATGAGGCAACTATATATCAGTCGGGATGATTATGAATAATATTATTTTAACAGTGCTTAATAATACAAGTGTTGTGCAATCCTATATGATCTGTAATCAGCGAAGGGTATTATAAGAACAATGTTTACTTTATAGTTTGCTGTTGGGCAACGCGCGGTAGACAGATCACAATCAGACCAAAACATCCACGAGACAATGCCAGGCCCGCACGACGCCTCGGACATTGTAGCTGCCACCCATTTGAAAAGACGAGCCTGAGTTTGTGGTGACATGCCAGTCCTTCATACCAGTACATGTGCACATGCAGTTTGATGATAAACGCACATATAATTATGCCAATATATACCGGTACATAATCCACGTGTGCTCCTTTAACCTATTATTATAGAGATCAGGGCAGTCATACCAGGTCGGTTATAAGGCAATCCTTAATACCGCGATATGTGTGTTGCCGCCTCAACCTGCTAATGTGTACAGTTTATGGATAAACACAAGCACGATTATATATCTATTTAATGTGTATTAGCTTCAATTGGCCATACAATTGATAAATATCACGCAAATAAGGTATTAGCAGCTCAGTACATAGCAGCTACAATATTCGAATCGCCGCGCAAATCCAACACTTTCCCACGACTATCCAAATCCGACCATGACCCATCCACCGCGCGTCACCCCCCCCCCCCCCCAACCCCGCAATATATTGACACAAGAATAAAACCTGAAAGAAGGCGATTTCTTTGCATTCAATTATGACCGATTCGGTGTGTGACACAGTAACACAGTAGTCAACTCCGCGGGTAGTTTGCATGTTGAAAACGGTCGGCGAAGGTAGAAAGGATGGGCTTATTATGAAGGAGGGGTGTTTATTGACTATGCCGAGGTCGTTTAATGAGTTTTGTTCTCTTGATATATAACCTTTGTTTTATTTATAACTTATGTCTATATAGTGTTCAATTTTAAGCGTTTTGGTAATCACCGTGGTCGTGAAGATGATTTAAATCCGTATTGAGGACAGGCTGTACTCCTAAAATTAATAGATTCTACCGTTCCGCACTGGCGAGGGGAATCCCCCACGTGTATCGCGATTTTTGCAGATGTTGATAATTTGGGATCGTCCTCACCGAGGGATGCTTTAGATAGAACAATTTCAAGTCTGGCTTATATTATCTTCCCATTTTCGGTGGAAATTCTAGTACTATAGGTATATATGAGAGACAGCGTACTTAGAAAGACAATAAATCAATGAAATTATGGGTTTTTGTTTGAAGTTGCAGTCTTGCAGATATCTCTATATGACTGCACATCCCTGAATATTGAAATGTAAACTCCGTAAACTTTGGTGTCGAAAATCACTGGTCATAAATCAAATGTCCTGGAGGACGACTAGACTAGTTAATTGTGTTTTGACTCCAGTGGATTATTACGAAATGCGAGGTTTGTTAATGTGACTTTTCTGGGTTTTAGTTCTGCATTCTTTAGTTACTGTGTTGACGCAGTGAGGGTAATCTATTGGAGTGACAGCTCCAACTGGGGATAATGAGCGTAAGAAAAATCGACACCTGAGTATAAGAGCCCTGGGCAAGCTAGTATCTTTGACTTTTTCAAGCTAGTATCTTTGACTTTTTCATTGGGATTAGTTCAATATCAGTATATTAAACTATATGTATTGTGCGTTTCGTCAGCTCTGAAATGTTGCTTTTAATATTCCATACAAAATGTGATTATATGAGGTGAAGTGACCACGACGTGTATGTACACGAATGTCACATTGTGACAATAAAATATGTCTTATACAAATGATCCTTGCTCAGGATTTAGACCCGTCTTATTTGCAAAAAGTCACCAATTCTCAAAAGTATTTTGTAAACAATTCAAAGCAAATGTGTTCTGTTTTTTTCTTATCTATATATAAGACAATTAAAGAGTTTCCAGACAATTAAATATAATATTTTAAGTGGATACCAGAAATATCTCATGATATGGCAACAGGCCGGACTAAATTTTGCGACCAACTTTTTTTTGGTTTTAATATTTTTTTATTCAGATCATTTTTTAAATTTCATCATGTGACATTAGTCTTATTCAGAATTGTATAACATTTTCAAATATTTTTAGGTATATATGAACATACATGTATATATGATTAAATGTAATTTGTAGATATAAAGTAACAAAATATAAAACAAGTAATTTGTTTTTTTTGTGGATAATCAGTGTATTTGTGAAACGTGGATACTTATGGTCACTTATTTCTGAACTGTCGTGGGGGGAAGGTATTAAATCCATATTTTGAGCATGTTTGAGTAATAGCTTCACTGAGAAGTAGATATTGCCTTGTTTTCAATTGCTAAGAATTGCTTCCAGAGCTTCCCATCTTTCCCCATATTTTTTACTTCTATCATTCAAGGAATATGTGTTTAGAGTTTCAATTCTTTTATAATATTTAAAAAATTCAAGAAGTCCATTTATAGTTGGGTTGGTAGCCCTCATCTTACATGAGTATATAAATTTTCTATACAGCATTGTACAGATATCAAGGGTATCATTGGGATGTATATCTCCATGCATACCTCGGACAGTATACTCTGGTTTTAATTCGAATGTAATATCACACTTTTCTTTTAACTTATGTTGGAGTTGAAGTAGAACTGATTTTGAAATGGGGCAATCCCAAAAGAGATGTATAATTGTTTCTTTCGTGTTTCCACAAAAAGAGCATAATTCTGTTTCTGACAGTTTACACTTGAATAATTTTGAATTTGTATAAAGTATGTCTTGATTAATTTTGTATTGAAAACTTATCAGGCCAGTATCATCTGTGATATGATATGGGTTCCTATATATTTGTTTCCAATCCAAATCACATAAAGCTATTCCAAGTCTATTAGACCATTTTTTTTGTATGTGGGAAGGTGTTTCAGCATATTGTCTAAGAATAATTGGGTAAAAAATCTTACATGCATTCCCGAGAATTTCTATTTTTACTTTTTTAATTGATTCAAGTTTCTCACTATTTCTCAAACATGCTCTCCATTGGGATGGTATCGCATTCAACAGTCCTTGATAGTCAGTGGATAATCAGTGTATTTGTTAAACGTGGATACTTATGGTCACTTATTTCTGAACTGTCGTGGGGGGGGGGGGGGGGGTTATTAAATCCATATTATGAGCATGTTTGAGTAATAGCTTCACTGAGAAGTAGATATTGCCTTGTTTTCAATTGCTAAGAAATGCTTCCAGAGCTTCCCATCTGTCCCCATATGTGTTACTTCTATCATTCAAGGAATATGTGTTTAGAGTTTCAATTCTTTTATAATATTTAAAAAATTCAAGAAGTCCATTTATAGTTGGGTTGGTAGCCCTCATCTTACATGAGTATATAAATTTTCTATACATCATTGTACAGATATCAAGGGTATCATTGGGATGTATATCTCCATGCATACCTAGGACAGTATACTCTGGTTTTAATTCGAATGTAATATCACACTTTTCTTTTAACTTATGTTGGAGTTGAAGTAGAACTGATTTTGAAATGGGGCAATCCCAAAAGAGATGTATAATTGTTTTTTTCGTGTTCCCACAAAAAGAGCATAATTCTGTTTCTGACAGTTTACACTTGAATAATTTTGAATTTGTATAAAGTATGTCTTGATTAATTTTGTATTGAAAACTTATCAGGCCAGTATCATCTGTGATATGATATGGGTTCCTATATATTTGTTTCCAATCCAAATCACATAAAGCTATTCCAAGTCTATTAGACCATTTTTTTTGTATGTGGGAAGGTGTTTCAGCATATTGTCTAAGAATAAATGGGTAAAAAATCTTACATTCCCGAGAATTTCTATTTTTGCTTTTTTAATTGATTCAAGTTTCTCACTATTTCTCAAACATGCTCTCCATTGGGATGGTATCGCATTCAACAGTCCTTGATAGTGTGTGAAAGGAATTTGTAAATTATAAGTGCTACAGAATGATGGAGAGTCTAAGAGTCCACCATCATCTATCATCAAGTCATTTATAAAAAATACACCCTGCTTTATCCATTTAGTGTTTAAGAGCATATGATTGTCTATTTTTATATATTTATTCCAATAAATGGATTGGGATTGGATGTCTTGTGGGGCTGTGCTGATATCTTGATCTACCAAACTCCAAGCCTGTATAACGCTTTTCCAAAATGGATTAACTTTATTTGCCATAATAGTCAGTGCTTCATTTTGAAAGAACCAAACTTTTGGACCACCAAAGGGCTCCAAGTCATCTAAGATTATATTTTTCCAGCTGGCATTATTGGAAGTGTCTAGCAATTTTTGTATCCAGGTCATTTTTAATGCATTTGCAAACGAGTCAATATGTGGAAACTTCAAGCCTCCGTTTTCAATTTCATTTATTATAACATTACGTTTAGGTAGTACTGATAGACAGTGAATTAACATTGGAAGTGCAAGAGTCTTTATTACTGTTGTTTTTCCAGTAAGACTTAGTTGTCCAGTCATTCAGTAGATTTTCTAGCTTTTTTATTTTTGTCTTGTAATTATTTTCAATGTAGTCGTCATTGAAGAGGTTGAATTCAATAACAAGTATAGTGACCGAATTTGAGTGATTCCATAGGATATTTTCTTCTGTTGGAATTTCTTCACCACAGCCCCGTTTCGATCCAATCCATAAGACTTGAGTTTTTTGGAAGTTTGCTTTTAGTCCTGTTATCTTTGCGAAATTTCGGACTGTATTAAGGGCTTCGTTTAATGAGTGTGAGTCATTCCTGAGGAAGAGGTTCATGTCATCTGCATATTGTGAGACCATGTATTCAGTTTTGTTAATTTTTATCCCGTTTATATCTAAATTATTTTTTAAAGATGCGCTAAGAGTTTCTACCGCTAAAATAAACAGGTAAGGATAAAGCGGGTCACCTTGTCTTACCCCTCTATGTATATCTATCTTGTTAGATAGGTTTCCGTTATTGACAATATAACTGAAAATATCTGTATAAAAGGTTTTTACCCAACCGATGATATCTGGTCCAAATTTGTAAAATTTTAAACAATTTTCTAAATAACTCCATTCTAAGGAGTCAAAAGCTTTTTCAAAATCAAGTAGTACTAGTAATCCAGGTATATCTCTTTGCTCGCATTTTTCTAATAAATCAAATGTAAGCCATGTTGATTCCCCAATGTAACGCCCCGCTAGAAATCCAAGTTGTGAATCTGCAATAAGTTTTGCGAGGACTTTCTTTACCCGATTAGCAATAACTGTTGATCCAATTTTAACATCAACATTGAGAAGCGAAATAGGCCTCCAATTTTTAATGTATTCTTTAGGTTTATTGGGTTTTGGCAGACATGTTATAATTCCACATCTTTGCGTGACTGATAATTTTTGTGTACGAAAACCATAGTTCAATGAGTTAACAACAAAATGCCCCAGATCTTTCCAGAAAAATTTGTAGAATTCTGCTGTATATCCATCTGATCCTGGGGATTTTTCATTTTTTATCTTTTTTAATGATGCTGTGCATTCGTATTCAGTTAGTTGTCCCTCCAAGGATTCAGTTTCTTGCGTATCCAAGAAATTCAGAAAAGGGTTTTCAACATCAAGAAAATTATTTTCTTCATCTCCAGCTGTTGGTTCAATATTTGATTCATATAGATTTTTGTAAAAATTGTGTTGTTCTTCAATTATGTCAGAAAGTTCGGTTATTTCAGATCCATCACTTTTAATTAGTTTGGCAATAGTTTTTTCAGTGTAGCTTCTTTTTTCTAAATTGCAAAAGTATTTGGTTGATTTTTCCCCTTCTACTTTCCATTTTGCTTTTGTTCTCAGAATTATTACCTGTATTTTCTTGTCTCTTAATTCGATTAGCTCTGATTTTAATTTTGCAGCGACCGATGCATCACCATTGTCGTGTATTTCCGAAAGCCTTGAAATTTCTGTCTCAAGTTTATTTTCAGATTCAATTCTTCCCTTTTTCAAATTTGAAGAGTATACAATAGTTTGGCCACGAATCATAATTTTTAGGGTTTCCCAAAATAGTTGATCATTTATTTTAAAAAGATTTTCCTCCCCAATGCGTATATTTTCAGTGTTATTATTCACATATTGGTCTACTACCTCAGCAATTATAGTTTTAACTAATTCTATATACTTTTTGTCTCTCAATAAACTGTTGTTAAATTTCCATGTCCCTCTGCCCCTGGGATGACTCACAAATTGTATAGTTAAGCTCACTGGAGAATGGTCTGATTTATAACTAATATGTATATCAGATTTTTTTATGAAAGACTGAAGATCAGAGGAGACCAGGAAGTAGTCGAGCCTAGCCATTTTACTTCCTGGGCCCCTCCAACTGTATCGTTTAATGCCTGGGTTATGAAGCCTCCATGTATCGTGTAAATCTAACCTCATTTGCCAGAACTTCATTTTTTCATTTGATTTTGTGTTGTTTTTCTGTTTTTCTGGATATACAATAGTCCTGAGGTACATTCCAGTCTCCTGCAATTATTATAGAGGAGTTTTCCAATTTGTCAATTTTGTTAAAAAGTTTTTCAAAAAACATTGGGCTGTCCTCGTTCGGCCCATATACAGCACATAGGCTAAGTCTCTGATGTTGGAATGTAATATCAAGAATGATGTAATTTCCACCGTCATCAGCCACTATTTCGTGTATTTCATATTGGATTGAATTTTTAAAAATAATGGCCACCCCTCTTTTAGCACTGGAAAATGAAGAAAAAATGGCTTCATAACCCCATTCCATCCTCCATCTTTTTTCTGTTTCTTTACTTGAATGCGTATCAATTAACAAAGAAATATCATACCTAGCTCTACATCTATTAAATAAATCTCTACGCTTTACATGGTCAGACGACAACCCACGACAGTTCATGGCTCCAATTGATATATTAGCCATTTTCAATATTCAATCAAGATAACAATCCTATCATTGATTATCCGTCTTAAATATCTGCTATCATTTTTTATATTGTAACATGTATAAGAGTTCAAATAAAAAAGTAATGAACGATGAAATGTATGCATGATCTTAGTTTTTTTATCAACAATAACAACGGACTTCTGGTGTTTGACAGTGTATGTATTATAAAAGGTAAATACATCTGGATATGCAACAACAGTCATGAAGGCTTTAAGTGGTTTTACCTTCAATATGTATTTGTAGATATCCAATACTTCTCATTTCCTTTTACGGTACATGGGCTCCAATTTTGTGATGTTTTTTTTTGTGTCTTTATAATGATCTCCTCAATTTGTATGAGTAACTTACTGTTTGGTTAATTCCATTCAATATTTATTATCGTATTTAAATTTTTCAGTTTATTTATTTTTTATTTTTATTTTTTGGGTCATTTTCAAAAAAACTTGAATATATATTTTGTCAAGTTCTCCGACCCGCAGTGATGACATTGGCTGGTTCACACTCTGGGCACAAGAGTCATTTCCATGTATCTGCGCAGAGAGTAATTCAGCCACAATAATCGCCTACTCTTGAGGTACATTGTTTTGGTTTAAAATGTACCACATGTAAAAAAAAAAAAAAAAAAATTCCTCCTTTGACAAAGTGAACCATTGCAAGCAACAAGTTTTGCCTTGTGCTTTTCCCCATGACCGAAAGTACAATGTTTCTGGAGATAACGTATTTCCGCTGGCGAAAAGTGCAGCTGTAGTCGCTCGCGAAAATAAATAAATATATTTGTCCGTATCAATTCAGAACGCTATGTATCCTCTATTTCGTTCAGCCAAAATAACGCGATGTCGCACTACGAAATTCAAGTAAGGTTTTAAAATATATTTTCAGAACGGTGATGTTTGCGATTGTTTATTACTATAAACTAACATGCAAATGTAACATTTATCAGCATTTTCGACTTCAAAAACACATATTATATAACACGTCGTGCTAAGTGTGGAAGTTCATCTTCGTGCAAACACTGTATGGCATCACCATTTAAAATTTAGCATTATAGAATATAAGAGAAATTTGTCCATATACCGGTATATTGGTGTGCGAATACACATTATTTTATCACATACGTCAGAAACAACAGAAACATAAAACAACATTATCAGAAAAAGGACCGCACAATGTACAAATTGTGTTGATATAGATCTTTCCTTTTACTCAATAAACCAAACATGTTTGAGAAAATAGTTTGTGAAATCTTCGATCACGCAATTTGTAACATAACGTCCGACTGAAACATGCATGTAACACCAGCCATTTGATGTTTAGCGATTTGAAACATTAATACATAATTGTAGCTGAGCTGTCGTGTGTCCACCCCTGGTCAAGTGGTCATGCTATGATACCGGTGGTCACGTTGAATTGCTATGATGCGGGTAGGGCAAACTGATTCCGTTACGAAAAAGTACCGTTATTTTTCTAAAGTTGTAATTTTCAAGGTGATTGGATAACTAGAGCGATTTGATAAAAAAAAAACATTCAAGAACATATATATTTTTGAAAAATATAATAATAACTGCGCTGGTGTTTCTAAAACGACGCAAATAGCCATCTTGATTATAGTCGAGTTTCAACTAATGCAACCATTATTAAAGTTAAGGTCGGCATCTGTTGCAGAAATATTTATATTTTTTTCAAATCGCCTTCGACAGAATGATCGCCAACATATATACAGTTCCACTCACAGTTCCACTCACATAATCAGCGCGTAAATAGTATATTTTCGTCAAGACGTACAATGGTGTACGTAAACAAGAGACTGCTCGTGTTACAGAAGTTGTGATTCTGTTTACATAACAGATCGAAATTATATTGGTTAATCATACAAAAATGATATAAACGCTCTTTATTATTTCCATATTAGGAAAACAGTAACAAATAACGCTCTTTATGTTTACCATATCCGGATCTAAACAAAAGCCAGGAAACGTAACGCTTTTGTTTACATAAAAAAGGGGGACAAATTGACAATAACACTGTTTATGCCATATTTCTGATTGGCACAAGAACAAAGTCTGTTTATATCTTACTATTCCTTCTGTTTATGGTGGTTTTTGACATAGATGAATATTTTAACACCATACCCACCGCGAACAGCGCCCGTATCTTTAAAAATATTTCGCAATAAATTTGTTTTTGAATGTTATAATTTGATACGCATAATGGATTTTCAGATTATCGGAACACCGCAATTGAGACAAATTAAAAATAAAATAACGGTAATTTTTGTTAACAGCTACAGTTTGCCCTAACATCATCATATCAATTCAACAGGACCCAACCGCATTTGACCAGGTGTTGTCGACAATTCTTTGGTTTGAAATTATAAATGAGTCAAATCGTGCAGTTCACCAAATTTGAAATTATATCATGAAATGTGTTGCGTGAACAATTAATATAGTTTGAATGTTAACTGAGTATATCAATAAACAGTCGATACACATTGGGTTCTCTATGATGTCCATGCACTATATATATTCTTCCATTTTCCACTTGGCATAGTTGTTAATATGCCTGGCTATTTCGGCATACTTCGATGGCGAGAACATCAAATTTAAATAGTCCAAAGCTGTTGCTGTATCACTATCGAATTCATCTGGTATAACTGGCCCTGTCCTTTGGGTATATGGCGGAATTGATACATTTTGAAGTTTATGTGACCAGCCAATCGGTTTAGTATTCAAGCTGATATCGGCGATGGAGGTCACATTGTCGCTGGTAGCAGGGGGAGAGTAATCGTCGTCTGAATCTTCTGATGACGAGAAACCGCAATCTCCGCTAAAATCGCTATCATCTCCCATTAACATGTCGATCACTTTCTGTTTCGAAAATTTTGCAGCCATGTTGTTCGTAAATACATAGAATGGTACCACTGATGTCTGTCCCTAATATAAACCCCAAGCAGCACAGCATGTGTCGCGCGATGCCCACGGTGCCACGTTTATTGTTATTAGATAGGCAAATAACGAGTTGACATAACCGGGCGGTCTCTATTAGAAACTAGCGGGGAGCATATGGGCGAAATCATTAGTACAGTCTGGGCCTAGTGTGGCGCTCTAAAGCGCTTGTGGGGAAGTCTGGTAACGCGCTCTTATGCGCTTCTAGGGATATGCTGTGAGGCGTCCACAGGCGCTTATGGGGAAAATAGTGCAAAGCGTCCAGGGGCGCTTATGGGAAGTAAAGAGTTAAAACAGTGTAAACACAACGAGCATTAGAATAATATGGGGCTTGCCATTTTGTTTGTATCGAAATTCGTCTCGGCCAAAACAAACTCCGGATTATGCCCAAGTTCTTCGGAACACTTCGACTTTCACTTAAAACGTAAACAAACATAAAAACAGCGATGTTGGTGACAAACAACCGGAATATTATATGTGTAATTTAACATGAAAGTTAGATTATTATACACCATTATGACCATAAGATGTCTCTCTTTCCGATGTATATAGCATTATGTATTGATTTGTTAGGTAAATCGAGTAAAATACACCACAGTTTCCCGCCACAGATCATGGGCGTAACTCGTGTCATAAGAATAAATAGGGCGCGAACTCGGACTAAATGCCAGAATTTAGCTATCCCAATATCTTAGCTGGTTTTAGTACGAGAATACTTGGACTACACCGCACCGAACAATCCACGGCCCCGACTAGCCACAGTTCCGAAGGTACAGCTGTTCCATTGAAAGAATCGGAGCTCGCAGAGCCACTGCTATGAGGTCCTTTAGGACGGCTGTTATTACCCCTTTCGTTGGGGGTACCGCCAATGGCAGGCGCGTGTGGTTCTCGCGACTCCAATAGCGGCAGGAATAACAGTAGCTACTGGGGTTGGTTCTATAGAGGCCTTGGATTCCCGAAGCTCCTGGAGGATTTTATCCTGTTTTTTTCGACGAGCTGCGCGCCCGCTCGCCCGGTCGCGACCATCTTGGAATCCTTTGGAGGCCTTGGATTTGTCGCTACGGCATCGTCTTTGTGATTGTGGTTTTTTTCACAATAGCCCGGCCCAGGTTCTGCACCACAGTCCTGTTTGGATCCGTGGATTGTAAATGCCAGGCGCACTGTCCCGGAAACTATTACGTCAGAGGCGCCGAGGTTTGTATACATCACAAGCAGCTGTTGATTTGGCCCAATCGTGCCTGCGATTGATTGTAATAACAACAGACTGTCTGATGCCTTTGACCCCGAGGGGATCACGCACGCTGCGGTATGGGTTGAGTTTGCGTCCGTACTAACTCGAAGCCATTCAGAAACTGTGATATATGTGTAACATATATATTAAATCGAAGCTGGCTTACCTTCAATTATATTGTGTATACGTGTATACATATATATTACATAGCGAAGCTCTTATATAAATGTATAATTGACTCTCAATAGATTATGGCAGACTTTGATAAACCCACATCTGATCCTGATATCAGAGCCGATGAGGATCCTCTTGATCCTTCAGACGAAACAATACCACTCATTGAGCCGGCTTGGGTACCCGGACCAGCATCATGGATTCAGCCAGGCTGCCACAACTACAGCAAGAACTCATGCAGTCGGCCGTTGATGACTTTTATGGCGCCCTGACCAGAAGGGGACGAATACCGATTAAAGGCCTATCCCGAAATCATTCTCGTAAACGCTCGTTCCAGTGAGCACCTAGCGTTGTCGACGATAGTCGGCGGGCGGGGTGGAACTGCGGCAATCCGAGAAGACTTGGGATTTGCTGACTGGCGCCCAGAAGGAAGGGGTGGGGCGCGGTCAAAGACGATCACAGCCCATCCAGACAGCAAGGGATGAACTCGGTGGTGTAGCTGCTGCTGCAGATAGTGTAGAGCTTCATGACCTGGATATGTGTTGTGTGGATACCTCATGCTAGCGAATGGTAAAATAATACGAATGGGCTTGTCCGCATCTCACACTAATGGTGACTTTGCCGCGATTGTGGTTATAAACTATCTAGTGGGAAACAGAAGAGCACGAGGGTTTTTGCAGATCTACTGAAGCTGCGACGGGGTGATGTAATAACATTTGACAGGAAAGACGGCCACTCGGGTGACCTGTGCAGTATTGAATCTCCTTATCGAATTGGACTTGTGAATATATTTTTATTACTTTGTAATACCCATATCATTACAAAGTAATAATAATATATTGTATATATGTATATTACTTTGTAATAATATTATACAATTATCGCATTGTTTCGAGGTTGAAACGAGGAATTGTCAGCCGAGGAAGTCAGTTTACAGTCGGTGCAAATATAAACAAGAACATATGTGAGTAGAATAGTAAATGTAGGTGTTGACACACGTTTTGACGTAGACGTGTGCGTCATCGTGGTGGAATGAGGCAACTATATATCAGTCGGGATGATTATGAATAATATTATTTTAACAGTGCTTAATAATACAAGTGTTGTGCAATCCTATATGATCTGTAATCAGCGAAGGGTGTTATAAGAACAATGTTTACTTTATAGTTTGCTGTTGGGGGGGGGGCAACGCGCGGTAGACAGATCACAATCAGACCAAAACATCCACGAGACAATGCCAGGCCCGCACGACGCCTCGGACATTGTAGCTGCCACCCATTTGAAAAGACGAGCCTGAGTTTGTGGTGACATGCCAGTCCTTCATACCAGTACATGTGCACATGCAGTTTGATGATAAACGCACATATAATTATGCCAATATATACCGGTACATAATCCACGTGTGCTCCTTTAACCTATTATTATAGAGATCAGGGCAGTCATACCAGGTCGGTTATAAGGCAATCCTTAATACCGCGATATGTGTGTGGCCGCCTCAACCTGCTAATGTGTACAGTTTATGGATAAACACAAGCACGATTATATATCTGATTAATGTGTATTAGCTTCAATTGGCCATACAATTGATAAATATCACGCAAATAAGGTATTAGCAGCTCAGTACATAGCAGCTACAATATTCGAATCGCCGCGCAAATCCAACACTTTCCCACGACTATCCAAATCCGACCATGACCCATCCACCACGCGTCACCCCCCCCCCCCCCAACCCCGCAATATATTGACACAAGCATAAAACCTGAGAGAAGGCGATTTATTTGCATTCAATTATGACCGATTCGGTTTGTGACACAGTAACACAGTAGTCAACTCCGCGACTAGTATGCATGTTGAAAATGGTCGGCGAAGGTAGAAAGGACGGGCTTATTATGAAGGAGGGATGTTTATTGACTATGCCGAGGTCGTTTAATGAGTTTTGTTCTCTTGATATATAAACTTTGTTTTATTTATAACTTATGTCTATATAGTGTTCAATTTTAAGCGTTTTGGTAATCACCGTGGTCGTGAAGATGATTTAAATCCGTATTGAGGACAGGCTGTACTCCTAAAATTAATAGATTCTACCGTTCCGCACTGGCGAGGGGAATCCCCCACGTGTATCGCGATTTTTGCAGATGTTGATAATTTGGGATCGTTCTTACCGAGGGATGCTTTAGATAGAACAATTTCAAGTCTGGCTTATATTAACTTCCCATTTTCGGTGGAAATTCTAGTACTATAGGTATATATGAGAGACAGGGTACTTAGAAAGACAATAAATCAATGAAATTATGGGTTTTTGTTTGAAGTTGCAGTCTTGCAGATATCTCTATATTGCACATCCCTGAATATTGAAATGGAAACTCCGTAAACTTTGGTGTCGAAAATCACTGGTCATAAATAAAATGTCCTGGAGGACGACTAGACTAGTTAATTGTGTTTTGACTCCAGTGGATCATTACGAAATGCGGGGTTTGTTAATGTGACTTTTCTGGGTTTTAGTTCTGCATTCTTTAGTTACTGTGTTGACGCAGTGAGGGTAATCTATTGGAGTGACAGCTCCAACTGGGGATAATGAGCGTAAGAAAAATCGAAACCTGAGTATAAGAGCCCTGGGCAAGCTAGTATCTTTGACTTTTTCAAGCTAGTATCTTTGACTTTTTCATTGGGATTAGTTCAATATCAGTATATTAAACTATATGTATTGTGCTCTGAAATGTTGCTTTTAATATTCCATACAAAATGTGATTATATGAGGTGAAGTGACCACGACGTGTATGCACACGAATGTCACATTGTGACAATAAAATATGTCTTATACAAATGATCCTTGCTCAGGATTTAGACCCGTCTTATTTGCAAAAAGTCACCAATTCTCAAAAGTATTTTGTAAACAATTCAAAGCAAATGTGTTCTGTTTTCTTCTTATCTATATATAAGACAATTAAAGAGAGGATATATATAATATTTTAAGTGGATACCAGAAATATCTCATGATATGGCAACAGGCCGGACTAAATTTTGCGACCAACTTGTCGTGACCGAAAGTACAATGTTTCTGGAGATAATGTATTTCCGCTGGCGAAAAGTGCAGCTGTAGTCGCTCGCGAAAATAAATAAATATATTTGTCCGGTATCAATTCAGAACGCTATGTATCCTCTATTTCGTTCAGCCAAAATTACGCGATATCGCACTACGAAATTCAAGTAAGGTTTTAAAATATATTTTCAGAACGGTGATGTTTGCGATTGTTTATTACTATAAACTAACATGCAAATGTAACATTTATCAGCATTTTCGACTTCAAAAACACATATTATATAACACGTCGTGCTAAGTGTGGAAGTTCATCTTCGTGCAAACACTGTATGGCATCACCATTTAAAATTTAGCATATAGAATACCGTTATTTTTCTAAAGTTGTAATTTTCACGGTGATTGGATAACTAGAGCGATTTGATAAAAAAAAAACATTCAAGAACATATATATTTTTGAAAAATATAATAATAACTGCGCTGGTGTTTCTAAAACGACGCAAATAGCCATCTTGATTATAGTCGAGTTTCAACTAATGCAACCATTATTAAAGTTAAGGTCGGCATTTGTTGCAGAAATATTTATATTTTTTTCAAATCGCCATCGACAGAATGAACGCCAACATATATACAGTTCCACTCACATGCCAAACATAATCAGCGCGTAAATAGTATATTTTCGTCAAGACGTACAATGGTGTACGTAAACAAGAGACTGCTCGTGTTACAGAAGTTGTGATTCTGTTTACATAACAGACCGAAATTATATTGGTTAATCATACAAAAATGATATAAACGCTCTTTATTATTTTCATATTAGGAAAACAGTAACAAATAACGCTCTTTATGTTTACCATATCCGGATCTAAACAAAAGCCAGGAAACGTAACGCTTTTTGCTTTTGTTTGCATAACAAAGGGGGACAAATTGACAATAACACTGTTTATGCCATATTTCTGATTGGCATAAGAACAAAGTCTGTCTATATCTTACTATTCCTTCTGTTTATGGTGATTTTTGACATAGATGAATATTTTAACACCATACCCACCGCGAACAGCGCCCGTATCTTTAAAAATATTTCGCAATAAATTTGTTTTTGAATGTTATAATTTGATACGCATAATGGATTTTCAGATTATCGGAACACTGCGATTGAGACAAATTAAAAATAAAATAATGGTAATTTTTGTTAACTGCAAAATATATCAATTCAGCAGGACCCAACCGCATTATTATGACCATTTGTCGACAATTCTTTGGTTTGAAATTATAAATGAGTCAAATTGTGCAATTCACCAAATTTGAAATTATATCATGAAATGCGTTGCGTGAACAATTAATATAGTTTGAATGTTAACTGAGTATATCAATATACAGTCGATACACATTGGGTTCTCTATGAAGTCCATGCACTATATATATTCTTCCATTTTCCACTTGGCATAGTTGTTAATATGCCTGGCTATTTCGGCATACTTCTATGGCGAGAACATCAAATTTAAATAGTCCAAAGCTGTTGCTGTATCACTATCGAATTCATCTGGTATAACTGGCCCTGTCCTTTGGGTATATGATTTCGAAGTGATACATTTCGAAGTTTATGTGACCAGCCAATCGGTTCAGCTGATATCGGCGATGGAGGTCACATTGTCGCTGGTAGCAGGGGGAGAGTAATCGTCGTCTGAATCTTCTGATGACGAGAAACCGCTAAAAATCGCTATCCTCTCCCATTAACATGTCGATCACTTTCTGTTTCGAAAATTTTGCAGCCATGTTGTTCGTAAATACATAGAATGGTACCACTGATGTCTGTCCCTAATATAAACCCCAAGCAGCACAGCATGTGTCGCGCGATGCCCACGGTGCCACGTTTATTGTTATTAGATAGGCAAATAACGAGTTGACATAACCGGGCGGTCTCTATTAGAAACTAGCGGCGAGCATATGGGCGAACTCATTAGTACAGTCTGGGCCTAGTGTGGCGCTCTAAAGCGCTTGTGGGGAAGTCTGGTAACGCGCTCTTATGAGCTTCTAGGGATATGCTGTGAGGCGTCCACAGGCGCTTATGGGGAAAATAGTGCAAAGCGTCCAGGGGCGCTTATGGGAAGTAAAGAGTTAAAACAGTGTAAACACAACGAGCATTAGAATAATATGGGGCCTGCCATTTTGTTTGTATCGAAATTCGTCTCGACCAAAACAAACTCCGGATTATGCCCAAGTTCTTCGGAACACTTCGACTTTCACTTAAAACGTAAACAAACATAAAAACAGCGATGTTGGTGACAAACAACCGGAATATTATATGTGTAATTTAACATGAAAGTTAGATTATTATACACCATTATGACCATAAGATGTCTCTATTTCCGATGTATATAGCATTATGTATTGATTTGTTAGGTAAATCGAGTAAAATACACCACAGATTCCCGCCACAGATCCTGGGCGTAACTCGTGTCATAAGAATAAATAGGGCGCGAACTCGGACTAAATGCCAGAATTTAGCTATCCCAATATCTTAGCTGGTTTTAGTACGAGAAGACTTGGACTACACCGCACCGAACAATCCACGGCCCCGACTAGCCACAGTTCCGAAGGTACAGCTGTTCCATTGAAACAATCGGAGCTCGCAGAGCCACTGCTATGAGGTCCTTTAGAACGGCTGTTATTACCCCTTTCGTTGGGGGTACCGCCAATGGCAGGCGCGCGTGGTTCTTGCGACTCCGATAGCGGCAGGAATAACAGTAGCTACTGGGGTTGGTTCTATAGAGGCCTTGGATTACCGAAGCTCCTGGAGGATTTTATCCTGTTTTTTTCGACGAGCTGCGGCGCCCTCTCGCCCGGTCGCGACCATCTTGGAATCCTTTGGAGGCCTTGGTTTTGTCGCGCTTGCCACTGGCGTATCGCTGCGTATGTCCTTTAGGACGGCATCCCCTCCGTTGGGGTATCCTCTTCCGGTAGAGGCGAGCCGCGGTTGTCACCCTATTTATTGGATCATCCATCAGTTTCAGATTTGCAGAGCAAATTGTCTTCTTCTATACTTCGTGGGCAGACATTTCCAAATTGACAATGCCTTACAGTGGTTAACGCAGCAGTAAACGGCGCTAAATACATGCCATATCGATGGTACAGTGCACATGTAGCACTGCTTAGTGCGTGCCCAACAAAAGGGTCGGCCTCGAGATAAGCGACCAGCTTCTGTTGGGTTTCGATGGGAATCGGTAGGAGGCGGTCGGCAACCACCGCATACCACTGGAGCGCTGCCTGTCCCAGTGCCTTTGTCATCGCGGCAGCCAGCCGCGCCTCATAACGGGCATATAGCTTCCCCACCTCATCCTCGCCCATTGCGTCGACTTGGTCTGCCGTTAATGCTTTCCCCATATACTGGCTGGCCTGTGCGGCGAGCCTTTCCCGGTGCCGATGCACAGCAACAACCCGTTGTTGCACAGCATCAACATTTCCCAATGCAGCGTCATCCCCGGTTGAGCTAGTGGCTCTCCGTTCCGCAGCAGGTTCTACCGTCGTCCCGACAGTAATTGTTCCTACGGAACTAGCTGCATCCTCCGTCTGCTCTTTCAACAACTCGTCGATCAAGTCATCACAATTCATATTTGTAATTGTCTTTAATCCAAGTGTTAATCTTTGTCTTATCTGGCGAAGTTTAATACATATATTAGATATACGTACACCCCCCACGCAAGGATGCCAAATATAATATGGCCTGGCTGAAGCACATCAGTGCTATACATAGCACATCGGTGTTATACATCATTTTACCTTATAAGCAGTCGGCTGTTCGCTCTTCATGGGTAGAGATCACGTCATTTTCACGGAGGCAGTCCTCGAACAAGTCCCGGTCTTTGCAGTGGAAGAGCACGACCAGCGCGTCTGCTCACGCAGGTCCTTTAGGACGGAGTTGTACTTCTGAGTCAGGAATCAGACGCTTTGCCCTGCTCAGAAAGCATGTCCTTCTTCGTCAGGACCTTCGTGGCCGAGCAGTCATCAACAATATTGTGCCGCACAGTGGTGCACAGGATTACAATGTGTCGAAAGGTGCCACGGTAGGGGCCCTCCAACAGATCGAGGGTGAACACTGTTTTCCCGCAGCCAGTCGGCCCACAAATAAGGGGCGAGTGGGGATCTTTTGGGTGCATTTGTTCCATTTATTAGAAAGTAATTATAGCTTCGCTATAACTTTGTAAAATGTATATACAACTAATAAAGAGCTGAGACAAATCGTCCACCTTCTGTGTTGAGTTGTGCGTTCATAATCACGTACAGGTACACGTTCAGTGAGCCTGCCACCTCTTTTTCTTGTGTGATCTGAATTGTGATACCCTCTGATGCGTTCTCTATGCGTCCCCGCTACCGTGGAGTTGGTCGTCATCAGTTGTCCTGAGGTCAAGCCACATGGCATACTTGCTGGTCAGAAACTCTCCCAGCGACACATCTGCCAGGCCAGGATTTTTTTCGACCATCGCCACTTCGGGCTGTCGTGTGATGATGCGAAGAACTTTTTGGCTTCATCCCATTGCTGGTAGGCACGCATGCCTTGAGAGTAGAGCTGGTTTGGCTCGCCCTCAACAGTCATCTGAACCTTATTGATCTTTGGAGATTGTAGACGTCATCGGGTTTTCTGCCGAAAGGATCTCCGGCCTCTTCGAAGAGGAACAATATACCTTTCATACCCCGAACTCGGGACGTTGAGGTTGATATTCATTAGTGTTTCTTTTTTGCTCGTAAATATCGTGCTGTGGCGGAGGATGCGGTCATAAAGTATTGCGACGCGGCCTGCATACTGGCTGAGGATCATACGTGCCAGATCAGGCTGGGTAACCTTGTCAAACTCTAGGCTGATGTTGGCGATGGCGTATTCGGACTCGGCATCAGTAGCCCTGATCACCCGGCTGAAGTCATTGAAGTTAGCTCGCACTTGAGTCGGTCCCCGAGTGCGCTTTGGTAGAAGGGCATTTGACTTTCCAACAGTTCAAAGTCCAGAGGGATGTAATAGCGATTCATGTAGGCTTTCGATTTCGCTACGGCATCGTCTTTGTGATTGTGGTTTTTTTCACAATAGCCCGGCCCAGGTTCTGCACCACAGTCCTTTTTGGATCCGTGGATTGTAAATGCCAGGCGCACTGTCCCGGGAACTATTACGTCAGAGGCGCCGAAGTTTGTATACCTCACAAGCAGCTGTTGATTTGGCCCAATGTGCCTGCGATTGTTTGTAATAACAACAGACTGTCTGATGCCTTTGACCCCGAGGGGATCACGCAGGCTGCGGTATGGGTTGAGTTTGCGTCCGTACTGACTCGAAGCCATGTTGTGTCTGCAGCAATTCAGAAACTGTGATATATGTGTAACATATATATTAAATCGAAGCTGGCTTACCTTCAATTATATTGTGTATACGTGTATACATATATATTACATAGCGAAGCTCTTATATAAATGTATAATTGACTCTCAATAGATTATGGCAGACTTTGATAAACCCACATCTGATCCTGATATCAGAGCCGATGAGGATCCTCTTGATCCTTCAAACGAAACAATACCACTCATTGAGCCGGCATGGGTACCCGGACCAAGCAGCATAGATTCAGCCAGGCTGCCACAACTACAGCAAGAACTCATGCAGTCGGCCGTTGATGACTTTTATGGCGCCCTGACCAGAAAGGGACGAGTACCGATTAAAGGCCTATCCCGAAATCATTCTCGTAACCGCTCGTACCAGTGAGCACCTAGCGTTGTCGACGATAGTCGGCGGGCGGGGTGGAACTGCGGCAATCCGAGAAGACTTGGGATTTGCTGACTGGCGCCCAGAAGGAAGGGGTGGGGCGCGATCAAAGACGATCACAGCCCATCCAGACTGCAAGGGATGAACTCGGTGGTGTAGCTGCTGCTGCAGATAGTGTAGAGCTTCATGACCTTGAGCAAACTGCAAAAGGGGCCTCGGACGTGGTAGGGCGAATGGAGACCTCCTTCATGGATGGCGACATTGAAGAGATCCTCGGAACTATGCGTGACTAAACCTCCACGAACTCAGGGGGCGGGACAAGGAAATGCAGACCATTCGAGGTGATAACCTAGCCAAACTATCCGCGTTGGATGAGCACATCGCAGTGGAAAAGCGGAAAGTGGCAGAGGCAGACAGTGGGGCCGTCGATGATAACACCAGGCGCCGCATTACAGAGCGTAACCTAGAAGATGAACGGATCTCACGCCTGGAGGCCGCCGAAACGACCAGGGGTGCTATCCGGTCTCAAATCAACCGCGTCAAAGAGACGGTTGACCGGGTTCTCAACGAAGACACGACACAGGCCGAGCGCATTCGCACACTCTTCCGGGAACAGGGGGTTACGATTGCTTCTATACACACAGCGATTGGGTTGGCAATCTCGACCCTGGTGCTTGCGCTGACTGGTGGGGGCGGTGGTCCACCGTCGTCCCTATCCCGTCTCCGACAGATAAGGGTGCCCTCAAAGAGTTGGTGAAACAATACTTGCATGTCCTCGGGCGTGTCCTAGCCAAGCCAATGATAGCAACTTTTCGCGCGAGTTCATGGGTGCTGTGAGCCTCCTGCTAAGCAAGCACATCGTTCAGGTGAGACAGGGCCGTGTGGATGTCCACCGAGACCAGGGGGTCGTGGAGTGCTTCAACCGGACCCTGGCAGAGCGGTTGTTTGGGCACCAATACGCAGAGGAGATGAAGCTTCCCGCCGGCCAAATGTGATAACTGTTGAATATCTATTGTATTCAAACCTTTTATGGTGTGAAGCCAGGTTATTAGACACGACTCAGTTAATGACACATTACGTAACCGTTGAGTTAAGAACTGCTCTTCTGTAAGGAACAAAGCATTTAGGTAATTTATCTAAAATTATCTTACAGACTGCCTAATCAACAAAAAATTACATAACCAGTATACAGCTCAGCGTTTTGACAATACTAATATATAATAAATGTCTACAGCATGGATACTTCCCTAAATCCTGGAAATCCGCTATTGGGGTGATGATTCCAAAACCGGGCAAAGATCACAAAATAGCTACCAACTTTTGACCAATCAGCCTACTTCAGTGTATGGGTAAACTTTTTGAAAGAATCATCAGCACTAGATTATTATCCCACTTAGAGAACAAAAACTTTAAAAATAAATTTCCACGTGCATATTGTAAAGGCAAAGATGGAACCGAACATATCTACAGAATAGTTGAAGATATGCGCACAGCATGGGTCGTGATTGGGAGGGGGCCGCCATTTTCTTGGATGTAGAAAAGGCATTTGACTCCGTGTGGCACCATGGCCTTCGCTACAAACTAAAAACAACAACCGACATACCCACCAAAATGTTACGACTCATATCATCATTTCTCATGCAAAGGTCTATCAAAGTTAGGGTGGGTGACGAAATCTCAGACAATGTTGACCTCAAAGCAGGTAGTAGTTGGGGTGACCGTTGATCTGTCGGTCACCCCTCCCCGTGTGGTCCAGCCGACGTCCAGTGTCACAGCCGGTAGGTCGGAGTTTGCCTACCTAATGTTGGGTGTTCTTGAATGTCAGTGGGTGGATTTGTCTTTAAATTATCGTCAATTATACAATAAACTAATAAGGAAATGCAAAAATAATTATTACTGCGATAGCCTAGAAAAAAATAAGAATGATATAAAAAAAAAATGGAAAATTCTTAAAACCGCAATCAATAAAAATCATAAATCATGTAACTACCCTCAGACATTTAATGATAACGATACAGAGCTATCTGATCCGAACATAATAGCCGACAAATTCAATGACTACTTTTCAAAAATCGGTCGAAACACCAGCAACTCCATACACACTGAAAACGATGCAAATTTCACTGATTATCTTCGAGACAGGCAAATAAACGCACTCGAAATCGAACCTACATCGATACAGGAAATAATATTGACATGCTATACTATGAAAGGGAAAATGAGCAAAGATTACAACGGCATATCGACCGCACTTATGAAAGAGAGTATCTTCACAATAGCCACACCACTTAATCATATATTTAATCTATCGTTCGAACAGGGAATATTCCCAGCTAAAATGAAAGTTTCCAAAGTAGTCCCCATTCCTAAAATAAATAACTCAAAGGAAATAACAAACTACCGCCCAATCAGTATCCTGCCATCGTTCTCTAAACTACTTGAAAAAATAATGCAAAAACGACTAGTAGATTTTCTAAATGAACATGAAATCTTGTATAAACACCAATATGGATTTAGACCAAATCACTCAACTTTTCACCCGATTTTGCACCTTCTAGACCATCTCGGTAAAAATAATGATAAACCGACACGGGATTCCACCTTAGCTGTATTTATTGATTTATCTAAAGCATTCGATACGATCGACCACGACATACTGATATCGAAACTGGAACACTATGGCATCAGGGGTGTAGCAATGTCATGGTTCCATAGTTATTTGAATGAGCGGAGGCAATACGTTGAATATGGTGGGACTACTTCTAACCTTATGAACACTTCCTGTGGGGTCCCCCAAGGCTCAATTCTTGGGCCGATTATTTTCTTAATATACGTGAATGATATGGTAAATTCTACAACAATAGACATTTTATCGTATGCCGATGACACAACACTGTTTACAAGCGGTAAAGATGGCGAACTAGTACAAAGTTACGTCAACAATGAATTAGCCAATGTATAAGACTGGTGCTGCTCTAATAAACTCTCAATTAATATTAATAAAAGCAACTACATGATTTTACACCCTCAAAACAATGACCAAAAGTGGAATACTTTGAAATTAAAGCTAAATAACACTCAATTGAACCGAATAGGGAATCTTGGACATGAATCATCGGCAAAATTTCTAGGTATTCATATTGATGAGAACTTGACATTCAAAAAGCACATATCCATAATCTGCTCCAAATTATCACATGCAATCTACTGCATCAATAAGGTGAAACATTTTTTCCCAAGTAAAGCATTGAAAACATTGTACTATGCACTGATTCAAAGCCACTTAGTTTATGGTATCCAAATATGGGGTCATGTTCCGGAAGTCAAGAAAATATTCCTATTACAAAAAAGAGCAATGTGTATAATATGCAATAAGAAGTATAGGAGTCACACAGATCCACTCTTTAAAAGAGAGAATATCTTGAAAATATATGACTTACACACCCTCAATTCCTCCATTTTTATGCATGACTGGTGTTATAACCGCCTGCCTGCGTCTTTTGGAATGATGTACAGTAAACGAGCAAAATCAACACCAAGACACCCGAATCCCGTTCTGTTAGAACTACCTAGAACTGACTGGTCAGGTAAATTGCCACACCACGCCTACCCCACAACATGGAACAACATGGAAAAAGACTATACATCTTACCAAAGCAGGCACACACTGAAGAAGCGCTTACAGATAGCAATGCTTAGAAATTACCAAGAAAATGTACGCTGTAAAAACAAAGGATGCCCCGACTGTGCTCTATAAATAATATGAATATTCATTGTTATACTTGATGCAAAATCATAATTGTTCTCGACACTAACATACATATAAACATTACATATATGTAATACTGTTAATTTGAATATCCCAACACCTCACTCAACAAAAAAAGACTTTCCAGCGATATATATATAGATAATTCCTATCTTACTTACTTAACTAAAGACGGCGGTATCTTACAATTCGTCTGGATTGTCCCACAACCACACCAATACTTGTCTGTGATATGCCCCAAAACTAGTTTCTAGTTTGTTTTATACACGATAATACATGTAGTCTGTACGTATGCGTGGATAAAAAATACAAGCCATCTTTGCAAATACTTATAGTGATACTTGTTTTAGGGGGTAGCAGGAAGACAGCCCGATAGGGCTAGGCTAACCCCCAACAATATATACAGCATTTATATTATTATATGTTACTGTCATTGTATTATTCATGTGTATATTGTAAATAAATTATCCTATCCTATCCTATCCTTCAACGAATGACTGTATATGCACATATACAAAAATAAAAAAGGATATAGACTTGGATGTACCGGGCATTGCTAAAACTATGACAATATACTGTCACAATATTCAGCTCACAATGCAAGCTCTACTGAAAGAGCAGTGTGCTATGTATAATATACACATAAGCTCGATAAAAAGAGCAGTGCGGTATATATAAAATACACATATATAAATATTCGATTGTATATAAAACAAACCTGCAGCTCTACTGAAAGAGCAGTGTGCTATGTATAATATACACAGACGCTCGATAAAAATGTTACAATGTTTCAATGTGTAATGTTCCCTTTGTACAGCCGTCACAATTGAATCAACGCCACCGTTACGGTACGATATTTCCGTGGTACGAAATACTTTCGTCGACTAATTTCGTCTTGAATGTCGATCTATTCAGCGTTTTATTTAGTTAGCTTTCCGACTCTATGCTTTCCGTCTCCATTTGGGGTAAAACAAATTAGCCAAATTTTAGTCAAATGAATTTTTTTTTAGCCAAATTCGAAAAAGATTGGCCATTGGCTAAAATTTGGCTACCGACAGCGCGAACCCAGCTTCACCTCGGGAAATTAACATAACCTCTATCTTTGCTCTATATTTTATGTAATTCTGTAAGAATTAAGTTTTTTATTTATAATAATTTCGCGTATTTTTTTTGGTTTTTGATGATAATTAATGATCAATTCTTGCAGAATTTTATATTTTATTATAAATAATAGTATGCTCTCGGGGGGAGGGCTTTTGTGGTTGAATGGAGCCCCTATTGGGAAGGTGGTTGTGGGGTGTCTCGTGCAGCGGTTCTGCTGGGCTTCACGGAGCTCGAGGATATAGTCGACCTGGGGAGAGCTTTGTCACTATGAAGGCGTATACGCTTTTTCAGGGCTTTGAGGGATTCATCTTTTGCTCTGTAGTTGACGCCAACCTCTTCGTAGTAGTCTGCCTTTTTTGCAGCCAGTGGTGAGGCATTTCACCAGCAATCGGTGGCGGCTGTCCTTGATCCCAGCAGCAAATTACCTGGACGCCGTGTTGGTGAAGCCAGTCCAAGAACATCTCCAGGATAGGCCGGGGCTCAGTGCAGACCTCGTCCCAGATGACGTGCGGGATGAACTTTTGCCCCATGCGGTCGGGCGTCCAGTCATTCTGACCACTCCATCGGAAGAAGCTGTGGTAAGCCTGGGCTTTGACCCCACGGCCCGCATTTCTTTGGCGAGGCGATGGGTGGAGTAAAACCGAGGGGATCTCTTACCCGGAAGAGCTCGATCGCTCTTGATATCTTGCTACCACCATTAAGGTAGCTCACCCGGTGCCGGGTCAGTTCGTCGTTGTAGATGGGCGCCGTTGATTCCGGCATCGGTTTGCCTTGGCTACAGTATTCTGGTTTGCGCGATGTACGTGGCGTGTTCCTGCGGCATGTGCAACTACGCCTCGACACCGTAAACTTCTGCAACGCGGTCTTCTGGGCGTATATTGATAGCTGTGGCCACCCGGACAGCCTCATCGGGTTCAAATCTTGCCAGCATAGCGAGGAGGTTGATGTGAGCATATGTCAGCATTGAGGCCCTCCAGTGGGTGTACTGGGGCTGCGAGTAATCGTAGTATGTGAGAATGGGGCCCAGGGGACACTGTTGGGGTTGCGCCAACCAGAGTGCCGCTTTTGCGGGTGTCTATTACTAAAAAGTCAAGCTCTCCCTGGTCGACCACAAGTCTCCGTGTCAGTCTTTTGCGGTCGGCCTTGCTGCCCTGGGTGAACTTGACTATGATGCTGCAGCCTTGATCACGATCTTCGGTTTGTTTCTCAAAGGTGGCTCTTCATGAGACCTGACTCAACCAGGAACGCGAGTGTGGCGGCCCAGCCCTGCTGCTCTGCTAAATGCTTTCACAACCAGGCGGGGATGACAGTTAGAGACGAACTCCCATTCCTGGACCTCGGCGAAACCTGTGCCGATATTTTGGGGGAGAGGGCCATTGATAGCGACTCGGGTCATTCGGTGGGTGGGTGCCCGAATCTGTCAAAATATGGCTCGGCCTTACCGTGGCCTTGGAAGCTGGCCGGGTAGCAGGCTTTCATGTCGATGCTGACGACGTCTCTTGTATCGTATCCCATCGCATTCCAGAGGCCTCCATGACCATGCTCGACACAGGCTTTCTGGATGTCATCTCCGATGTTAGCCGGGGTCCGCTTCCAGCCGTTGTGGGGTCTTTTGCCATGATACTGGCTGCGTGGTTCACCCGAAGGCTCGGTCTGCGAGCGACTCATCGCCCAGATCTCTACGGGCTTCCTGCAGGTTTTGGTAAGTCTCCGGTGCCCTGTATGTGCGGCCGTCTTGGAGCACAAACTGGTCCACACTGAGCTGCCTGTCTTTGCCCCCCAGCAGCCACACTGCAATCGGCTCGTCCTGGGTTGCCCCTCTGATTGCTTGCCAGAGTCGCCTTCGTAGATGTGGACCTCCTTGGACTGTGGGAAGTGCAGGTCTTTTGAAAATAAATATTGTTCACACCAAGACTCCTGATCGAGTTATATTTCTTTCATGTCTTCCTTCTCTTATCTTCTGTTGTCTTTCCAATCTCTCCCTTAACTGCATATGACCAAGATAAAGACCCTTGAGAAATATATCTTACTTTTGTTAGACCCACCCTTGAATATGCATCACCAGTATGGGATAACATACCAAAATATAAGAGCGAATATATCGAAGATATTCAGTAGGAATGGCACGAATAGTCACTGGGGCCACGAGAAGTACCAGCGAACGCAACCTACTATTAGAAACCGGTTGGGAAACAACTGCCTCGCGTAGAACAAAACAGAAAATGATACAATTTTTCAAAATGATTAGTAACCAAGCTCCGTCTTATCTATCAAACATGATTCCTGCCGATTCCGCTTCATCTGTTTACAATTTTAGGCAGCAATAGAGACATTTACATGAATACTTTTCTGCATTCGGCCACACGAGCATGGAATAGTTTATCGAATTCAATAAAATCGTCAAACACACTTGAATAATTTAACAATGATCGTGCGAAAATTGCTAATTTTTATCTTCAGTGCATGTTATTCCAGGAAAGTTCAAATATATCATACTCGTATTAGATTAGGTTGCAGCAACCTGGACCGCGACCTTGTTATTAATCACTTGAAATAATCACCATTGTGTCAATGTGGTAGTTTTGATATTGAATCAGCTTACCATTTCTTCTTCCGATGCCCCTTTATGCAAGAGTTTTATATCAGAACTTCTAAGTAACTTACCTGTATAAAGTATGATGCTCTATTCTTAGGATCTCACGAACCGCTTTTTCTCATCCGTGGTCGTGACTCATTCGTGCAAGTGATTTCCCCACTGAACGGATGTTGTTGTGTTGTTTTTGTGTCAAACCTCTCTCTCTCTCTCTCTCTCTGTCTCACCCACTCTCTCTATCTCTCTCCTCTCCTCTCCTCTCTCTCTCTCCCTCACCCTCACCCTATCCCTTAACTCCCGCATTACAATGTTATACCCATATCTCAATCCTAAACATGTAATAACATTCCAATCAAACAAAACTATATATCCCGTCAGCTTTACATCAAGATATATGTCCGACACATGAGGTAAGATTTGTTCCACGAGGAGAGGACTTCTAAAAACATTTTGCTTGTTGTCTGGTTGTCCAATCCTCTTTCTAAATCTCTATGTATCTATATGTGTATTGTGTTTGTGTAATATGTTTGATTTTTGAAATAAATATTGTATACACCAAGACTCCGGAAATTTGGGTTTATCTATTTACTGGTGTCTTCATGAGACTTTCTTTTTAACTGTTTCATAAGTTTGAAACATTTGGTCTAGATATGACCAAGAAAAACGGAAAAGCCGCGATTATCATAATTAGATGCCGTCCGATTCCTGTAGTGCTAACCCAGAATTGTCAGGTGATGTGAATATGCTTAAACCTATATGCCATATAATGCCATTTTAATTGCATAGGAAACTGTCGGAATATATTAATCGCCACTGTAGGTATAATGGCACACTATGGGTATAGACGATTCCCATGCGCTTTGAACGGGAAAGTGATATACCAATAGTATTTAAAGGTCTACAATGTCGCGTTACATGCAGTAACACCGGTATTCAATTTATAGTTCCAAGTTGACACGTTAATAAAAAAAAGTTATTAAACTTTCACACATCTGTGGTATTATATAGTTTATTTAATTCAGGCTCAAATGGCCCATATGATAGAGATATCAATTATATGTAATACAGAATTTCTTTCCAATGTTTGAAAAGATAAGATTCATAAAATAAATCGGAATTAATGATTGCATGCAAAATTGTATTTTCAGATTCAGTCACACGTTCTCTCAGACCATACACACTCTTTCTTATCAACATAGGAACAGAACTCACAACATCCCTGGCATACATCCCACTTGCGCTACATCTCCATTCATACCCCATAAACTTCCTATAGGCATTGTTATAACATACAATTAATTTGCGGTAACTGCGCTGGGTGAAATTTTCCCACAGAGTACAACAATATAATGATGAAATATAAGCATGAAAAAGATGGCGTTTTACATCAAATGAACACTTGTAAAACTTTTTCATGAGGATATTGGAACGGGAACAAATTGATCTATATTGCCTCATAATATCATCATCATCAATAAGATCGTCTCTGAGAATATGTCCAAGGTATTTATAGGCGGGAACAAACTTAAGTTCTCTACCCATGAGAAAAAGTTTTGGAAAGGTCGTGAGGCGTAGGGATTTTGGTATGAACGCCATCCCTACTGTTTTTGTGCAATTATATACCAAATTTATGGGTAAAGCTTCGGCTTCACATATTCTCACGAGACGACGAAGTCCCTCTAGAGAGGGTGCAAGTAGACACATGTCATCAGCATAGCATAAATGGTTTACTCTCTTACCACCTATCACACATCCACTCTCGCTTTCATTCAACCTCTCACTTATACCATTTATGTACACATTAAACAAATAAGGACTGAGAACCCCGCCTTGTCGAACTCCACTCGTTGGCCGGAATGGAGGCGAGTGCGATCCTCCCCATCTGACGTTGTATTCCTGATTTCCAAACCAATTACTGAGGACATTGATGACTGAGGTCGGTATACCGCGTTTCCACAATAATTGGGTTAATGTTCTGTGATTGACTCTATCAAATGCTTTGCTGGCGTCAAGAAAGCATACGAAAGCAGGGGTATTCTTCGATATATAGTGATTTATTGTCTCTTTGAGTGCCAGAATGCAACTGTCAGTGGAATGTCCGCTCTTGAAACCGAATTGATTATCGGTTGTATGAAGGCGATGAGAAATTTTCTGCAGAACAACTTTTTCGAATATTTTTGATATGAGTGTTGATAGAGCTATAGGTCGATAATTTTCAGATGACGAGATGTTAGCATTCTTATTCTTTAAAATCGGAACAAGCGTTACTTTCAGCAGTTTTGGTGGAAGGTGACCGGTTTCCAGTATTTTGTTGAACAGAAACATGAGGCATGTATTGATTCTTTCGTCACAGTATTTAAGGTGTTCAGCTGCTAATCCATCTGGGCCTCGTGATTTACCCGATTTTAATGATTTTATTGATGTTTCGATTTCCTTCTCTGTGATGAAAATTCGTTTTTCAGGTTCGTCCTCGTATGTGTGAAGATCGTGCTGTTGAACGGTGTTACAAAATATGTTCTGGAAGTGTTCTCCCCAATACAATGTAATATCGGATTCGCCACTTTTCCCGTCTATGCAGTTAACATGTCCACCGGAGTTACCACCTGTTACTGATTTCCAAAATTCCTTATAGTTTTTGTTCGTAAAATTATCCGCTAATTTATCCGCCTTCATTTGTTCTTTTCTTGATTTGCAATTTCTCAGGGCTGATTTGAATATTTGTCTGCTCCTCCTCATGCAGTCGTATATATATCCAAATCTTGGTCGCTTCATTTTGACCCAATTTAGGAAATAGGTTCTTGCCTTCTCGTGTAAGTGACTGACGTATGTATTCCAACCTGGTGTTGAATAGCGGTGATTTTTGCGTCTTCTGACATCGATGATGCTTCTGTTTGCGGCCTCTGACAAAGCATATACAATTTCTTCATATGTATGATTTATCAATGCTTTTGCATCCTTTCCTTGTGATTCCTGATTGACGATGTCACTATTTATCTTTTTGAGATAGTTTCGGCTCGTACGACGATAAGTTTCTAACTGAGAAGTTCCGGCGCGTGACCAATCTATTTTTTCCTGTTGATTGTTGTTTTCAATTGACGCAATATTTGTTGGAAGGATGTCTGTCTTCAGCGAAACAACAAGCGGGAAATGATCAGAAGTAATGTAATCATGGAGTATTTCAATCGATGATATCGCTGTATCTACTGATGCTGTACACACACAATGGTCAAGCCAAGACACCGTGCCATGCGCAGAACTTAAGAACGTGAACGAATCTGGAGAATAGCCTAGCAATTTGATGTCCGATATATGTAGTGACGAATCCCGACAATACTCATTCAGCTCCGCCATATTCCCAGTATTCCTGATTGCACATGCATTGAAATCACCCATGACTATCATATTACTTGTACTCGCCTCGTTCATGATCGCTTCGATTTTACCGAGGTAGTCATATTATGTGACATCTTTGATATTATGTGACCAAAAATAAATTTCAATACCTTTTTTCATACACTTTCACAATTGCCTCAGTGTACATATCCCTTCGCCTGGTAACAGTACCAGTGTGCTGATTTGCCGCTGGCTCCAGAGTTGAAGTGTTGACACATTTCTTCCATGTTTTAAGTTCTAACTTTCAAATAGTATTCTTATCGGTAGGATAATGGTATAAACAAAATACGCACGTATAATGTTTCTGAATACTAAATTTACGCAACTCGTGAGTAAATCATCAATCCTACTCGTGGTGTAAAGATATATATGGAACTGCAATGCTCGTGACCTCTTGTGACCCCCACACAGTGAGGTTGCTCTGTTGTTTCGAATTGTCAAATCATTTCAGATTTCCGCGTTACAATAACACCGTGGGAAAATATGTAGTTCCAAGTTGATACATGTTGTACTTTCGTAAATCTGTGATATTATGTGATATTATGTGGCCAAAATTTGTTATCATAAATTTCTATATAATTTCGCAATTTCTTCAGGTTTTATATCCCTTCGCCAGGTTTGATTTAAACATATTTTGTATTAGTATAATGCATAAATAGTACATTACATATAAGGGATTGGAGGACAAGTCCTTTGAAACTTAGATGGACCTCCGATCCATACAGATCATACATGAAACATATATATATAACAATTTATTTTGGATTTATATCAGGTTTTGGTAGGGCGGTAGAATATATATATTGTGAGTGCGTGAGTATAAGATATTACATGGGGGGGGGGGTAATTATTATAAATCATATTAATCATTCTGCTCTTGTATTATCTGTATTTCTATATGTCGTGTGCTTTTATCATAAAAACGTTCCAATATACACTTTTATAATTTAATAGGAGAATCCATTCATTATAGAAAGGGTTAGATGATCATTTGTCGTTGAAACAAATTGGAGCATTTACGGAAATGAATCCTTTTGAGAATGACACAAACATCTTGTTACTATCATGAGTTCTCTACCCAATTCACAAACAATCGTCAGTGATTATCCCTAATCACTAATACACAAACTAATTCTTGTATCTTGTGGACGTTTTTCTTGTATATGGTTCCTCCATTACACATTTTTGGAACAGTCAAATTGTCGAGAAATGTTAAGGATCGGGTAATTGTAACACATAGTAGGCAGCAATCAGTAAAGCTACATGTACCATCGCTGTATTTCTCGGTGCTAGTGTCAACCACACGTACATTAGTCCTCAAAAGAAACTGTTCATTCCCTGCAGCCTATCAGCACTTTCTTGAAAATATATCAGAATTCTTGGTACCTCCAACTCCCCAGGGACAAGCTGATTTTCCATATAGTTCGCAGGTACACCCTGAAAAAAATCAAAAAAGAAAAAAAGAACATAAAAATGATAGTTAAATATGCTAAAGTCAAGTTTACATGTAGATTTATCTGCATTATTGTTCAGATCACTAATGTTCCCTGAAAATAAACAACGTTCAACCAGTTGACATTGCTAATTATATTTTAGATCGAAATTGCAAATAATAAATTGTCACGAAGTGACATGTATTATACTGCGCATATCGAACCGATTAAACATGATAGATAACTATCTGAAACAATGAGGTAGCCTAACGTTCGTAAAATAAAAACAAAACTTCATTGGAGTGGGCGCCAATCAGGGATGGGGTAATTGTAATTTGTAATTGTATTTGACTGTAATTAATTACATTTTTTCAAGTAATTGCATGTAATTGGTAATTGAGTTTATTCTCAATTACATGTAATTGCAATTGTAATTGGTTAGGATGTAATTGTTTTTTGTAATTTGGGTCTAATTTCAATTACTTCAAAATGACAGGTACTTATTTCTTCTCAAAGTTCTCTTTCATGATTCATCCAATGGTTTCTTCAAATGTTTTTTTTCTCCAAATTTCAAAGTGTACGACTGGTGACTGGCTATCACTATGTTGTCACAACACTGAGTTTTCATCCACTGTGTCTCAATGGTTAATTCTGTTGACACCTCTTTGGTTTGCTACGCATTGGTTAACCGTTGAGGTAGAAGGCTTGTTTTGATAAATACAATGAGAAACCAACTTCAAATAATTGACACTAGATCACTATAATAGACCACTCTTATGATCATGTTTCATTATCTCCACCTGATATGGTATATATGCTATGGTAGAAATTCATAACAACCATTGCTAAAATGCTATCAACATTTCTACAAAAACAATCTGGCAGCATTTTGATTTGCAGAAAGACACGTCGTGTACTATGAAAGCGAAGTGCAAACTTTGCCCAACTACAATATCCTGTTCCAAAAAAGTTATCTCCAATTTTGTGACACATTTGAAGGTAAGTTTCCATTTCTATGTATTAGTATTGTTTAAATCCATTGACATATTACTTCCGTCATATGGTGGTATTGGTATATGTATTGTGTCTTGTCCATTCTAATTTGCAACTGAATGACAATGTGGGGACAAATAGCTGCCTCACTAATCCCCAATTAGCAGTGTCTAGTGGATGCATTGTGTCGTCAGTAAGCTGGTGGCCACAAAGGCTAATTATGTTTATGACTCTAATTAACAATTAGAGTGTTGATTATCTCATTGTCCTTTACAATGGCCTGACTGTGACAATGTGTGTCTGACTTACTGGGACGGTCTTATTCCCTTAATAATTAAATGATGGATACATGTATGTGTTTCTAAAATACTCTTATTATTTTCATTTTATAGCGAAAGCATCAAGATGTCTATGAATCCACAGTCACACAAGCACCATCAGCAAGTTACCAACAGCCTAGAAAAGATAGTTAGCAAAGTTCACAAATCTCTGATATCCCAATTTCTAGAAGATCAGATTGCCAATGCAACACGCTGGAATTGCCAGCTATAAATCATGATTCGCTCAGTTCTACGAACACCTATCCTGCACCTAATACATTGTCTGCTCTGTACCAAGTGTGCTTCATTATTGTGCTTCTTCGTGTATTTTATCTTGCATTAAATTTATGTTTTGTCATCAAATAAAGTTCATATAAATAAAAAGTGTTCCTACTTCAATTCTGTACTGAAATGTAATTGTAATTGAATTACATTTCAAAGTAATTGTAATTAATTACATTGTGAATTAGATGTAATGGGAATTGTAATTGTAATTGAAAAATGTTGAAGTAATTGTAATTGTAATTAATTACATTCACAAGTAATTGCCCCAAGCCTGGCGCCAATTCTATTTTCTATATACTTTTGTTAACAGCTTTTGCTGTCATGTTCACGAAGTTTCAAAAGTGCAATTTGAACTCACGAAAAGTCCGAATAAAATCTGAATAGTCTGCATTATCATAATCTACCCTGTGGTTATGATTAATAAATCTATGTCTACATACCTGGTGAATAAAACTAAATTATTTGTTTCTGAATAACTTCACTCGATGCCAGATTCCAAACAAAGCCTGGATGTCAAATATGTGCATGCGTGTTTAGGACTGCAAATATGTGCGAACAAGTTATACCACTAGAACACATGTGTTCTGAGACTTACGCAGGTGTTCTGGTTCTGAGTCACAACCAGAACACATGTGTTCTCAAACAGACACATGTGTTCCATGCCAGTAAGTGTGTTCATGAGAAATGGGTTTATAAAGTTTAAAGTTGTTTTACTTTTGTTTAAATCAACTTATAGAACAGAATATATACATCGACTGTCTAATGATAGTTTTCCGCAATTCAATAGAGGAACAGTGAAAGTGTTATGCTTATGCCTGAGAAATGTGACTCACTGTGATTAAGTTTGATATTGTATGTGTTGGTACGATAACCACCACACCCTCATTTCAACGTGAATACGTTTAATACAGACGTTCAGTCCGGTGTACATCATTTCCAAATGTTCAGAACTGTGGCTTTTCTGTAAGCAGAACATTATGTTCTAAACCAGAACCATTGGTGGTGATTACTGAACACATCTGTTCTACCCAGAACACGTAATGGCAGGATTCCGTTCTACTTAGTACACATCCGACGCATCGTGCGTCCATTTTTTTGACACTGAATTGATAATGTCAAGGCCAAGTTTGCCTCTATTCTTCCAAAACTCTGCCCTATGTTTCCGAATGCTACCTTAAATGAATCTAGCGTCCCGCCTCGAAAGGGACAAGGAAATCATATTCCAGCACACAATGACAATACCGCCAGCTTGAACAAGTTCATCATGGAACTACTGACCAACGAAATGGCAGGAGTACGATTCGTTGACAATTCAAGGATTTCATTCACACACCGGTCACCCGCGTATCACCAACACGGTGGTCGTACCACCTATCGGGATAATCCGTTCACGCATATCCCGTGCGATGGAGGAAGGTACGTATGTTAACATCGCTGAAATGACTGCAAATCGATATCCCAGAAGAACAATTAACACGCATTATGTAGATATATAATCACTCGTTGATAGACATTCTCTGGCCCATTTAGATCGTGATTTTTTTCTAATTATTTGAAATGATTACTTGGAATATTTTTTACAGTCTGAGGAAATAATTACCTTACTCGTATTTAAATTCGCGCAGTACTATTTTTCGCGCACCCATCGGTGCGCTAATTTAAAACTGAGCGAAAAATAGTACGACTGCCAAGTTTAATCTAAATCGCAGTCCATAGGAAATACAAGAGGGCTATGTTTCTGAGTTTACATTATATTATGAACGGTTGAATAGACAATTGCGCCTACACATGTATGCACATATTTACATTCGGTCAACCGATATCAAGATCATTGCTCACAATGCCAAGCGACAAATCATGGTAACATAGACATTGTTGAAATGCTTGTATAAGAAATACTAATATTCCATGTCGTCACAAAATTATGATGTATGTAGTATTGTAGTTACTAGTTTATTGTCTACACGATGTAAATCCACCGCGATGGTGTTTAATATACACATATACTATATTCAGCAATGACTAAGAACCGAAACTGTCATCAGCTCCAAGATATACGAAAATATCACAGAAATATTACGAAAATATTTTTTTCAGTTTTGAATTCGCGCAGATAGGTGCGCGAATTTAATATGCGCGAATTCAAAACTGAGCGAAAAATAGTACTGCGCGAATTTAAATACGACTAAATATTGATATAATCACAAACGTGTTCAATTGTCCATGTTATTCTGAAGCTATTTGACAATACTTTGACAGGAAAAAGTCCTCACAAAAACACCAAATTATGGGTTTAAATAATTGTTGTCGATAATCAACAAATCGGTGTAATTTCTTGTGCGTTTGAAGTACCCACTGGTGCGGATATTTTGCAAAAGTCCAAAGTGTTTTCCTGATTTTTGTTTCTCTTTCCGGGTAACACTTCAACAAAAACAATATCAACAACAACAATATATTGATTACTAAATGGTGACAGAAGCTCCACACATTTATCTGGCGACTCCGAAATACTATTTTGAACCTCATGGGTTTTTCATTAAGAACAAAATCATTTTACAAGAATACGGCGTTCCAGACACACGTGAATATACAAACTGGCTCATGTCCATATAACTGTAAGTCGCGCAGGAAAACGATTACCGATAAAGAGTACCCGCAACGTCATGCAAAAGCATGCGGTGGAAACTCTGGCTACTCATGCTCAGAATGTACGCTGTGTTACTCTGATGCAAGCAGTTTAAGGGTTCACAGAATTGCCGTACACAGTGGGACCACATTCAGCTGTGAATATGGAATTTTCTTGACACCAAAACATTGACCAGACGACCGGATTTCCGTGACAATAGGTACGTACTCCTCCGTGTAGGTGATACGTGGGTGACCGCTGTGATTCAGGAGAATCGTGTGGTATAATCACTGTTTTCCAAATCCGATTCCAGCGGAGTGTACCTAAGCCCTGACGGCAAAGGGCACCTGGCAAATAAAATGGTAGAACTATGTGAGAACGACCGAAAACGTAGCCGGAACGACGACTCGTTCCTTAATGATGATTGATATGTATATATATTTTCATATCAAACTTCCACCCCACAATCATATTCGCAGTCAAGTTGTGAACTTATTAACGCCCCTCTATCAAAGCGGTGTTCGTGTTTATGCCTCATTAGATGTATGTGTAGCGATATGCATTGTGATTCTTGTTTGCGTTGTTGTGTTCAAGAGGTCACACAATACTGCAGTTGCAAGTGTCAGACTAAATTAGTAAACATTGAATGTTCTTCCGGTATACGCTCTCAAAACCGCAATGGAAACCTTATGAACGTTTTCACTCCAGACAACGTTGTGCCCTATATTTTGAAATGGGTGACCTCATGGACGAAAAGTGTGCAAACGTCATTATACCAAATGCCTCGGGAGGCAGTTCATGTACACTGTTAGAAAAAAGACCGTCGCTTTAACGGTCTGAGACCGCGCAACATCACTGCCAACCGTTGACCGTTAAAAATACGGTCAGGCCGTACCATGTTCCACGGTATAAAACCGTTTAAGTAACTGGCAGACCGTAACAAGTAACTGTCAGACCGTTGTATATCAAGACCGTAACTAATAAAGGTCAGACCATTTTTTTGCTCTTAATTTGCTAATTTACCATATAATTAGCCAGGTTCCCATGGTTTCAATATGATTTCCCGGTAGGTATTATGATTCATATGTTTTTGAATGGTCGAAACTATTATTATTCGTAACTGAAATATACATCTTAGTTCTTATGTTACGATCATAGTTTTGATGAAATGTAAATCCTCAGGCAATACTTATGAAACTTTGCAGTTTGCAGAGGATCAAGCTTGTTATCTGCCTCGTATAATTTAATCCGGAAAAAGGCTGCGCACGCGTAATGTGTTCACTTTTCACTAACTACTATATAAATATGGCTGTAAATAAAAAAACGATACTAGTAATAGATGATAAGCCAACCCATCACTATTCAGTTATGAATAATACTAATTTCGACCATTCTAAAACATGAATCGGCATGCCCTTTTAAGCCATAAAAAGAACAAAGCTACATGTTTCACAGTTAAAACTCAAATTTATGTACATGTACACTTTTTGTTTTAACAGGTGAATCCGTACATCATGACAATACAGTACCAGTCAGAAGAAGTGGTATTTTTAGGCGCCTAAAATAATAAACACAATAAAAAACAATAGTTTGCTATCAAATACGTAACGCCAACGATAAATGGCGTATAAATTATGTGAGCGCTAAGGTGACACTCCACAGTTTCGAATGATCAGTAGGGGTAAATTTCTTAGAATAGAGTACCAGTGTTTTCTGTCACCATGGGTGTGGTATGTTTATTGAGAGAAGGTTAGTTATGAATTTGTGGATTTTTAGAGGATGTCTTTGAGTTTTGAAAAATATTGTTTCAGGTGACCTTGACCCCACCAGTATGAAGTAGTAGCGATTTCTGAGAAACAGTGGCTCCAGACACCAGCGTGACTTTTTAGCACCTAAAATTTGTCATCTGCATGAAAAATATTTTTAAAAAAATTACAGTGGTGAGAAGTTTGAAATTTTTTGATATTATTGTGAGGAAACAGTGTTCTTCCCGACAACATAGGCGGCTATACCATAGATTTTCTGGTTTTCGTGTCCCACGGGCCTGAAATACGCTTATTTTGGCCATTGTTGCATCAAAATTTCATTTTTCAGGCATACAATCAAGGGGCATAACTCTTGCTACCCCCATTAAAATGACAATTCTATACCAAAATCTTTAAGCCTAGTATGTGCTCAACCCAGGTATATATGCATTGTATATGTGTTTTGGGATCACATTTCAGTTATTTTTTATTGAATTGATGCCCCCCTTATTTTTGCACCAATCCCTGCAGAAACTGTGGAGTGTCATCTTCAAGACCAGCAAATAGCACCATTTTCATCTGTCAACTTGACAAATATTGTTACTGAAAATCATTTTTTAGCAAATCTGTTTAGTTAGAAGGAACATTTTATGGTAGATACACCATTCTTCTATGGATATTCCAATACAGGTTGTCTTTAGTCATATACATTGGTGGGGATATGGAGTCTTGGAGCAGTGGGGGGGGGGGGGGGGGGGTGGTTCATGTATATGGTTATTGGTGATTTTTCAGATGATGGGTACTTCTTCATGACATCATATGCTCCTTGAATCTTAGCTGAAAAGGCTGATATTGTGACATTACACAGTATACAACAAGATTAGATATTCAGTCTTTCTTATTCACAAGTGTGAAATATAATAATTCAGGTTTCCTTGGTCATATTTTACTTGACAACATATTGTTCATGTGATGTCATAACCTTGTAAAGCTTTCCCTTAATGCTAAATAAGACTTGGAATTTTTTAACCCATAGTTTTGGGAGAGTATAAAAGATAGTTGTTGTATGAAATTTTATGTTTTATTTTGATATCTGAGGAAAATATGCATCTCATAATATATTTTATACAACAGTTTAGCATTTCAGACCTTTTTCAAGCCATATATGATGGTTGAATATATCCATTTTGTCACCACGTCAACCATAACGTCAATGGGTTCTGAAAGACAGAAAAGGGGTGAAATCATGGGGGTGCATGTAAATCCCCACCCAATCTTGCTGCCTGTGATTGCAATAACGCATGGGGTGTAATATATCATTTTAAGCGGTATAATGCAGAGAATATGGAGGTGTGGTCCATATTAAAGATTAATAAAAGTGCATTTCCCTTAAGGTGACACTCCACAGTTTCGAATGATCAGTAGGGGTAAATTTCTTAGAATAGAGTACCAGTGTTTTCTGTCATCATGGGTGTGGTATGTTTATTGAGAGAAGGTTAGTTATGAATTTGTGGATTTTTAGAGGATGTCTTTGAGTTTTGAAAAATATTGTTTCAGGTGACCTTGACCCCATCAGTATGAAGTAGTAGCGATTTCTGAGAAACAGTGGCTCCAGACACCAGCGTGACATTTTACCACCTAAAATTTGTCATCTGCATATAAAATATTTTTTTTTAAATACAGTGGTGAGAAGTTTGAAATTTTTTGATATTATTGTGAGGAAACAGTGTTCTTCCCGACAACATAGGCGGCTATACCATAGATTTTCTGGTTTTTGTGTCCCACTGGCCTGAAATACGCTTATTTTGGCCATTTTTGCATCAAAATTTCATTTTTCAGGCATACAATCAAGGGGCATTACTCTTGCTACCCCCATTAAAATGACAATTCTGTACCAAAATCTTTAAGCCTAGTATGTGCTCAACCCAGGTATATATGCATTGTATATGTGTTGTGGGATCACATTTCAGTTATTTTTGTACCAATTCCTGCAGAAACTGTGGAGTGTCACCTAAAGCGGGAACTTAACCCTGGAATGAGAATAACGTACTAATAAATATGCGTACCGGCCCGCATAACACAGAATGAATGCCGGATTAATAATATATATTAAATATCAGCAGAGTAAGATTCAGTCATACTGTATGGAGTCATTGCCGTATATAATATGATCACCGATAAATATACTATTGCATTTTGTCGGCATGATTTTGAATCACGAAATTTTGTAATTTAGACAATTTTCATGGGCACATAAAATAACGGTAAAATACCGTCAAACTGATGAAACGGTATGGGACCGTCGATTATGACGGCCCGAAACCGTCCAACCGACAGTATTTTCTAACAGTGTATTCTATATGACCAAATACCCTATACAATTGATGCCATCAAATATATAGGAATATTGGCCCTTAACGTATGTGGTCTTGAGCGAAGACTACAATATCGCAAGTTTTCAGATATGTTAAATGATTACGACGTTATATGTTTTAAAACCAAGGCATTTATGGAAGATAACATATATATCCCCAACTTCGACGCGAGGAAAGACATATCTGGAAGTATTCCAATAATGTTGTATGGACAAGGCTTCGGGGCCCCGCCGAGTCATCGTATGGAAGTATACTAATTGGGGGCAGTATATATCCCACAATCTGGGACCAGATATTCAAATGGTGGTCGGACATTAGATATCCAATGTGATATAACAGATATTCGTCTTGAAAATGAATCACTTCTGTTAGCAGGGGATTTTTTTTATAATTCTACAACAGGTAATGTGAACGAGGTTAATAAATCCGTGTTAACATCACATATTTGTGATTTTATATATGAAGATGTGAACATTCCATCTGATAGTATTTCCCCGAAGCAGGTCTCTCTAGATAAAGGTAGTGTGGACAGCTATGTATATAAGCTTATCAATCTATGTGGAGAATCAAGTCTCTTTATTAGCAACGGAAGGTTCGGTGATGACACAGCTAGTGGTATGTTGACATCGAGCGACCGTAGTGTTATCGATTACATTGTTGGGAATAAAGAACTTCCGAGTAAATGATTTTTCTCCCTTGTTCGGTGATATACAACATGGATTACATTTAGAGTTACATTTCCCAATTGTTGAAAATCCATCACCAGAAAATGTCACTCAAAAGACAATGCATAACAAAGTAAATTAACGTATTAAGAGTTGGGACCCAGTAACGGGAGCTAACTTATTTTGTTTTTTAGATAGCGTTGAATTGAATCACATTATAACAACATTAAACCGAGAACGCTAACAACATTAAACCGAGAACGGAAGGCAATATGCCCACAACAAGTAGCGACATTGATAACTTAGGCAGCGATATAACTACCTGTATACTAAACGCATTTTAACGCAGCTAAGGCGATAGTGGGAACTAGCCGACAACGGCGTAGAAATAAGAGGTCTTGGTTTGACAGCGATTGTCGGTTTGCTAGAAAAGTTTTCCATCGCATGAAGTTAGCATACAATCGAAACCGATCGGCTGAAAATAAGATGTTGCTTATTAAGGAAGGCGGTATAAAATACAGGAAAATTATTGATAGCAAAATCAAAACAAAACAAGTTAAAAATGTATCAGAATTGAGGAAATTAAACAAAATATCATACAAAAAATAATCATGGACACTGGATACTTCCCATGCGATTGGGCCATCGGAATGATACAACCGATTTATAAGAAATCCGGCGACCCATATAGCCCAGAATCTTACTGAGGTTTTCACCTCCATTCTCAATGCTAGACTTGTTTCCTTCTCAAAAGACCAAGAACGTATTAGTATATCTCAAACCAGCTTCAGAAAAGATCATTCAACAATTGACATATTTGTGTTGCATAGCATAATCGATATATATTTATTGAGTGGTCGTAAGCTTTTCTGTACCTTCATAGACTTTAAGAAGGCATTCGACACAATTTGGCATATGCCTTGTGGTTGAAAATGATGATAAAATGTAATATCAACGGAAAAATTCTTAAATTAATAAGAGATATGTATAATGAAATAAAAGTATGAGTTAAGGCATATGATTCCCAATCTGATTTCTTTACATGCTCTATTTGACTTTTCCAAGGTGAAATCATGTCACGTCTTCTATTTTCTTTATACATAAACGATCTGACTAATTTTAAGGTTGATTGTGCAATTAGTAATCTGAGTTATCTGGACGAATTATTCTTCGATAAAATTACTCTGTCTGTTTTATGCAGACGACACTGTTATTTTAACCACTATGGAGAAAACTATGCAACGTGCCATCCTGGCGTTTGCAGATTACGCTGATTCCTGGAGACTCCAGGTTAATACAAGAAAAACGAAAGTTCTCATTTTCTTCAACAAAATGCCCAAACGTTTGCCAGTTTTTACTTATAATGGAGGCGAACTATAAATAGTCAAAGAGTTTAACTACTTAGGTGTTAATTTCTTTTATAACAGCAGATTATGCAATTCCTTGAAGAAAACGATAAATGTTTCACCAAAGGCTATGTTAAGTCTATTCAATAAACTACATCTGTCAATTGATATGATGTTGAATTATTTGATACTATAATCATGCTAATAATTATATATGGTAGCGAAATATGTTGTTTTGAGAGAATCCAGAGAGGCTCAACATATGAAATTTTGTACAATATTAATACGCATGAAATCTAGTACACCTAATTATATGGTGCACGGAGAACTTGGTAGACATCCCATTTTAGTCGAAATAAAGTGCAGAGTATTAACGTATTGGTCAAAAATTGTATAAAGCGATGGTTCAGAACTGGTTAAGAACATACATCTTATTGTAAAGCAAGTATACGCCAACGACCCCAAGTTAACATGCGAGTCAAAATGGCTGGAACATTGTGACAAACACCCTGAATGAACTTGATCTATGTTCTACCTGGGAATCACAGTCCGCTTTATCTAAACATAACATTAGCAATATTAAGACCTTTCTTATAGAGCAGCATTGGGCTAAGCTTTTTATCGATTTAGAATATCTGATTCATCAAGAGCAACTGTTTACATAAATAGGATAGGATAGGATAGGATATTTTATTTCAATATACACATATTAATACATGATACATTTGACAAATATTAAAACCAACTCTTGTATTAGCTGGTATTTGCTTCAGTTGCCAGATCATGCATCTGATCCCTTATATGGTGAAATTTAGAACAGCCAACCAACGACTCCCCGTTGAAAAGGACGGTGGCGAAACAGTATACCTTGTAATTCATGTGAACAGTGCGGTAACGGGATAGGGGACGAGTATCATCTCCTACTGGTATGTGATGAATTTAGATATATTCGTGAACAGTACATTCCAAAATACTATTGGCTATCTCCAACGCGAAAAAAATGTTATGGTTTGATATCTATAGCTAATATATCGCTCCGAAAAAGGAGTGAATATATTTCTAGAATTAGCCTTCAGAAAATTGAGATAATAACTTACAACTATACTGATGATCTGGCATTGATGTGTAATTATTTCAGTTATCTCATATATATTTTGAAGACCTCTGTTTGTTTGTTTGTCTGTCTGTCTGTCTGTCATTTATACAAATCTACGATTCTCGACCGATCGGGACGAAACTTGGTACGTGTGTGTAGTTTGACCGGGCGGTGAACGTTGTCGTATTGGCGAGCCCGTGCGGCGCCCGCTTCGCGCATGCGCAGACGAGATCTCGGAAACGGGTGGAGCTATCGACTTGAAATTTGCTATGTGAATGTATCTTGCCCCGGATACGAATTTTATCGGGTCGCCGAGCCCGTGCGACGCCAGCTTCGCGCATGCGCAGACCAGATCTCGGAAACGGGTAGACCTATCGACTTGAAATTTGCTATGTGAATGTATCTTGCCCCGGATACGAATTTTATCGGGTCGCCGAGTCCGTGCGACGCCAGCTTCGCGCATGCGCAGACCAGATCTCGGAAACGGGTAGAGCTATCGACTTGAAATTTGCTATGTGAATGTATCTTGCCCCGGATACGAATTTTATCGGGTCGCCGAGCCCGTGCGACGCCAGCTTCGCGCATGCGCAGACCAGATCTCGGAAACGGGTAGAGCTATCGACTTGAAATTTTGTTTTTGAATAGCCCGGACAACGTCGGGCTCATCGGCTAGTCTCATATATATTTTGAAGACCTCTGTTTGTTTGTCTGTCTGTCTGTCTGTCATTAATACAAATCTACGATTCTCGACCGATCGGGACGAAACTTGGTACGTGTGTGTAGTTTGACCAGGCGGTCGTCGTTGTCGTATTGGCGAGCCCGTGCGGCGCCCGCTTCGCGCATGCGCAGACGAGATCTCGGAAACGGGTGGAGCTATCGACTTGAAATTTGGTATGTGAATGTATCTTGCCCCGGATACGAATTTTATCGGGTCGCTGAGCCCGTGCGACGCCAGCTTCGCGCATGCGCAGACGAGATCTCGGAAACGGGTGGGGCTATCGACTTGAAATTTGGTATGTGAATGTATCTTGCCCCGGATACGAATTTTATCGGGTCGCCGAGCCCGTGCGACGCCAGCTTCGCGCATGCGCAGACCAGATCTCGGAAACGGGTGGAGCTATCGACTTGAAATTTGGTTTTTGAATAGCCCGGACAACGTCGGGCTCATCGGCTAGTACTATATATTTTGAGACTTCGTATATATGTGTGTGTGTGTACTTCATAGAATCCAAATTGGTCAAACATTGTATCTAGCGATGGTTCAGAACTGGCTAAGAACATATATCTTATTGTAAAGCAAGTATACGCCAACGATCCCAAGTTAACATGCAAGTCAAAATGGCTGGAACATTGTGACGAACACCCTGAATGAACTTGATCTATGTTCTACATGGGAGTCACAGTTCGCTTTATCTAAACATTACATTAGCAATATTATACCTTTCTTATAGAGCAGCATTGGGCTAAGCTTTTTATCGATTTAGATAATCTGATATCATGAGCAACTGTTTACAGAAAATTTAAAACCTGCCATTGTATTAGCCGTCATTTGCTTCAGTTGCCAGATCATCTGATCCCTTATATGGTGAAATTTAGAACAGCCAACCAACGACTCCCAGTTGAAAAGGGCGGTGGCGAAACAGTATACCTTGTAATACCTGTGAACAGTGCGGTAACGCGATAGGGGACAAGTATCATTTCCTACTGATAGTTGATGAATTTAGAGATATCCGTGAACAGTACATTCCAAAATACTATTGGCTATCTCCAACGCGAGAAAAGTTTTATGGTTTGATATCTATAGCTAATATATCGCTCCTGAAAAGGGTGAGTATATTTCTAAAATTAGCCTTCAGAAAATTGAGGTAATAACTTACATCTATACTGATGATCTGGCATTGATGTGCAATTATTTCAGTTATTATATATATATCACTATTTGTGTGAGTCGATCGACACAGAGATTCGTGATTTTAATAATGAATATATTACTTATATAATCCATATGTAATATGATGCTAAAATGCTTATTGAAATATATCATGTTCGTGTATGGTCCACCTTAAATGGTGGCTTTACTCATTAAACAATTCAAATATTCAATCCCGGTAACCGCAGATTTCAGGTCCGCCGCCCGGTAACCTGTCTCTTTAGTGGAGTTATTTCAGTGAAATTAACAATATGTGCATTTTTCCTCCACAAAACTGATCACATAACATCGTATTTATATGGACAAGATTCTCAAATAACGATAAACCAAATAAAATCTAAAGTCACTAAAGTGACAAAAATGGATAACTAAATTAAAACCAACTCCTCGAGCAATATGCCGGTATATACATCACGATTTGTTAAAAGTTACCTGGTTTATAAAATAAATATGAAACAGAAACATTTAACCCGTTGGAAACTATAATCCCATTTACTAGACTTTTTGGTATGACATCTATTAATTTTATGACAGAAATGAAGATCACTCTCATTGAGCCAAGACAACAAGATATATGCTAAGTGCATTTTTTTATAATAATTAATTATTCTAGCAGGTCTCTGTACTTGAAGGGACAGAAAAGAAAATGATATTTTCAACCTCTCAAATAAATTTATATAAAATCCATTGTTTTAGTCTTCTCTTAATACGTGTTCAGATTTTATGTTAAATGAAGATGACTTTATGCGAATTTTTTCGCCTGGCAGATCAAGTGAAATTCATTGTTGAAAATGTTTTTCAATTTTAGTCTGTATTTATGCAAAATGCGCGTCTGGTCTTTAAAAGGTGGGTACATAGACATAAATATTCATGATAAAATTCCTACATGATCAAGATACATATACTTTGTTTGCGTAGAAAAAAAATTATCTGTACGATTGATCGTCGCATTTCAAGGCTTAGCGAGATATGGCCTTTTTAGTCATTGGCATTTGAGTAAGAACGTGCAAAATGTAGCTAAAAACCACATCATCACGAGTTTCAATTCATTATGTGTGAAAATTTCCATCTAATTTTCGTCTTCAGATCCACATTGACCATATTTTATGTGAAGATTTCGTTTGCATTAGCAACAAACACCTTTTTCAAACCGCGAAAGCCACATATTCAGTACTATATTCGCCGTTATTTTATCAATTACCTATATGCGTGCAGGGCAGACAGGGGAAGTTGTTCCTCAGAACGAGAATTTTTTTACTGTACATGTTGGTTTTTCTTTTAGAAAATTATAACCCCATGCACTCAAAGATTGTGGGCACTGGATTTCATCCGTCCGTCCTTGCAGATATCTCGGTCATGGGTTGTCAGATCTGAATAAAGTTTGGTATGGTGGTCGTTCACCGGGAGTGCTTCCAAAGAGGTCAAATGACGTTGGCGTTTTCAGCTCAAGATTTATCCTTTGTTTATATGTGAATAATTGTTTTCTGTCTGCCTGCGTATATATCTCAGCCGTTATTTATCAGATCTCAATGAAATTTCGAGTTCCGAAAACGTGACTACTTTTAAAAGAGGACAAAATGCCGTTGTTTGTATCGTCCGTTCTAGATTTATCATTCCGTGTTTATCTGTAAATAATGGTTCTCTGCATGGAGATCACAAAAGATGGTTATCCGATTGCGATGATATTGGGTATGGATATTTACCAATACCATCGCTAATAATACAAATTTAGCAAATATGGCAGGTATCTAAGACTGATTCTGACGTTTGTCGTTGAGAGTTTTATGAAACATATGAATCTTGGCAGCGCTAACAAGATCTGTTCGACGGAAATAAAAACAGAGCGAACAAAACTCATTCAGCTTACAGCCTCACTAACATGATGTATTCGATTGACCAGTTTGAGTTGAGAGTTACGGAACAATGGCGACCCAATTAATAATCGTACGTTTCAGCAATATGAGTTGCTGCCCGGCGAGTGGAGAGCGCCTTGACGATGTGTGAAATTCGATAAACGTCGTGTTTTTGTTGTCAAGAATTAATATACCAAACGGGCGACACATGGCACTCATACCGTGTGATTAGTTCTTAGACCTCTCGACATAATAATTTCAGGGATTGGATTTTAACCGCTCTCTCGCTATGCCTCCTAACACCCTCCGATATCTATTTTTTCATTTCCACATGATTAGGAATAATAATGGAAATGTTTCTAAACAAGTTTTATAGAACCGTTTGTTGTTGCCTCTTTTGAATGGCTGATGCTGTCTCACGATGGTGCAATTTAGTGACAAGTGGTCGTAATTACTATGTCATATTTAGTTATGTCGCTCGTCGATTTTTTCGCACAATGAGTCTCCCAAGCTCTACCAGCGTCGTTGCCAATCCTCTCTCGGATTTATCTATATCTGAATACATTGACCCGTGAATGTCTTGAGGCAGTTTATCTTTTATCAACACGCAGTCTTATTTTGTATGGAAGTATGTGTACAAATAAACGTCACAAAATCAATAAGCTATTGGGGAACTGTCTTAATATGCATGAAATAAATGTAAGTTCATAAACAAGCATTGAGTTAAAATCAATAAAACGGACTATGAGCTAGTGAATATGCTTGCTACAATCGAGCAAAATTACGAGCGATCATTTAACTACATATGTAAGAAGAATACAATATCGCTGCGTGTTGAGTAGATAGCAACCTCCGTGCGACGTCACGGGTTGATTGACCCAAGTAGACTCATTGTGCGAGAAAATCGGCGGCCATCATAAACAAGAAAACCATAGTCAGAAATGGTAACGCCCCCAAGATCATATTATTAGCCATAAATATAAATTATAATATAAAATATATTGGTTACATTGATGCACCGCCTCAGAATTCCGTTAAAACAACTAATCCTTCAAATTATTACAAAAAAACTACGGCTTATTACTGCAGGTGTTTCATTCAGCGAATACACACCCCACGAAAACCCGAAATGTGTTGTCCTGCGAGATATCCCATCGCTATAGCTCAATTTGACACGGCCAGATTAGCCTTCCTACAATATTCTAAAACAACAAATATTCTCAAATCATCGGCATAGTCAGTAGAACTTTCACGAACTTGGACATTCCAACTACAGCTTTTACCGGACTCGGGGTCGCAGTACAACTTTAACGTGTCCCAAAATAACCGGAAAAACCAATGATCTATTTATAAAATCCCATGGGACCACATATTTCTAAAATTTGTAGAACAGTATACACCGGTGGCGTTAATAACTATGGCATAGTAACCACGACGACAACTTGTCACTAAATTGCACCATCGTAAGACAACATACCTAATATGAGTTCGCAACTATGGTGCGTGTGTCTCCAGCCAATGTCGGCATTTGACCGTGACAGCCTATAGTTATATCATAATGAATACTCATCGCGTGATGCTTGCGTATTAGTTCTAAACATCAACTGTGCGATACAGAAATCATAGTGGTATGATGCCAGAGGGAAACCGCATTTCTCATATCTTGAGTCATAGGAAGGGTCAATCCTGTATATGTTTTATGTTGTACGGTAGCAAGCCAATTGAATTGTAATTTTGTTTATCGCGATTAATTCGTCCGACCAATAAAGACGTTTTTATTTATTTGCAACTGCGCTTATATTATCATTTTTTTTAAATTGTACAGTCGACGTGGTTGGAATTGACGTATTTTTAAATATTTGTTATTGAACCAAAACATGAACATCATAAACACATTACTTCGCAAAAATAAAAGACAACAATTGGCTTTTACATAGTTGGTTAAACTCAGATATTGAGGGCTGTAGTGAATTTGGGTATTGTACTATTACGTCGTGGACGATAAAATAAACACCGTTTGACCTGGTCTGAAGGCGGTCAAAGTGCGTCACATTTGACACCAGTAAACAACTGTGGGACAGCCAATCAACGTGTATGACTCGGCCAATTCCGGGAAACATCGCCGATAATCCCCGATGATGACAGAAACACTCGACCCACGACAAGAACCAGATGAAATTAATAGCAACTCTTCAATTCTATATATTAACACTGACTGATGATGATTCGATATAAATGATGTTAACATGTTCCTGGTAATGAATCTATGTGAGTATAATTGTTCTTCATCGTATTCATTGTAGTAGATAAAACCCATTCCCAACTTTACTACAGGGCACCTGTTTATCATATCTCCATTAAGATACAGATGATTTTAAGACATTTCCAGTTGCTCCTCTCTTCATGTTTGCCATTTTTGTCCAAAATAAATTTTTGTCCGTTTTTTGCCATTTTTGCTATAAAATGTATTGATTACTAGTATTGCCAATTAATTTATATTCCATGTCAAATTGTTGCCATATTTGTCATTAAATTCCATTCTTGATAGATTTTTCGTATATTTTTGATAAATATCCATATTTTTGTCCAATTTTGCATTGATATTGCCAATTTTCTTGAATATGGCTATTATTGATTCACCTTAATAACTTGATATATAATTAATTGCCAATTTTTGAGAATATTGTCCATTTTTGATAATTTGCTGCATTTTTGTCAATTTTTGCCAAAATTTTAATATATTTTGTCCTATTTTGCTGTAAATTGTTTAATTATCCTATATTTTGTCCAGTTTTGATGTAATTGCTCCTGTTTATCTTGCATAAATAATTTTGCCTGATAAAATGTCCATTTTTGCTATTTTTCAAATAAATTATAATTTTTGCTCTGATATTGCCTTTTTTGCCATATATGTTTCATATACAATGCCTATTATCCATTTTTGTATGCCAATCCAGATCTTGACATCCAATTTTGCCATGTTTGTCCTTTATTGCATACCAAAATGTTCAAATGTTTCAACTTCAATTTTGCATTTATTTTATTGCTCTAATGAATGTCAACAACACCTTTTTAAAAGTAACATCAAGCTGATAAGAAGTAAAATACTACTTCAGGGCATTTGTTAAATGTATTTATATACCAATATTAACATATTCTTATATTCTGTATCATTTTTGAGTACAGCTATTCCACAATTTTTCGCCATAGTTTTTGAGGGAGTAGGTGTGGAAGATATTAAATGACAAATTAAATCATATTAAAAGACAAATTAAATCAGACTAATGGTATGCATGAACTATAAGGACTGTAAATAGAATGTGAATGCAGATTCACCTTACCACATGTCCAAACACATGTAAACAATACATAGTCTACAATGTCTATATTACCAGTGAGTTGCAATAGCAACTGTTATGTTATTTATGGTCTATCAAATGTAAATTCACCCAATACATCAGCAATTGGAATCAAAAAGTTTGAATAACCAAACTAATCTCTGTGCTCAGCAATTGGAATCAAAAAGTTTGAATAACCAAACTAATCTCTATGCTCAGCAATAGGAATCAAAAAGTTTGAACAACCAAATTATATATTAGTACAGAGGCCAAAACCACAAAAAACCTCTAGAAGTCATTTTTGTCGACATATGAATGTATATAACTGAAACCTTTTCTAATGTATAAAGGGACACCTCAGGGTCACTCCACGCCCGGTAGTCAAACCGTACAGGTGTGCGGGGCCATACAAGGGGCATAACTCTGTCGCCCATAGAAAAAAAATCTAAAAATACATAATTGGTCTCTATCCATTGACAACACTTTTTAAAGATGAGATTTTTTAGCTGATTTCTTCTAAATAGATAGAAGTAAAGATGTACTAATATGTATTGAGCTGTAAAATTATATTTTTTAGTCATTTTCTACTGTATATTCCTTTAAAATTATGTATTTTTGTCTGCAGGACATATTATAAAGCAACATGTATTCCATAAAAATACTATTAGCCTTTGGTATGTCAGATAAGACCAACTTTTTTATTTTTCTGCTTTACAGATTTTTTTTAACATTGTTTTGGTAGGATCGGTCTGAAAAAAAAATAAAAATAAAAATGCTTGAATAATTGTTTTTTTTTTTGGACATTTGCTAAGGTGGTAATTGTGTCTTCATAATTCTCTGTCAGTCACTTACAGAGAACAGTTTTCGGACGTATATCACAAAATTCAAATCCAGTACTATTATTTGAAACATAGCTCAGATTATTGAATAATATTGAATAAATCCAGAAATAAAGAGTTTGTTTTTGTTCAACGTTTCAATTATTAAATAAGTGGACTCCACCATTCAGTTATAATGTATACATTGAAAAAGTCCATTATTATCTGGATGGATGTCATGGAAAAATAAATAACAGACAGATAATATATAGTACTCTATTATCCACAGAAGAAAATGAATCAGTGATGGCTTCGGATACTTCTGCCTTGAATAATCTCAGCATTCTGGTCGATTTTGGCTTTCAGCAAGGACATGTGTTTCAAATGGATGCAGTCGTACAAAAATATGAAGAGCTCATATCTAAGAATTGTCCAACAAGTGCCAACAATATTCGCTCAAGTACACTGAAACTCAAACTCCAAGCACACTATGGAACAATTTGTTTGAATCAACAGACAATGAACTTCCATGTAATTTTCAATCTGATGAAATGGTGGATCAAGATAGTGATACTAGTATTATGAAAGAATTCTACCATGTAGCATTGAGAGTTCACTCCGATATGAAATCATCGTCAAAACACATAGGTTACTCTATTTCTACAAAGGAAGCTGAGGACTGTATTCCTGATAGCTTGTATACTCTTCTTAGCTTAATCCTGGATCCAAATCAAGATGAGTTGACTCTTAGTCACAAGAAGAAGTCTGATACTCATCAAAAGATTCTAAATCTTGGCCAAGATATTGTATATGCTATGTTCAATGGTAATCGGAATACTCCAAAGCATATAGCTACTGGATTAGTTGTTCACAATATATCTAGGTCAAAGTTTCTTGTGAACTTTCTACATGCTGGTGGTCATAGCATTTCTTATGAAACTGTTCAGCGAATTGACACTACGGAAGCAAATGCTCAGATAGAGAGATTCCATTTAAACAATTCAACTTTCATTCCCAACCATTTACAGAAAGGTCAATTTATTCAATTTGCTGCAGATAACCAGAACATCATTGAGGAGACTCTAGATGGAAAAAGAACCTTCCATGTTACACAAATGGCAGCTTTTCAGAGAGCCGTAGACAAACCGGATGACAGTACTGCTTCATGCAAAATACAGAGGAGTGATAGAATACAACGGGATAAAGTTCCTTAAATCTGTCCCACCAGCATTTAATAAAGTCGAGTATGTAAATGTTTCATGCCATGTTTCACCACGAGGGCTTGGCAGGATTGATGTTAAACCAAATGATGACCTGCAATCAGAAAGCAAATACAAGGATTTAGTCTACTTAATATCACGGAATCATGGTGATCAACAGTATGTTCCTTCTTGGACAGGCTACAACCAGAAAATGTCCACTGTACAATCAGAGAAATCAGTTATCGGGTACTTACCAATCATACCTGCCCCAGCCAATGATATGGACACAATTCTTACCGTTCTTCTATGATGCTGCCATATTTCTAAATATTTCTCACAACCAAATACTGTTATTACATTTGACCAGGCACTTTATTGCAAGGCAAAGGAAATTGTTTGGTTGTTGCCAGAAAAATTCTCAAATGTCGTTATCAGGATGGTAAGTTTTCATATAGCTCTAAATTTCCTTCGAGTAATTGGGCAACATTTTGCTTTTTCTGGATTGACTGACCTGTATAGACTCTGGGATATATAGTGAATGTACATCTGACAAGATAGATAATGAAGGGAAAGTTGTGGAACAGGTCTGTTCGTGCACACAAGCTAACGTTCGAGGCGGTGTACAGAATATTGTTCCAGGAATATCAGAGCTGGCTTCGAGAGCATGAGGATACAAGATTTGATGTCTTGGATAATGAGGGAAAGAAGTTATCTACATATTTTGAGGTAGGGAAGGACATGGACAGCTGTAGACAGGTATCGGAAACAATGAAGATGGGGAAATTATCTAATAAGCTTGATTTATTCTGTGAATTAAATTCCGAGAACAGCACATTTCAATACTGGTTGCAGTACATCACTCGCTTCACTAGATGGACAGCTCCATTCCACAAATAAAGCTGCATTATACTTCACATTCTATCCGACCAATACTCATTGAACGAACTTCCAGATTCTCCTAAGACAACATGCTATGTAATTGATGGTATGGCACTTGTTCAAGCTATTGGTAAACCAAACCACTCTGAAACATTTGGAGATCTTGCAGATGTCTTCACAAATATAGTGTTGAGATACTTCAGGACAAATGGATGTAATCGAGTCGATATTGTCTTTGACAATTATTCAGCAGCCTCCACAAAATTTGGGACACTCCAAAAGAGAAATCAGTCAACCAGATACATACACAAACTTGTTGATAGAAGAGATCTTCCACTGCCACATTCCTGGGTAATGTTCATTGGATCATCAGAAAATAACAAAAGCCTTCTGCAGTTCCTGACCAGTGAATTACTCAAGAAAGGTGTTGATCTACCAATCGGAAATACTGTTATTGTAGCTGGTGGCTGTGCTGACTATCAGATATATAGCTATCTCTGGACATCAACTGGATTCCCCATTAGATCATCTAAAATCATCTCACGAAAAAGCTGATACCAGAATGCTATTACATGTTCAAGATGCTGCAACAAAAGGAAATGCTAGAGTAATAGTCCAAAGTCGTGACACCGATGTCCTTGTATTGCTTCTCTACCACCTGCGAAATCTTGATGGGGAAATTATTATGAGTGCAGGGACTGTGAAGAAACCTAAATACCTCCCAACTAATGATATAGAAAAGAATTTTCCTGCATCAGTAATTAATGGTTTGCCAATTTACCATGCAGTTACAGGATGTGATACAACCAGGAAAAGGGAAGAAGTCTACTTGGAAGAAATACATGAAGACCCCTTCCCTGCTACAACCTATTGACCTGTATGGTCAGTTTGACAAACTTCTGGCAGAAAAGTTTATCATGCAACTTTATTCTCAATCATCAAATGCATGTGGTGTGAATGAACTCAGGGCTGAAATGTTCCATCAACTAGCAGACTTATCAAAACTTCCACCAACTAAAGATTGTTTGCATCAACATCTACTCCGCAGTCAATATCAAATATTTGTGTGGTATGCAGCCCTGTTCCAAAGTTACCATCTCCTACCAGTTACGGTTGGAAAGAAGATGAAGGAGGCATGACACCGACTCTCATGACGGCCGAGCCATTACCGAAAACATTTCAAGAAATCACAACATGTAAATGTTCAAGTTCCAAGTGTTCTTTGTCCAGATGTAGCTGCCGAAAATCCAACTTGAATTGTTCACTCGCCTGTAAATGTGAGCTGAGTTGTTTAAACCCATACAATCTGGACAATATAGTGGACAATTGTGACAGTGACTCATCTTTGGATGATACACATGATTGAACTGTTTAAAACAATGTGAGATTCTGGTATTCAAATTTTAAAATGAAAATATAAATTATGAATCTCAAATTCAAACAATTTTGTATCAAATTTGCATATTTTAGTGAATAGTCACATTGTATGAAGTGATGTTGTTATTCAATGAACCCACCACAATATTATATAAATATAAGCAGACATCCAGGAATGACCTATTATACATATTTTTATGTTTTATCGGATTATACCAAAATATAGAAAATTTCGGGATTTTTATTTTTTTTAGGGGGAGGGGTAGTATATTTCTAATAATGTTCAAACTATTGTATATATGACATTATATTCTATCCTATTATTAAGGGAATAAATCAAGGCAAATTTTGAGACCATAAACTCCATGTAAGGATAAAATATTCTTGGGGAAAAAATAATTTTAAGTTTGAAAAATATCCAAATTTCTGATTTTGTTTTCAAATAATTGAACATTTTTAGTAAAAATAAATTTCTACTAAATTATTAAATTATTTGGATGCATTTTCAGGTAGAATATCCATAGTATTACACATGAAAACAATTTGATTGTTCTAAGTATTCAAAAATTTGGATAAATAACTTTTTATTAAAAATAGTGTTTTTTGGACGTCAAATCTACATATTTGACCAATAAAAGTCGCCGCACACCTTAAACTGTTGACTACCAGTATTGGATGGTCCACAGATACACTGCCTAATAGAAAAAAATGGTTTCAGTTATATACATTCCGATGTCAACGAAATTATTTTTTTCTTGCCTGGCCTCTGTACTATATAAACATCTATATACTCAACAATTGGAATCAAAAAGTTTGAATAACCAAACTAAACATCTCTATACTCAGCAATATGTTCAAGGTCAAACTATTGGTGCAAATCCCACACAGGTGCGTAGTTTTAATAACCATACTTTTAAATTACAAACATACTCACAATGCAGTGTGTCAAGTAATAAGTTTCTTAATGTCACATATTACAATTCGTTGATGCCAAAGTCATCTACTGAAATTCATAATCAAAATGTGTTAGCATTCTGTGGCACTTCTGTTCTTCAGAGCAGTCACCATGAACTACACTGAAAATAACATTCCACAAACAAATGCTTTACCAAAAGAGCCTCAAATGGTGATTTCGCCTACATGGTCTCAACCTAATTATCCAGCTGTGAATGAAACTTTGGATAATAAAAGTCAAAATATCATCCAGCCTGTATCAGTTAGACAAACCTCATCTCTATCAGATACACCTGCTGAAAACATAAATAATTATCAACCATTTATTCCAAATCAGCAGACATCATCTGAAATGAAGTTGAATGACATATCTATGACATTAAGTGCTAACCATCATTCCATTCAAAAAGCACCTATTGACTTAAAAATCCAAAAATCACAGAATGAACCCGTGATACATGTAGGTAATTCATGTATTCACAAATCAAGCAGTACAAACTGTGAACAACCATATTATCCTATACCACAAACTTTATATTATAATGACAAAGAAGATTGGCTAACATATCAAATAAGATTCTGTCAGTTTGCCAATCAGGAAAACCTAAGTGAAATTGAAAGAATTGCCACTCTTCAACAATGTTTGTCTGAATATGCTCTCAAAATATTAAAGACATGTTCCATGAAAAATCCAATCATGACATCAACAGCTATTATGTATGAAATGGAACACATGATGCAAAAGTCTGAAAATACTCGGACAGAATTGGATGATGAAACAAAACCCCAAATTCTAGGAAATAAACCCCGACAATTTCCAATTGATTGGGTAGTAAATAATAATCCTAAAGGTACCCTTGGTGAAATCCCAATTATTGACACAAAAAGCGGAGAGCCACTGATCAAGTATTTTCCAAAACATACAAATACAGGTAGCTTAACTGATTTATACTCAAAAAGCGGAGAGACTTTAACCAGAAATTTCCCACAGCATATAAATTCAGAAAGCTTAGATGAGTCATGTGTTTCCCATCAAAAGTCAGATAACAGTGATAATGCAATATCTGACAAACTCTGTTCATGTTCAGAATGTTCAGAAATATGGGAATCTTTTGATATGTTAACTGATGTGTCAGAAACAATCCTCAATGAAGATATTGAGGAAATCGAAATCATATATCCAACTAAAAGTGGTAAAAATGGTGCTCATGAAAATGAAGCAACCAGCCTTACCGCAATGACATGTGATAAAATAAGTCTGAAAGAACCAGACATAACCAAATCAGACAATGACAGGTGATCTGGAGCAAATATATGAAATATTCCACAATAATACAATAAGTGGAATGATCCAAAATAAAGCCCACACAAATGAAATGAGTCATGGCTACCTGTCAGATGTTGAAACTATAAATTCAGAAGGTAGATGCCTGTCATTGGAAATCCCAAACTTTACTGAAACATTCGGTCATGTTACCAGTAACGTCCCCCAAATTGACAAATATCTACCAATGTATAAATCAGAAGCTCAAAGTTTTGTTAATAGTTTCACAAACAAGAAATCTGACAAATTGCCATTGTATGACAGTTCAAATGAAAAGATCAGTCAATTTGCTGATCAGCATGATGATACATCCAAATGTGATGAATGGATGTTTGCCTTAAATTGGAGGAAAAATAGAGTCAATTAAAAACTGACCAAGTCAGTCGACAAATGACTGGAATCCTCATTTCAGATTAAACCAAAAGTGAATAAAATTCAGATCCATTCACATTAAACAAGCGATGAAGCTCATGCCATCGTTTCCCATGTTATATTAAAACAAAAGAGATGAAATAATTTAGTATGGCTACAAATTTACCATATTCGAGTTAACTCATCTCACCCTAACAGTGATAACAGGTATATGTGTTATCTATTTCAGTCTGAATGGATGTTCCCTAATAGAAGAAAAACAATCATATGAGTCTATTAAAGAATGTCTCAATCGCCACTGACGTAGAAGGCTTGATCACCAATCCAGCAGTGGTACATTAGTTGATTTGAAAGACTTGAATAACCAAGTCTGGATCAACAGAATCATGGTGATTGCACAATAATTTGCACAATGATCCTTCTAATGAAATAGGTTCAACCAACTGAACCAGCATTAAAGGGTGCATGTACAAAATGTTCAACTACTAACTCGCCAATGACAATTTGTGAATTCTATTATTAGGTCTATATTATTCCAAAATAGTCACACATGGGGACGATTAAAATGAAAGTAAATGTCTGTCGAGACGACACTTTCAAAATATGGGAGGAATATTCATAGTGCCAATTTGTAGGGGTAATCCAAACACACATGAACATGTATTTTGTACCTGGATATGTAAATTTAACCTGAGAGAGCGGTATAAGCCCATACAAAATATTTCCATAAAATGACTTGAAAAACCAAGTCACCTTTGCCAGTTGTATACCGGTACATTTAAAGTTTGAAATACCAAACCAGATTGTGCATGATCTCGAAAGTTTTGAACATTCCAAACCAGGTGCCAGTTGAATACATGCCGGTAGTTTATCTAAGATCCTGGATATTTAAGGTTTGAAACACCAAATCAATTTATACTGCGTTAAAAGGTTTGAAAGACCAAACCAATTCAAGCTACATACAGTATCAAGACTCAAAAGGTTTGAAACACCAAACCAATTTATACAGTGTCAAAAGGTTTGAAACACCAAACCAAACTGTGTGAAATTAAAGGCTTGAAATACCCAAGCCAGTATCTCTCTTAAATCTTGAATAAATTATAAATTCAAAAAGTAATAGTCGGAGAGCGGTAATCTGATTATAGTACTGAAGAACTAATCACTGGTTCAAACTATGATCGGAAAATCAGGTAACCTTATTTTTGCGACGTCAGGGTTTTGGCTCATATAGTCATAGTACACTCCACCTATTTTGGCAAGCAAGGTGTTTTCATTCTTTTCAAAATAAAACTGGGTGGTGTGTATTGTGGGTATTGTAATATTACGTCGTGGACGATAAAATAAACAACGTTTGACCTGGTCTGAAGGCGGTCAAAGTGCGTCACATTTGACCCCAGTAAACAACTATGGGACAGCCAATCAACGTGTATGATTCGCCAATTCCGGGAAACATCGCCGAGAATCCCCGATGATGACAGAAACACTCGACCCACGACAAGAACCAGATGAAATTAATAGCAACTCTTCAATTCTATATATTAACACTGACTAATGATGATTCGATATAAATGATGTTAACATGTTCCTGGTAATAAATCTATGTGAGTATAATTGTTCTTCATCGTATTCATTGTAGTAGATAAAACCCATTCCCACCTTTACTACAGGGCACCTGTTTATCATATCTCCATTAAGATACAGATGATTTTAAGACATTTCCAGTTGCTCCTCTCTTCATGGTGCTATACTGGCTAATCGTTCTCAGTATATAAGAAATGTTGTTATATATAGGCTATAGAGGCCCGAGAGGCTATGAGTCTGTTCTAAAAATAATGAAAGAAATCCTCTGCATCTGGCAGATATACCCTTGTCATATGTAAGTATTGGAGGATCATGAAAAGCCATGTACTACTGACTGTATTTTCTTTTATTTCAGAAGACACCATTTTTTACTGCACACTGTGACTACTATTTTTTAACAGGCCTTCTATTCACTTCCATGCATTTGACGAATCGTATCTTTTTTTGTGTGGAAAATATCTTGAATGGGACAGACTCAATTGTGTTATAATACATGAGTCATTCTAACATGCCATCCTCTGGCGGTTCAGGATCCCTAATTTTGCAAGAATGTATATCTTAAGGAGAATGATCAATATACTGTTAATGCGTTCTTCTATATACCTGTTTTGTCAACTCACTATATGAATGCCTTGATTCCCGTCGCCATATAAATATGACAGTTGAGAAGATAGTTGATCAAGTGACTTTATTCGCACACCATTTGTCGAGGTTGTGAAATTTGATTGCCAAAAAATGCCTTAGAACGAATTAATGAGAATTACTATATATATATACTAGCCGATGAGCCCGACGTTGTCCGGGCTATTCAAAAACCAAACCCGATAAAATTCGTATCCGGGGCAAGATACATTCACATACCAAATTTCAAGTCGATAGCTCTACCCGTTTCAGAGATCTGGTCTGCGCATGCGCGAAGCTGGCGTCGCACGGGCTCGGCGACCGGATAAAATTCGTATGCGGGGCAAGATACATTCACATACCAAATTTCAAGTCGATAGCTCCACCCGTTTCCGAGATCTCGTCTGCGCATGCGCGAAGCGGGCGCCGCACGGGCTCGCCAATACGACAACGACGACCGCCTGGTCAAACTACACACACGTACCAAGTTTCGTCCCGATCGGTCGAGAATCGTAGATTTGTATTAATGACAGACAGACATACAAACATACAAACATACAAACATACAAACATACAAACATACAGAGGTCTTCAAAATATATATGAGATAGCCGATGAGCCTGACGTTGTCCGGGCTATTCAAAAACCAAATTTCAAGTCGATAGCTCCACCCGTTTCCGAGATCTGGTCTGCGCATGCGCGAAGCTGGCGTCGCACGGGCTCGGCGACCCGATAAAATTCGTATCCGGGGCAAGATACATTCACATAGCAAATTTCAAGTCGATCGCTCCACCCGTTTCCGAGATCTCGTCTGCGCAAGCGCGAAGCGGGAGCCGCACGGGCTCGCCAATACGACAACGTCGACCGCCTGGTCAAACTACACACACGTACCAAGTTTCGTCCCGATCGGTCGAGAATCGTAGATTTGTATAAATGACAGACAAACAGACCGTGCCAATATACGGACCTCTAGCCGCGGCCATTCATTTTATGCCGTGGCTGTCCACTTAAACGACCGTATACGGTCGAATAGCCAAAACAATGCAATCTGAATTTCTGGCTATTCGACCGTACGAAAACTTTATCTGCGTATTACCATATATTTGCGTTTCACCATTATTCAATAATTTTAGTACTATGCCAACTTTTAATAAAATTAATTCCACCAACGTACTTACTTACTTCAACCCCGATATACAATTCATGCATAGTATGCAGTTAGTTCATAACGGAATCATCACCCGGCAGGATGATGTCGGAGGTGATAAATTGTCAGGCCAGGGAGATGTCTATATATATATGCTCTCTCCATGCTTAACCCAAATGGCACCAAGGGTGGCGTCCCCAAATGATATAATTCCTTGCATCACAGGGGGGGGGGGGTCGGAAAAAATTTCCAGGCACGTATGATGATTTTTATTTTTTTCGGCCTCGGACCACCCACCCAGCCAATTTCTTCCGTTTCCTGTCTTTTTTTCCAGGCAATTTTGGACACCCACCCTTTTTTTTCCGTTTCAGGAAGTTATCAATTGAGCAACCAAATAGCTGATTATCCTGCATTATCATAATTTATTGCGCGATATTTGAATAGAACAGTGCATAATGAGATAACGATACTATTTGAATTTATTATATAAGTGTCATTAATCAAGAAATGTGTCAACATAATCACATTTCAAGGGATATATAGACAGAGTGCCAAAGTTTTTATTAACATTCATTTTCATAATATATAGTCACATGATCTAGTCACATAATCACATTTGAGTATTCTACATAATACATGGTACCGGTACAACAAATTTCAGATTATTTGATATTTTGATATTTGCTATGTGATATACAGTAATGCCCTAATTAATCGACTCCATAAAGACATCAGAATAATAGGTAATTTTTCAGGATTTAGTCGGAAATATGGCTTGTTGTCATTCATCGGAAAGCTCTCGGTGAGAGATTTCCAATGAATGACAACAAGCCATATTTCCGACTAAATTGTGAAAAATTACTCATTATTCTGCTGTGGTTATGGAGTCGTTTAATTAGGGCATTACTGTATTGCTGGAATCAAATTGTTTATCAAAACATGTGGAAATACAACTGTTCATCCCAGTTCATCCCAGTTTGAAGAATAATTCTAATACCAAACATAACCATGATATAACCGCGCTACTCTTCTTGGGGCATCTCAGAAACCAGAACTGAGGAAACATGTTATAGCGTGTAATGGCAGGCTGGTAGCCACTGCCTGAAGTAATAGGCTTCGTAATAATTGGGAATAATATGGATGGATAGCCCAATTTCACTTCTTTTTTTGCTCACGATATCAGTGACGATAAAATCTTCGTTACTGTGATTGACATTACAAGCTGATCCACATTAACATGGAAAACAATGTGAAATTGTTCAAGCTGGCCTTCAATTTATTTGCTAAGATTTTATGTTTTACGTTGTCAAAACTCTATTTTATTCCATTATTTATTATATCTTTATTTCCATGTCATATATGGTCAAGTGTGCTTTCATTTTATTACTTATTTTCAGCTGAGTTCTGCATAGTTATTCTTATTTTGTTGTATCAGTAGATGGAATCCTGATTAAATTTTATTTTTCCAATAGCGCAGTTTCTAGTTCTATCAAGTTGAATTTGGGTTATTGTTGGCCATTGTGCAACTGATCCAACTTCTGATAACCTCTATATGTAGCATAGCATTACAATTAACTATATATGACCCGTTTCTGTTCAAAACACATCAAAATAAGACTCAATAGCAGGAAAGGAAATTTTTTTTGGCATATGGACAAAACTGCTTTTTGTACCCAAGAGACACCCACCCACCCCATCATACGTGCCTGGAAAAAATTTCCGACCCCCCCCCCCCCCCCCCCCCTGTGTATCACGGAGAAAAATAAGTATCAATTCGATAGAAATTCGGCGTTAAAATGTTTGTTATCAAGTTTTGTGCCATTCCCACCTTCCATGCACCCTGACTCACTTTTGACAACTTTAAACCACATAATTAGACTCCTGATATCATGGATATGATTAAGTATAAGTTTTGTGGTAATCGGTGACTAAACAAATTCTTATCTAAGTTAGCCGGGGCAAGGTACATTGGTGCCCATTTAAACGGCACCAATTGGCGTCTTTAAATCACAAGATTATATTCCTCATATCATGGAGAAGAATGCTCATTAATTTGGTGCAAATCAGCGACTAAACAAATTTTTATCAAATTTAGTGCAGCCCCCCCCCCCCAGCTATCCCCAAAACGGCACTAATTTGCCGTCTTTAAACCACACGATTGGACTCCTCTTATCATGGAGAAGAATGTGTATCAATTGGGTGCAAATCGTAGCTAAAAATAGTTGTATCCCCTATCCCCTTCCGTGCACCACTGACTCGAACGTCGCCACTTTTGACATCTTTAAAACACACCATTAGATATATCATGGAGATGATTATATATACGTTTGGTGAAAATCGGTGAAAAAATTTATGCTGCCCCTCCCACTTTTCTGCACTTGACAACAACAACGTTACTTTAGAAAATTATAACCTGCACCATTATCTTCCTCGTAAAAAGTAACGATGTTGTCAGGTGCAGAAAATGGGGAGGGGCAGCACAATTTTTTTCACCAATTTCCACCAAACTTATACATAATCATCTCCATGATATGAGATATCCTGCCTGTCGCCGATATCGTTGACGTGCTTATATATTCGACCGGCATGATACATCCCGATGAATAGTCAGGAAAACCTCAGATACGTTGGCGTCATCGCGTCCGTGCGTCCCCCACATCCCTCACCCGATCATCACCAAGCTTCATATTGATCTTCGGGCTGACCTCTAAATAGGAGCCATCCATTATTTCCGAAATTCGCTTAAAACATGGCCGCCAGCACCCATACTGAATTTTAAATTTGAATCCATCGGCATCGACACACACTACAGCCCACATCACTCTCCGATCATCACCAAACTTTATATGAATCTGCAGGGTGAATTCTAGATTGGAGCCATCGATGTTTTTTGTTACAAAATTTGTAGAAAAACATGGCTATCAGCGAACATCTTGGATTTTACTCTTCGCGTGACTAAATAATTCGGCACACCCTACAGGCCACATTCCTCATCCGATCGTCACCAAACTTCATATGGATCTTCGGGGTGACAGTAGTTTCGGTGATATATCGTTTTCCATAGCCGGACCGGGTCTCTGGAATTCTATACCGTTGATCATCCACAACTGTCCTGGATATGATGATTTCAAAGGTCTTTTGAAAACTCAATTACTCACGGAATATTATTCTGAACATGTATTGGCGTGGAACTAATGAACCAGCTTTCAATGAGGGCTACATAATTATCGCATGTTTTGAACTGTAAATTTTGGAATTTATTAATTTATTTTAATGTTGTCAAGCGTCTTGAAACCTCGGTGATATGTGCTATATGATATGATATGATATATGATATAATACGACTCGTGTATGTACCGACTATTTAAATATTTAAAGTGGTTGTCAGTGGAACAGGTCTTTTTCACACGACCGCTTGTGACATATTGCAGGCCTCCATTGGTGCATACGTTTTGTCCAGACACGAGGGTTGAAAGTTATCTTGTTTGTATAATAATATGTCGCAGGCATATCCCATGGTGTTTATACAACCGCTGAGTGTAGCTCTTTCAAACCAGGTGGTATATTAAATGGTTATATATTCTATGTCGATGGAGTATAATATAAATTCTAATCGTCAACGGTGACTGTCTCGCTACCAAATTCGTGTTCCTGTGGATCGCCCTGCTATATTTGGAAAAGGTGTGCATCCATGCCATTAAAGTATATGTAAATGTGTGTTATATGAGAGAGACAATGATGGAACATCGTCTTCATCACTGTTTCTATCAGACGAAGACCATGAAACAAAACCTTTTTGTCGTAATTTTAGTCGCAAGAGAGGTAACTGTTTTGCTTACAACTGTTTCATATTCCATGAAATTGATAGCATCATACACAGGCTCACTAAATTCATCATTGTCGTTACACTGCTGATTTAAGAGAGAGAGAGAGAGAGAGAGAGAGAAAGAGAAAGAGAGAGAGATTGAAAGAGATGGAGAGGGAGAGAGTACATCTTTTTAATAGAATTATCGGCATCACCGGGTGTTCATCAACTCAACCGTGTATCACCACCATAAATAATGACATTGCAGTCAATCTGATTCTGCAATATATCCTCTCGCAAATACGCACATTTATCGATCTATAAAGTGAAATAGGTACATAATGTGATTATTTGATTCTATACTGAGCAGATAATGGAGTTTTATGGCGCGAGCCACGCTGAAAACACATATTAAAGAGCGTACATCTGAAAAGTCGTGATTTGGCTTATTTGTGTCATTGTCCGAACATAGAATCGCCTCATTATCAGTGTTATTTTAGTGAGAAAGCATAAAGGACCGAGGCACCCGGCAAACCGAGTTGTCCCGGCTAGCCATCACTAAAATAATGGTTTGCTGTTACATTGACCGAGTCAACTCGGCAACCCGGAATAACCTGCCCGCCTTGCCGGGACAACTCGGTTGGCCGGGACAACTCAGTCCATGTAACAGCGAGTCATCACGGCTAGGTCATCCCGGCTAGCCGGGATGAAAACATGGAACGTTACACGATTCGTTGTGACTTTCATGACGTCAGCCAATAGAATGTTCGCGTCATGTGAGTGACGTATATTGACCACCCACATTACGTCGTGACTCGATGATTGACAGCTAGTTTTTGTGCACGTCACACCGAGTTGTCCCGGGTGACCGAGCTGTCTCGATTCATGTAACAAGCCCTTTAGCGTATTTCATAAATGACGCTAGGCAGTATGGCTGGGGATTTTCATTCACGATCCTTTATAAAGGACATTAGGAATATGTGCGTGGTATGGTGGTCAATATATGTCGAACATTGCTTGACATATCCATCTTTATTACACGCTTAATCCTAGAAATTACAGTGTTCCTGTTGTTCCATATGTACAAATCCGTATGGAACATGTATGTTCCATACGCATCCCGTTGACGTCAGATGACGTAAATGACGTTCCTCTCAACCACGAAACCGGAACTATAAAATAAAAGCGCCACCATACATGAGAAAACAAGCCCTGTATGACTTATTGTGCCTGAATAAACATTCTGTTGGTTCACGGTTTTAGGACGGGTGCGTGTAATACACATAGAATGGCACGTATGTATTAATGGCTTTGTCGATATGGCACTTGTGCCATCGCGGAAGGATAGAACTCGAGACTACGCCCTTCGTTCTGTCCTTCCGTGCTAGCACTCGTGCCATATCAACAAACCGATTAACACACTGGTATCGTTCTGTGTTTATTACACGCTTGTTCGTAGAATTTCAGTGGTATTGCTATTCCATATTTACTTACCGTCGCATTGCGTAAATGACGTTCGCATCAACCATGAAACCTGAACTATAAAATAAAGCATCACCACACATGACAAAACAAGCCCTGTGTGTGCCAGAATAAACCATGTAAGTATGTACGCTCTTCAAACTGAAATAAAGTTCTGCATTCTTTTTTCACTCCAGGAGATATATACGGTCCGCGATGTGCTTGGAATGACATAACAAGGCGAATTTTGTGAGGCCACAGTCTGCATCACTCCTCCGGATGGCCTCGTTCAGATGAGGATAGTGGTGATTAGGAGAGCTGGGGATATTAGTGATATGATGATGGGGATGATTATCATGCTTATTTTGTTGTTTTTGTATATAAAGTGTTGTTTAATCATGTTATATATCTAATTATCGTGTTACATATATTGTATCTGAGTAATAGACCATTACATTACAAAAAAGACTGGTTGACAATATATCTAAGTCACAGTAATACAATACATGTACACTGAAGAACAAATTTAGTCAATGTGACTAACTTAGGTTAGTCAAACGTTTGTCCACATGATGAATAACAGTCAAAATGACTAAGGTAGAAAATTGTTATAATGACCAGAGTGATGTTAGTTAAAACGGCTAAGAAACAGGCCATTATATTCAGCCATTTTGACTCTCTTTTCTTATAGTCACTGGGAAGGGAAAATGTAATTTGTAGACATTTTATGCACATAATTTTGATACTCAGCCAGATGCTATATTATCCATAACCAAACACCGAATTGGAAGCAGGACAAGCATCATTCAATTCCCTAAAATATAGATTCCAACACTGGTCTGTTGAGAAGTCAATATATTTTAACTTGAATATATTGTGGAATAAATATGTTTAACTGGATGATTTTTCCGATATGTGATGTCTATGAAATCTACTGCTATCTGCATATATAACTTCCTCCCGAGTGTAACAGTTGAGCACCTTAACATAACTTTTTATTCTGTATTTATACAACATCACTGAATAATATATTATCCATTCCTTAACAAACACTATTTATGATTGGGCAAAATCTGTCACATGATAATCCGGGAAAAGGTGATATTGAACTCCCGAAAGTTAAATTGGACTCAATCGAGTCCAATGTGACTTTTTTTTATCGGGGCTCCGTGACGTCACGAAGTAACTCTATTGCCAAATGAATTGGTGAAATTGTGATGCGCGCGCAATACTCTGGTGGATTTAGCAAACGTTCCAAATCATGCTTTCTAATTATCAAATACAGACTTTTATAAAGAATCAAGTGCCGACAAATACCAAAAATAATCACAAACATTGTATTCCCAAAATTTGGATAAACATAAAATGGATAATAAAAATGTCATTATACATACTGTGTACAGTATGTGTTTTTCTTGTACTCGTCCAGGTTGTGGTGACAAGTCATATTGGACTCGATACTGCGTGTGTCGTCCAATATGACTTTTCACCGCAATCTGGACCCGTACAAGAAAGATACACACTGTACACAACATTGTATAATAACTTTATATATAATACAATACTTTTTGGATTGCATGAGTATATTTTAAACGAGGGTCAAGTTGGATTAACACATTACAGAGATTGATCGTTGTCATATTTCATTCCGCCCCCCCCCCCCCGTAATAAATACTTTCACTATAGTACTCATTCACTTCAGAAGTCCAGAGTAGTATTAGAAGCTTTGTTATGTTTTATAAATAAACTAGGGCATTGCCGTCAAAATGACGGGTATATAAATGTTCTTCGTTACTCTCTGGTCTCCACGGCCATGAACACATTATCATTTCTATATTAGCAATGCATGGATTGGTCATATACTTCTCTTTCACCTGAAGCGCGTGGGAAAACTTGATTCAACTAAAACTGTATTGTGTACCCCCACCCTACCCCACATATATGCATGCACATTTGGAACTCAACAAAATCAACATGTTATTTTATTAATGTATTTACTAACTGAAATAGACTCCATTTGAGAGCATTTATTCCGCGACCCCTTTGTGCGCTATATATGAACATATGGCGCGGGAACACTATTTTTTATTTTTTTTTGCATATCGAATGCAACAAAATCAACTTATAGTTCTGTATTACTATTCTATTATATATTTTGGAAGATCTGTTTGTTTGTGTGCAATCGATGAACTCGAAAACGGCCGACCCGATTTTGATGAAACTTGGTATGTGGGGGTATTTTCGGCCGGGGGTGACATAGGCCTATTAATTTGCCCGTGCGACGTGGCCTTGACCTTGAAATCGGGTAGTTTCAATGTCAAACGCCCGAATATCACGGGATTTCGATGAAACTTGGTATGTGGGGATACCTTCTGCCGGGGAGAGGCATAAACCTATCTATTTACCCGTGCGACATGACCTTGACCTTGAAATCAGGTCAATTCAAGGTCAAATCGCGAATGTTGATGGGATTTCGACGAATTTGATACGTGGGGTTACTTTTGTCCACTGAGTGTTTTGGGCGGGTTGAGTCGTGACCCCGACCTGACCTTGACCTTCAAAATGATCAATTCAAGGTCAAATCTGGTAAAACCGGATGGATTTCGACGGGCACGTTTGTCGGGTACTTTTGTCGGGCAGTGTTTTGGACTGGTTAAATCGTGACCCCACTTGACCTTGACCTTCAAAATGGACAATTCAAGGTCAAAGCCCGGACGAAGTCGGGTCACCTTCTAGTCTATTATATATTTTGGAAGATCTGTGTGTGTGTGTGTGTGTGTGTGTGTCTGTCTGTCTGTCTGTAATCGATGGACTCGAAAACGGCCGAACCGATTTCGATGAAACTTGGTATGTGGGGGTATTTTCGGCCGTGATCCGAGGTCAACTTTTCACGTGCCGAGGTCAAATCTGTTTTTACGCTGTGTTACGGGACTTTCATTTGAGTTCGGTGCTTACAAATCGATTCGAAACAGCGCGAATAATAAAATGCCAGTAATAATAATGACACTGTGATAATCTTTCGTGTTTCCTCTTTCCAACGATATATAATGCGTATGTATCCGTTTTAGTTATCTGCCTCAATTATCAAGAAGAAGTGGTACTATCTTCCATCAGGATAAAAACAATGCGTAACTTCTATGACGTCGTTAGAGGTCGTAACGTTAGATCACGTTAACGCTTAACCGGCCGATGCATTTGACTGTTTCAGACGTCTTGGCGATATCTCGGGCACCGATGGTAATTTATCTTTACGTTGAAACTTGATAATTAATGAGCGTGTGTATATGAGGCGCGTTTATATACTTGAGTGGAAATAAAATCGGGTTAAACTGGCGGATTTTTACGGACGAAATTTGATGCATAGGGTATCTCGGTATCCGCTGGGCCGATTTCCCGGTATCCACTGGGCCGATTTCCACCATTTTTGGGGTGTTGGTGTTTGACCCCACCTGACCTTAACCTTCAAAATGGTCAATTCAAGGTCAAAGCCCGGACGAAGTTTGATGCATAGGGTATCTCGGTATCCGCTGTGCCGATTTCCCGGTATCCGCTGGGCCGATTTCCACCATTTTTGGGGTGTTGGTGTTTGACCCCACCTGACCTTGACCTTCAAAATGGTCAATTCAAGGTCAAAGCCCGGACGAAGTCGGGTCACCTTCTAGTCTCATATATATTTTGAAGACCTCTGTTTGTCTGTCTGTCTGTTTGTCTGTCATTGATACAAATCTACGATTGGTACGTGTGTGTAGTTTGACCAGGCGGTGGACGTTGTCGTATTGGCGAGCCCGTGCGGCGCCACTTCGCGCATGCGCAGACGAGATCTTGGAAACGGGTGGAGCTATCGACTTGAAATTTGGTATGTGAATGTATCTTGCCCCGGATACGAATTTTATCGGGTCGCCGAGCCCGTGCGACGCCAGCTTCGCGCATGCGCAGACCAGATCTAGGAAACGGGTACAGCTATCGACTTGAAATTTGGTTTTTGAATAGCCCGGACAACGTCCGGCTGTGTAGAGCTATCGACTTGAAAATTGGTTTTTGAATAGCCCGGACAACGTCGGGCTCATCGGCTAGTCTATTATATATTTTGGAAGATCTGTGTGTCTGTGTGTGTGTGTTCGCGATGAACTCCAAAACGGCCGAGCCGATTTCGATTAAACTTGGTGTGTGGGGGTATTTTCGGCCGGGGGGTGACATAGGCCTATTAATTTGCCCGTGCGCCGTGATCTTGAAATCTGGTAATTTCAAGGTCAAACGCCCGAATATCACGGGATTTCGATGAAACTTGGTATGTGGAGGTATCTTCGGCCGGGGAGTGGCATAAATCTATTAATTTGCCCGTGCGACGTGATCTTGACCTTGAAATCGGGTCATTTCAGGGTCAAACGCCCGAATATCACGGGATTTCGATGAAACTTGGTATGTGGGGGTACTTTCGTATGGGGAGTCTCATAAGCATATTCATTTGCCCGTGCGACGTGACCTTGGCCTTGAAACCGGGTCAATTCAATGTCAAATCGCCAATTTTGATGGGATTTCGTCGAAATTTTATACATAGGGTTACTTTTGTTCACTGGGTGTTTTTGGACGGGTCAAATCGTGACCCCGACCTGACCTTGTCCTTCAAAATCATCAATTCAAGGTCAAATCGGGTAAAATCGGATGGATTTCGACGGGCACGTTTGTCGGGTACTTTTGTCGGGCAGTGTTTTGGACTGGTTAAATCGTGACCCCACTTGACCTTCAAAATGGACAAGGTCAAAGCCCGGACGAAGTCGGGTCACCTTCTAGTTATATATATTCCAGTAACTGAAACAGAGCCTTTATTCAGCGGCCGAGTGGACTGCAGCCCCTTTGTGCGCTTCGCGCACATACATTATGATCTCTGCTGGAGCTTTTATTCAGCAGCGTATATATAGACAGAACACAACGCACATCCCAATCGAGAATCTTTTATCGAATGAGTTGTGGATGGCGCAAGGATATATTTCGCGAGAGCGTAGCTCGAGCGAAATATAACTTTGCGCCGTCCGCAACGAGTTCGATAAAAGATTCGAGATTATGATGCAAGTTGTGTTCTGTATTTAGTCTACACCGTTCAATCAGATAAGTTCAATCCATGAATGTCATATCCATTGTTACTGTAGCCACCTTTATTGTCATTTAAGTCTGACAAATAGCCAGTAATTATGGGGGGATCACCGGAAGCGGATGATCGACGTAATGTACGTCATCTTTCTTGGCGACAACGTCAACAAGAATAGTTCCGGCTTGTATACCACTAGAGGTATACACTACTATGTATTCAATGGCTGGGATTCCGTTTAATACATGTATCTCACGTCAATGGGTGTGGAATAAATAGGCCTAATGCCACAGGCCCTTGCACTGCGGCCAATTTGCCCACTTCGCGCCCATTTTTGTATTGTATAAAACGTTATTTATCAATTTGCCGTCTTCCATATATGCACTTCTTCGATTCCACACACAATCCACAACTTTCATAAGAAAGACACAATCCATTACTTATATTCACACTGAAGTGGCATAATATTAAGACCATTTAGTACCAATTTCCAACGATGGTATAGAACGTTCTTGTCTCGACTCTACACCCCATGCACTTCCATGGCAAAAGCAGCACGCATTAATTATATTCACACTCAATCTGATTTGACAATTAATTTATAGCGCCCATTTTCATCAACGCTTTGGTAGACTGCATGGAAATTTCGTCAATACAATAGCAACGCAAGTTTGGGTTTGTGTACGACGTAACATGACGTCATTTCGACAAACGTCATAAGAAATAGTGTCTACTGGGTGCAAATACTGCATTTGGGGACCATGTTAGATCTCAGGGTTTCTTTGACCAATCGGCGTGAAATTTTGTGAGTCACCTTTTGCGACACAATATAGACCGTGGTCCAACTTTGAGTTACATTGTACGCATGGTTGAAAAGTTATAAGTTACATGGGGAGAGTTTATCACTTCAGTTTTTGTGTATTTATTGATCTATTTCGATCCATGGAATGCAACAACATTGTACAATTACTTGGTTGAATTGATGATTGATGATTATATGTCCCTTTAAGTATCATGTGTATCCGTTTCTTGTTTGTCTCATATTGGGTGCATTAATACTTATAACCACTATCGATATCGAACAGAATATCTCAGTCTAGAGGGTCGCGATCGGTTCGTTATTACGGCAATAACAACCGGAGTGTTCTCCCTTTCGTCAGTGTTGTCGTTCCGTGTAAGCGATTATCCATATGGGTTCAGATAGCGAATCGATGTCGACCTGTCACCAGATGTCTCTCGGTATCAGCGCAGAGTGTTTTTCGGTGGCAAATGGTCTGATCGCTCATGTAATGATTGGGTCACATATGGTCTATATGGTCGTGATCGATAGAGTTGTGGTTCTCAAAGTCGTTGGCGCAAACACGTGGTTCTATGGTATTACACGGGGAACCATTTTGGACTCAAATTATCCAGATGCACTCATTGCCGCTGAACCAAGTTTTCGAGGCTTGGTAATGCATTTCGCATGTTCTCTGATTGGCAAGTACCACATGATTTCTAATTGTTCTGAACAATCATCTACAAACCCTTTTAAATGATCATGTGATTTCAAAATAAATCCAAGAAGGTGGGTGCATATGTCATCCTTGGAACAGAATAATATATTTGGTAAAATATTCGCATACCTTCTCAAACTTTCATAGTACAATGCATAGTGTTTCTAAGTGTTTAAAAGTTTGGTAGGACGATGGAGCGACATCCCCCACAACCCCTGTTGGTTATTGACAAAGAACCGGTCACTCTGGCGATGGATCCACTGACCAGATACAATTCTTCATTGAGATAATGTTATTCGTAGGTTCAAATATATAATGACTTTAAGGAGACAACTACTTTTACAACTAAATGAAATGATAATTTAGTTGAATCAAAAACAACATTTGATTAACGGGGCTATATATTATTATCGGCCCGAAATTGTTATACCGTTGTGTTAACCACTGACGCCGATGACGAAAAACCAATCACAATTGCCGTGAGTTTAGAGAGAGATATATTCCTCCATATATCAAAAGAAGAGCCAATTTATGACACAAAATATTTTCGAGCAAGTAAAATTTTAATCCCAATCGCGTGTTCCATGTATGTGTACGCGCTCACCCTTTTTCAAATAAGCCCGTAAAAGACACCATCATTATGAATAACGAAGAGGGACGGGCACTCCAACTCATTTCGCAGAATATTTGAAACTATATGACAGAATCACACCGAAAATATATAGTCCCTGTAACGATTTCCGACTAACAAGAGAAAGAGCGTTTAAGGTGTAACAAACTCAGGGATGTTGCACAAACACAATTCGATGCCTTTTCAATAATGGTAGATGATTATCACCTAAATTATATTCTTTTAAAAGATGACCATAATCCATAGATAAAGCCACCGATTTAGCTATGAAGGCGGTTACTACCAGGAAGCGCTTTGAACTTAAATAGGGCAATAAACAAAGCAATTACTTTACCTCGAAGATTCACATAATGTATGGATATCAGCCACTTCAGACGCAATCCCCTCTTGTGGCCCAACCTCGGGCATCAACATTTCAACAACGAAAACTCTTTAAAAGCAGCAGGTCGTATATATCACATATATATATATATTAACGTCCATAGTCCACTACGCTATACATAGTCATGTGGATTAATAACTAGTTATCTCATGTCTTCCTCGTCTTGTTTAAAAAAGCATATATAGCGAAAAATATTTAAAATAAAATAAACCACATCACTCCGATTATAGTAAAATACATTGTGATTTTGATTCAACCTTTATACTCAATATGTAACAAGGGCGGAATACACGGATCGTTAAAGGGAAGGTGAAGACCAAAACAACGGTGTTTATTACATTTGAGATGTTGAAAACATAGCTTGTTGTTTGTCCCTTTAGGTACCAAGAACTGCTAGAATTAATAATTTCACACAGCAATCAAATCACCAAGTAGTTATTAATTGTCTTGGCTCTATGAGAGGGAGCTTCACTTGTGTCATAACTTGAGTTAAAGTGTTAAATGCATGAAATGACATCATACCCTATAATAATTATTACAGTGAAGCTCCTGGAACCTGCATGGTCATGCTCATAAAGATGCTTAAATCCAAATAAATGTCCGAACTGCCAGTGTGCATGTACCCCAATGAATTCATCCATCGTGTACCACACGGGGTTATGGCTTTAAAATTCAGAGACGATTGAATCGTATACATATATTTGACTATCGGTATCGATCAGAGACGATTAAATCGTATACATATATTGGACTATCGGTATCGATCAGAGACGATTGAATCGTATACATATATTGGACTATCGGTATCGATCTCAGACACGATTGAATCGTATACATATATTGGACTATCGGTATTGATAGGTCATAACCTTACTTCAATTAAATAATCGTTCACTCTAGAACTCTGACCAAGGACGGCGTTATATAGACACACTTGGTTAAACTTCAGTTGACACACACATAAAGCTTGAAATAAATTTGTGATCGATGTGAACCACTAACTGCCATTCGTCTTTACCATACTATAACCCGCGTCGATGCCAACATTATGCCAAAAGTGTACTTATATAAACAGTTATGTGATATTAATGACTATCGACCACGTAAGGGGCTCAAACACTTAAAATTAAACGTGGTGTTTCAACTTTACAACACTCTGTAAAGCTCTGGTTGATGGCATTGGTAGAAATATAATTTATGCCAGTAAAAGATCATATTGTAGCGACAATTACGATGTGGCATTAATAGATCGGTATATTGGCGTCATCTTGTCGTCACCTTTCTTATTGTTAACATCAGAAATATATAAAGCAGGTAAGCAGAAATAGGCCGCTATTTCCAAAAGAAATTAAGTCCAGTTACCAGGAATAGCGAACATATCGGAATAATATACCGTTGACAGACTTTAATATCCTTTAGAAATCTATTTACTAGATGACGAAATTGCAAATATTTCTTGGTGAAATTGCCAAATCGGCTTCTAATCGATAAGTTTATTCACTTCAGATGATATGCCACTTCCCAAACATTATATAATACACGAGTTGCTCAGATTTTGCTATTGACAGTCCAAGAAACCCTGTGAATTTGAAAATGATTTAGCTATTGGTCCAGAGGGTGGCATGTGTACTGTAGTACAATAGCCAGTCTGTAGAGATGACTGGATTACGAATAGATGGGAGAATAATAAGATCCCAGTCTGCATCACACAACAGAATCACACACCATCATTCAAACCATGGCTTTTATTATATCAGTTTGATAACTGGCGGAGAACGTAATTCTGACCACACTCATGCACAAATCCACAACGTCATGGTGGGAAAGCCATTTATATACAATGCTCGTCCCTAGTCACAAATTTTACACGGTTGAGCACATATCTGTACCTAGTTTTCATGTTTTTATAGAGATGAAAATCACACAAATAGCCAACATATAACATAACCTATACAAAATTAGAACTGAAATGATTTATATCTTTTTCATTAAATAAAACATATTGGTTACAACATACTAAAATTCCAAGTTGAAGATACGATGCTAAATATATTTGTTTCTGGTATTCCTGTTATCTATCGAATTGAGAAAGAAATTGTGGAGTAGAGCAACTATGACCTAAAATTTGGCGACATGCACAAATGAAGATATCCATGTCATATACCATTTTAAAGAAGAATAACGTCCGTATAAAAATTGCGCTAGTCCATGTAGCTCAACCGAACGGTCAAATGTTAACATGTCAAAGATATTTTTTTTCAAATAACTGAATCAATCAAGATCAGTATATGGGATATTGTATGGCAGAAATTCTTATTTATATCCATTTGAAAGATTTCTCACATCTATCTGAACACGATAAATGCAAGTGAAGTTCGTATTTATATAAACTTGATATATTCGTTGAATTTGTTAAAAAAAATGGCAACCAAAATGGTCGCGAAAATACTCAAAATTTGAACGCTCTTCAAATAACCAATTAGATTGTTGACCTGCTCTGATTTTACAATTTAGTCAACAACAAGTTTAAACCTAAAGGCTAAGGTGTAATATTCGCGATTCCAAACCTCCAGTTACAACAACACACATAATCCTATTTAACAACGCTGTGTAGTTCTATTGATATCAAATGTGTCATATAAATTAAACTTATTGACACAAAACATGCGGCAAATTACGCAACATATGTGGCTGGAAGAGAAAATATAGTTAGTGCATAATTACTACTAACACGACGGGCGTGCATAAGAATTGAATCACAGCAAACTATTTGAAATGCTAGCCTCATGGTCAACCCATTCCTCTTTCGTGATAGAAGTCTGATAGTCATTAACACGGCGACAGCGACTTCAATAAAATTCAACATTTCTTAGGGTTTATGTTTTACAACCTCGCTTGTAACTTCCTCGAACAACAACATGCATGATCATGTGCCTTGTCTGACATTCATATGTAAGAAGCAATATCCTTCAAAATCCAACCGTTTACACTCATGCAGATGTTCGCCACCCGACAACGCTCACTGCACGCTAGTGAACAATCATTGTTTAGAATGCATAGCACACTAATTGTGTGTATTTCCCCCTAAATAGGTTTATGTTTAGGCAAACTTAAACTATTGTGCTAATATAAGATGTACATGTAGTCAGTTGCGACCATCACATCCACTGAATTCGGGTTTTGTGAATACACATGGGTGAATAAGAAGTCTCCAAACTGTGGTCCTTTTAATTATTAATCAGTTGGTATGTTCTATAGGATCACTGTCTGGTGACTATTTGTTCACGGATGATATCTGAACTACCAACAGAAGCCAACCATAAGCATTGCGATCACTTTCGGGCATGGTATCGCGCGGTAATCCATATTTGGTAACTATAGGTGTGAAAAGTCATGCCGATACGAAACCTCTACTTGCTGGAGTAATAAAATATACAGTTTCCAATTTGATACCACTTGTATCTGATCAGCACCATTGAAAGAGGATTTGGATGATGTCCATATATAGCTATAAATACCTCTACTTGTCAGTATTTTAATGTTATATAATAATGCGGCTAGTTAATTCTGAATAAATATGGTCAATTATTGATCTGCACCTATTGTTGTTTTGTCACCTTGTGTGGTATCAAGCAATGTTGTGCTAACAAAATACCAGCATTCTCTTAACGTCAAAACGTGGGTCTACGACTGACATCAGAATCGAGGATAGCCTGTATATTTCTCGAATTATGAGTGTTTGAACACGGTCGACTTTGGCGATATGACTAAATGCGATAGAGCTTCATTCTAATCGGACTGCATCGGGGAATCAAATTATAGCTTACAACAAATTTGACCATTAGCATTGCGGATACACTAACATGTGTGTAAATAATGCCATGAACCCTCCGAGCTGTACCTAATAGCAAGTTGAAAAGGCGACACATCGGAGTGTCAGCACAAGCAGATGTTCGGAGTCCATATAGCCAAGAGTACAGGTGGCGATTACATTCAAGAAAGGTCATTTATGCGTTTGAGCCACTGGATGCTAACACTGGAGTCTCTGCAAGTGGACTGACACCAATAACTAACACAACACTATATCAATCAATGGTAATTCCACCCGGTCTATATGGCTCAGAACTACTCTGGAACATTTCCAAACCAGAAAGAGAAAGCAAGGAGAAGGCACATATATGTTTCATCAAAAATTTCCATAGCTTTCCCGTTCGAATAAGTACATGCATTGCACTTGGGATAACTTTTTCCACGAAAAATATATATTAATCGTTTACGCCATGTTCTGATTGAATATATTTTTTATTCATACCTTAGACGGTGTGATTGTGCTGGGCCAAATGTTTGTTTGGTGTTGGTAATATCAGCATCGTACTTGCTGGCACTTAAATTATGTAATACCCAAATGAAAGTATTACTTGCCGACATAATAAAACATGACAGTATAAGTACAAGTAACATTGTGCCAAATAGATCGTGAATGGAGGTGGTACTGACTTACTTTATCTGCATCATAATTATAAACTGTTATATTATTCTTAATACATCTATCTGCTGAGTTTCTCCTGTCAGGGTCGAAAATATTTCGGTCAGTAGTGTGTATACAACCCGAGTAACACCATTACATTGTTTAGAAGTGTTTGTTTGACCAGCATGGTCTCCAGTACAATGAAGGGGAAAAGACATAATTATGTTATGACCCAAACCCCCAAATTAAACTTGTTCCTCGACGTCTTCTGTGGATGTGTGCAACCGACTTCAGATTTCATCGCATGTGTCTTTGGACATCATTGTATGTGTAGCAGTAGATATGGATGTACCATTTGTTGGTGCACATCTTCAACATCACTATGCCACAGGCATCCAACACTACTTACATTTAGCAGAGACCGCTTCGTGAAAGAACAATTTACTATAACTTCGTTTAAACACGATATGGGTTTAGTCGCTTAATAGACCTTCCACAAAAAGACAGTTTTGTTCAAATTCAAGTTTCCTGATACAATGATGAGTTCGTTATTTCTTTGTTTTTGTTGGAATTGAAATATTGTGAGCTATGATGTGTACAGTTATGACACAATGTTACTTTTCACGACTGAAAAATACGTTATCATATTGCTGGCGTTCGCGTTTTGACGTTTTTTCTGTATAATTGCGATAATCTTACCATCTTTATACGATATCTGATACATAGAACAATAATTGACACAGTGAAACGACTAATTGTGTGGATAATATATATTTCAAGTGATGAAAAAAAAGAAAAAAATACACAAACACTCTGAATTTCATAGAACATTGATAATTTATATATGGGGCATTATGATAGGAAAATATGTTACCATGCCAAAAAGGTAAAACAAAAAATACTTAACCCCACCATTAACATTAGAGCACCAATTTTAAGCTAGCGGGTCGCTTCGATCCATATTTATAAGAGAACGCAGCAGCTTTCAAACATGGACATTTAGTATGTTGAAGCCAACACATTTACTATCACACACAAAAAAGTATATATGTTTTTGTAGGTAGAACCACATGTTGACTGGACTAAAATGCCATTGCACGTGACGCATTGGTAAACAAGCTACTATAACATAAATGTTGGCAATAGTGAATTTTATTTTCCGTTTAAACAATTTTTGTTCGGATAGTATGAATCAATGATTTATTTAGTATTCGTGTCATCAGTGTACATGCAGTATCCGTAAACTTTCTCTCGTGTATTAAATTTGATATGATTACCTGCCATAGCGATTCTATTTTTGAACTTTGGAATCCCGATGCATTACCGACAATCAGGGCTTACTTTAAAGGGAGTGTATTGAATGGAAGCACCTAGTCCAAACGATAAACATAATTCAATGTATGCAATTTGGGGGAAGCATGGGCGCTTTCAGAGAAATTACAAGTCTACGATACTATATGCTAGACTCAGTATAACTCTGAGGGGCGTGCATATACACAGACTGATGAGCGTCCGAGACACTTTATACATTGCTAGGGTAGGTAACTTTTGACTTAGTTCCTCTTAACATACAATCACAAAACTCAACCTCCGTTTTAAGTGCAATACATGTGATACACATTGATTACTGTGTGAGTCTGCATAAATAAATATATCACGAAATGATGGCAGAATAATATGATCGAGTCTGAGACCCACAACAGAGCGACGTTCCTCACAACAGAGTCATCGCAACGACCGAGGCTATTATTATATCAACCCAATCACCAGCAACCGCAATCGAATCAGAACCCTTAGATTTGATAACTCGCGGGGATGGTAATGTTTGGCAATGGTACTCACGGAGCAGGAAATCAGGTTTATTGCTGATTTCTGCAGTTTCTCTGGTGCGGTTATCGAATTACTATAATGGTGTCTAACTCGCAAGAAAGAGGACGACACTCTAATACGGGATGAAGAATCGAAAATAAAGAATGTCCGATACGAGAAGTGCCGAGAGGGACATTGAGTGCTGCTCAATTGTGGCTCTCCGATGTTTTCGGACTCGGCAATGCCATACTGGTGGTTCACGCAATTCACTTTCGCCTATAGGAGAGTGCTCAGGAATTTTGAATAGACAACCATTGTTCACAATGTTTCATTTAGTGGTAACTTTTTTCGATATATATTATGGTACATAGCATTAAAACATATATGATACATGTACACGATACTGTCGATCCACCCAAAGTAGCGTCCACGTTTTTAACTGGACGTAGGTCGTTTCAAAACACCCAGTGCTCGCAGATAGAGTTACATTGCCTTGACATATTGATGTTGATATGCTATGTTTGTGGCTTTCTGAGCTGCCTGGTCAGTTTCCCAAATTAAGTCGCAGAATTCTTCATCTTCAGTTCAAACTGCAGTTTAATATCAAAACTACACACACTTATATGAGGAACCAAATTCAAATTTAAATGGGCGTTCGATGCTCATAATGACAACACCAAACAAACCTTCGGTCCAGCACAATCATCCAGGCTGAGATATGAGTAAACCGATATTCACACAGAACATGGTGTACGATTAACATTGATTTGCAGTGAAAAAACTGTTATGATGTTGTATTAACCATCATTGAAGTGGATGTATGTATATTATATACAAAGGACAGTCCAGCATCGTGAAACCGCAATGTAGTTAAACACCCACCATTGGGCTGTTTACTTGGAAAGATCAGTCATATCTATATTCCAAGATGCAACTTATGCAAAACAGTCGAACATATATTAAGTGACCCCACTGCTATTAACTATTCGTTAAGGGGTATTTTCTTCATATATATATATGTTAGTCAAGTGTTAGTCAGCTACTCTGGAAGACAGTACATACGGTAGATCAAAATAATAGAGAACTGAGCAGCGTGAATTCCGTTACTTATTCCTTATTCAAAAAAATTCGGGAAATGTGGCCAATGACCATGGCAACGTCTTAAGTAAAGCGAGACGAAATTTCGTGTGAAAACAAATCCGGTAAAAAGTTCAAAAATACCTCGAAAATAGGCAAAGTCCGAAAATAAACGGAAATTGGCCGAAACAAGTGCTGGGTCATTAGTGGCCACCTCGGCCAAAAAAATTGGGCCGAAAAACTGTTGGGTCGAGTCCGAAAAAGTGGGTCGGATTTAAGTTTTCGCTCTGCTCGGTCGGTAAAATTTCCGAAAATGTGGCAAACTGTCCCATATTAAAAAATAGCCACCTGGGCCGAACTTTTTGGGCCGAAAATATTTTTGGCTCGAGTCCGAAAAAGTGCTGGGCCACCTCGGCCAAAAACTTTTGGGTCGAGTCCGAAAAAGTTGGTCGAATTTCAGTTTTCGCTCTGCTCGGTCATTTTCGCTCTGCTCGGTCACAAGTGCTTGGTCATTAATGGCCACATCGGCCAAAAAGTTTGGGCCCAAAAACTTTTTATGCGACTAAGGCTTACAACTCTTTGGCCCCAACATACGTACCAAGTTTTAGTGTGCTACTCCTTATACTTTTCGAGTAATAGTGATTACAAAAGTGTCAAGTATAATAATAGCAATGAAAAATAATCGTAAAAGGGCCATAACTCCGTCTAGAAACCTTTGACCGATATGCGGATACCTTTGTTTTTAGTAGACCTTAGATGCCTAGATATTTCGCATTCCTACTGCAATTAGTTTCTGAGTATTTAAAAATAAACGGAAAACGACCTCAGTAGAAAAACAATATACTTCCTTGGTTACACCATGGAATTATAATAATAGGGCGAAACATGAGCTGAAAAAATCGCAGTTTAGGGACGGAAAATATGAAGTAGGATGATTATGTATCTTTTCCTTAACAAGTGTGGGTTGATCCCATGTGTTTGGAAGTGCCTCGAAATTGGGTCACGGGATTGGGAAATTGTCAACCTGGCTCAAAATGCGAATTATTATTTTCCAATGGATTTTAAAATTGTTTTTAATTTTGTTATTTGCTGCTCACGGAGATTGTGTAAAAAAAATGACATAAATTTCATCTGATTAGGAGACGAATAACACTTCGGTTATTTGAAAGAATATGAGCCCATATTCAAACTATAAGTTCCAAAATCTCCGCCATTTTTTAACGGATTTACAATCTGTTTTCAGTTTTGTGATCAACGAGCATAGTAGATGTTATATGTTTCATACAATTCGGAGATGAAATAAATTTTGGTACCTCGGACCACCCCTCCCCTGAACCACAACACTGAACCGACACTGACAAAATTTTGCACACCGCGTGCTCTCTTCAGCCTACACGCATTGGCGTATCAGATGACATTCAAAGTTCGACATCTTCGGAGGAGATGTGTTATCAAGCACATGGGCCCAAAATTGCAAAATTTGAGGGCCCCTGCAAGTTTTTTAATGCCAAGCTGTGTATTAAAAAAATAGGAATTTTGTTATTTTTTTGTAAAATTGCGTTTTTTGGATTTAGGACATAGCACTCCAGCACTCTTTGCTTTGACAAAGAGAAAATGATATGAGAGTCTGAAAATAATAAATAAAAAAGGATTTTTGGAAAATTTTAAAATGAATGGATTTTTGGAAATTGTTATTTTTGGGTGAAATTGCGTTTTTTTTGTAATATTATATTATACACTGTAATAACTCACCTGACACACTACAGGGCATATGTTTCCATGTAACATCACAGCAGGTGTAATATTATATTATACACTGTAATAACTCACCTGACATACTCCCCAGTGCATGGCACTCTAGAATGACTGGGTGTCTCAGTGGTAACTACAGGCAGGGATAGCCACCCCAGTGCATGGCACGCTATAATGAGTGGGTGTCTCAGAGGTAACTACAGGCAGGGTTAGCCTCCCAGTGCATGGCACGCTATATGAGTGGGTGTCTCAGGGGTAACTACGGGCAGGGATAGCATCCCAGTGCATGGCACGCTAGAATGAGTGGGTGTCTCAGAGGTTATGATTGATTAATGGTTATTTTGCAGTTTATCGCAATAAACAGGGATGCGCAACTGCTCTGTGCATCCAACTTGCAGTTCAGATGACGAAATAATGTGAATGGTAAACGCAATAGATACGAGCCAAAATAGACATGCGATACTTATTATATTACTAATTCCCGCGTCTTGACGAAATGTACGACCAGACGGTGGGAAACGGGTGATTTTGATTCTGGTTATAAAGTTATCATGAACCAAAGTAAATGCGGAAATGAGGGAAGTTGAATTAGCACGCGTAACTATCGAGGTGGCCATGATTCACTATAATAATAATGGCATCGTTCAGATGATATTATATATGTCAATCCATCTATATCATAATGCCTCAAACTGTTCTAAATATGTTCGACTAAGAGTTGTGAGATCAGTCTGGCTATATCCCATAAATTTCATTATGATATTCTACCCCAACCCTGTGGCATAAAAAGATCAACTTTAGCAGAAATCTAAACGGTCACGGGGAAGCTAGTGTACGGAGAGCTCCATACATGTTCACTTGATAAGCAATCCAGTTTGATCAGATAGACCTTAGTTTAAACAGTATTTATTCAATGAATAATACAACAACAATGAGTATAAGTTTCATCGTGGAATGGATTCGACATCAACTGTGCAGGCCTATGTGAGTCATTTCCGGCTATCATTTCATATTCACCCCACCTAACGAGAGCGTGATGGCCCAGATACACATTAGCGCTACTTGTATATTAGATAAACTAATTCTATACATACATTTAGTAATACACAAATTTACTAATACATGTATCGCTGCAAGCCTGCAATACAAGTAAATATACTGCTTGAGTTCTAGTTCAAATTTACCACGATCCCATCTTGGTCGTCATATTAATGCACACGTGGAAATATACCAGTACTTAGTATGCACTGGTGAAGCAAGAAGCAGTTTAACCATGAGGCAATCATCATGTTTGCCAGAATGGTAGAAGCGGATGTCTGATAATTTTGTGTCGATTTTCCATTCCAATCACCAAAAGTACACATACAAGGATTAATTTTACGAAGATTTTTATGGATATTATATCAGAAAACTTCCATGTAACTTTGACTCGTGGCACAGACATAAACCGTCATGGGGACCTGTGCACCTGCGATTATGACGTCTATCGGACTTTTTTTTGGAGGAGTTATCCCCCTTTTTCGACTTAGAAAATTTTCACAACATGTATAATTTTGTCCGAGCTTTTATTCCTACATTTTTAGGTCAATTTTTAGAAACTTGGCACAGATATTTAGTACCATGGGAACCTGTGCACCTGCGATTATGACGTCTGTGCGACATTTTTTGGTGGAGTTATCTCCCTTTTTCGACTTATAAATTTTTTTGCAACATGCATAATTTTGTCCGAGCTTGTATTTCTACATTTTTAAGTCAATCTGTTTTAATCTTGGCACTGATATTTAGTACCATGGGAACCTGTGCACCTGCGATTATGATGTCTGTCTGACTTTTTGTTTGTGGATTTATGATCAGGGTTAGGGGTTAGGGTTAGGGGGTTTAGGGTTAGGGATACCTGTTTACTTTTTTTGTGGAGTTATGATTAGGGTTAGAGTTAGGGTTAAGGGGTTTATGGTTAGGGATACCTGTTGACATAATTTCAGTGCCCAATATATGGTAATGGCTACTTCACTCAAATAACATTTTGAATACGGGGGTATTACTTAGTCCCATCTGGGACAAGCCCATCTCTAGTTTGTTTTTTTGGCCTTACATATAGTATGGAAGGTCCTTTGGTGACTGAGATACAAAAATGAAGTCAACCTGTCAAGAAATGACAGGGCTACGGGGTCTTACCACTTTTCTGTCTTAATAAAATCATTGATATATCAAACTCATTAAAACATCTACCTTGGACCCACCTGACTGATTAATCTGCACATATTGTGTTTAGGGTCCATGGATAATTGGGCTTCAAACATGTCTTAAATGGTTTTAAAAAAAGGTGCTTGTGAGAATATTTGAGGTGTCGGATTTGAAAATAAAAGGATTTACGAACCCAATTGGGAGGAGACTTGTTATGAGCTGGAAGGGGGGGGGTGATCAGTAGTGTACAGTTGGTAATTTCAAGGTAGATATTCACCGATCTACATGCAAAAGCCTGTACTGTTTAGAACTTCTCCTTTTAAAGTGATTATGACAAGTTCTGACTGTTGTGGTCTCCAGAGTCCCAGTCTTTTCAGTCTTTGCAGTCAGGTGAGCGACCCCACAGCCATTGACTGTCTTGTTTGTGAATCTGGCCATATTTTGTTTTATTATTATACCTCCCCCCTTTTTTTTAAAAGGGGGGTATACTGTTTTGCAAATGTCCGTCCGTGCGTTCGTCGAGCCGTGCGTCCATACGTCCGTCCGATGTCTGTTCATGTCATAACTTGAACAGTGGTGCTCGGATCTCAATGAAATTAGGTATGGATGTTCACTACTATGAGGACATTAAATAGAGGGTTCCATCGTTCTGTTCGGATTTTCCATTTTAGAGTTATTCATCTTTGTTTATCTGGAAATAGTGGCTTTTTGGTCTGTCTGGTGTCTGTTCATGTCGTAATTTCGACAGTTGTGCTGTGATCTCAATGAAAGTTGGTATGGATGTTTACTATTATGAGGACATTAAATAGAGGGTTCAATCGTTCTGTTCGGATTTTTCATTTTAGAGTTATTCATCTTTGTTTATCTGGAAATAGTGGCTTTTTGGTCTGTCTGGTGTCTGTTCATGTCGTAATTTCGACAGTTGTGCTGGGATCTCAATGAAAGTTGGTATGGATGTTTACTATTATGAGGACATTAAAAAGAGGATTCCATTGTTCTGTTCCGCTTTTCCATTCTAGAGTTATTCATCTTTGTTTATCTGGAAATGTTGGCTGTTTGGTCCATCCGATGTCTGTTCAGCTCATAACTTGAACAGTAATGCTTGGATCTCAATGACATTTTGTATGGATGTTCACCACTATGAGGACATTTAAAGGCACATTCAAATGTTTGTTTTGGTTTTTTGTTCTATAGTTATTCATCTTTGTTTATATAAAAATGCCGATTTCTGGGTCCATATGTCTGAGTATAGCCATCATAAGTTATAGATGTGCCCACACTAGGCGGTATGCCACGAGGGGGTATGCACCGGACGACAGTCCATCTCTTGTTGAGTAAGGTCGTCGTCATTTGGTTGAGGTCCTCCTGTTATTTCAAGTCGGTTAAGATATAGCCTGTACAGCATGCAAAATTCCTAGAATGAATGAATGAATGAATATTTTAGTTGTGCAAAAATCATGTCAATATACAAATAATCACAAATAACATAAATTATTATTGCACAGGGGGCGACATGGCCAATATAGGCCGTCTTCCTGTTGTCCCCTGAGTTCATAGATGAATATATTGTATTGTATATAGCGGTTATCAGTATTGGTTCACGCACCTCGGTTGGTGCCACCTATTAATTCGCTTGTCTAGTGCAATCGTGTTATCGAAGCAAGAATTAAGCCGGAGAAAGGTGGAAAACACACATGTATGAGGGTGTGTCCGAGTATGTATATAGTAATGTATGTATGAGTTTGGTTTACTGGTCGCTCTATAAGCGTTGATCAAATTATGTTTTGTATATCTCATACCCTTTTACTTCGACCGGTTTTTAGTGATTTTTTTATATGAGATAATAGTCTGACATTCTTCCAATAATGATAAGTAAATAGGTAGGTAAAAGGGTAAATCTTCGACCAGGTTAGGTGAGACTTGTGAGAGTTACTATGTTAACGTGTTGTTACAATCAAAACAATACGCGTCTCCACAGTTAATAACTTCAGCATATTTTGACAACATATTTATTATTAAACATCTTTTAAATATGAATCTGTTCTTTGAATTTCTAATTTGTGCATTGATTGAATTCCATATATCTGGGAATGAGTGTTTTGGGAGGTATGCCGTAAATTTTATTCTCGGTTTTATTACTCTAATGTTTTGGCTTGTCTCGTAGTTATTCCACGAGAGTATTCAAAGCAAGTGGAAAATGATCTGGGTAGTACAAGTTTTGTCCAGTCATACATAAATTGGGCACATTGCATACGATAAAGGTCGCTAAACTTCAATATTTTTTTCTTTTTTAAATAACGGTTCTGTATGACTTCTATAATTTTTGTTGCATAATATGCGAATTGATCTTTTTTGGAGAGTTGTCATTGAATTTGCAGCAACCGAATGCCCCCATACCGGAAGTCCGTATGTTAGATAGCTGTGAATTAATGCGTAGTAGAGAGGTTTTTTTGCAGTTTTGGGAAGAATACGTTTGACCTTGTTTAGAGCAAACAATGCATGTTTTATTCGTTTGTTAAGCATTGAGATATGAGTTTTAAAAGTAAGGTTTTCATCTATGTAAATGCCCAGGAATTTTAAAGAAGTTTCTTGACACCTATTACCAACTCTAATGAGTTGCTTATTGTTTAATTTTACCTTCAATCGCGACCATTTATTGTCATTCATTGGTGGGTGAAGTAGCATATATTTGCTTTTTGATATGTTGATCGAAAGTCTGTTACAGCAGCACCAAGTTGATAATTTTTCTAACTCGATGTTCACTGCCTTTTGTATGGTATTACCATCATTGCCAGAAATATATAGAGTTGTGTCATCCGCGAATGACAACATGTTGAGTGACGTACAGTTGGGCATGTCATTAACATATAGTAAAAAGAGCATGGGTCCGAGTATAGATCCCTGAGGTACACCACATAAAATGTTTTGTATATTTGATTGTTCACCCATTATTTCTACGTACTGTTGTCGTTCATTTAAATAGCTTTTGAACAAGTTGTTTGAAACCCCCCTAATACCGTAGTATTCAAGTTTTATAAGTAATAGATCATGATTGATGGTGTCGAATGCTTTTGATAAGTCTATAAAAATCGCAAGTGTTGAATCTTTCGTTGGCTTATCATTATTTTCTACAACAGAGTGTAAGAGGTGTAGCAAAGGGTGAATAGTTGAGTGATCTTTGCGGAAACCATACTGGTGATTATGCAGTATGTTGAATCGCGACATGAATGAGGTTAGTCTTTTTTGCATTAGTTTTTCGATGAGTTTAGAAAACACTGGTAGTATACTTATCGGCCTGTAGTTTTCAATCAAGTCGTGCGATCCTCCTTTATGTACGGGTATAACTTTTGCAACCTTCATGTTTGTGGGAAACTTTCCTTCTTCAAATGACATATTGAATATATACGTTAGCGCGCTTGCAGTTTCGGATATTGTTTTTTCATTAGTTTGGTTGATATATCATTTACATCGGTGCTTCCTTTTCCAAGTAATAATAAACAGGTTGATACTATTTCGTCCATGTCGGTTGGGCGAATGAAGAAATTATCAGCGTGAGTTTCGTTTAGGTACTGTGAGAAGTCATGGCCAGGTTTAACTGGAACTTCGGTGCTTGTTTTATATCCGATTAGGGAGAAATAGTCATTGAATGATTTGGCAATATCCGTCTGATTTGATATATCGCAGTTTCCGTGACGTAATTTCGATGGAATTTTGGGTCTATTGCTGGTCAAATTCAATGCATCTTTCAATATCGCCCACGTTTGTCTCTTGTTGAATTTATTTTCTTGTAACACATCAGTGTAGTAATAATGTTTGCTTTTTCTTTTCATCGTATTGAATAATTGGCAGTATTACTTGTAATTTTTAGAATTAAAATCCGTTGGGTTTTTCAATTTGTTTACGTATAGTTTATTTTTATGTAGAGAGGAATTTAGGAGACCTGCCGTCATCCATGGTTGTTTCTTGACGTATTTCTTTGATGGTTTGGAGACGACTAATGGGAACGCTTTGTTATATGCATCGAGATATACCTTCATGAAGTTATCATATGCTAGATTGGCCGATGAACTGTTATATACACTGTCAAATGAGTCGGTTTGTAGAATACTTTTAAAGGTTGAGATATTGTTTTCGCTGAATATTCTGATCGGTTTCTGCTGAGTTATAGTTTCGGTATCATCGCGATTTGTGAACATTTCCGCATAAAATGTGGCGAAATGATCCGAAACATCGGTAAGTATAATTCCTGACTTTTTTTTTTCATCACGCTATTTGTAAAAATGTTGTCTATTAGTGTAGCTGAATAGTCGGTTACTATTGTTGGTTTAGTAATTACCGGCATGAACCCGTTTTCGAAAATGGTGTCAATGAAATTACTCGTTTTTGTGTGAGTTTCAAAGCCGAGAAGATCAATATTATAATCACCAATCAGATAAGCACGCTTGTTTGTTTTCTTAATTGATTCCATTATTGTGGTAAGTTCAGAGACAAAAGTGTCCAGGTCTGCCAGAGGGGCTGAATTTGGCCTATAAATAGAACCTACTATATATATGTAACTTGATTTAGAACTTACATTTACTTCGATGAATAATGTCTCGATAACATGTGGGATAAATATTGATAAGTCATCACGTATTTTATAAGAATGGGTATTCTTGACAAATAATCCTATACCCCCTCTGCCGTCATCGAATTCGGGCCGTGTCCTATACTCTAGTTTATGGTAACCCGGTAGACTATAATTTTCCCGTATTTTGAAAATTTCGGTGAGAGCCAATATATCAAACATTTTTCCTGGTTGCTGGATATGAGTCATTAATGCAACAAACGAGTCCCAATTTGCGTTAAGGCTACGACAATTGAGGCCTAGTAGGGTTAAAGTACATTTTGATACATCGAGGTTATATATTAGGTCTGATGGGGCATGGTAACTACAAGAGTGGTCTGTTAGGTCAAATGGACTGCATACGCGATCGATATCGTCATTATCACATGTAGCGTATTTTGCAAAAAAATTATATGAATCATCTCTCTCAATCTTACCCAATCGGATTTTATCCGTAGTCATCGATATCATTCGATTTATATTGTTTACATATCATACTCGGACGAACTATTGAATTCAATAGTAGTTGCTTGCGGATGTCTGGTATTTTGGATTTCGCATCGTAACATATTTTTGGTACCAACCGAGGGCCATGAACGGATAACACAAAATAATACATATTGAATAACAGGAATCAAATAGAGTAAACTGTTCGATCTTGGTCGAGGTGGATCTGATGTTTCACACAGAAAAGGCCACCACATGCTCTATATTGTACTAGGCGATTTGGAACTACATGTATCGCAGGGCATATATTTCATCTGATTTTGCGAGAATCCATATCTACTTTTTCACGAGAATCCAGGGTAATTTGCGAGAATATATATGAGAATCTAGATTTGGATTCTCACCGAAATATAAGCCCTGGTATCGGGTCGGTAAATAAATATATGTCAATATTTAACACATTTGCTTTGTGATTATAAAACAAAGTGATGTGAAACACTTCGGTAGGCTAATAAAATATAGAATGGAGAATAATCTTGATCAAAGTAGTTATTTTGACAAATATTATATCCAAATTGACAACACGCTCTGTCATTCTTACATATCAATTAAATTCAGTGACTCTCGATTGGGGAATCATTTTCATTTATAATTTATTGCTGATACATGCTTCCTAAATCAAGAAGTAAATATTTAAAATGCAGCATAGTTTACAAGATGTTTTATACGGAGTAGTATGGTCTATTTTCTTGAGATTTTTGGCGATGTTAGCAGAATTATGTATATTCCTAAAGTTGGCATCATCAGTTTCGTAGACCTAGAAAGTCCATACTATGTTTTTAAACAGTGATCTATTCGGGACCTATTTTCTGTAATATTACATAATCACGCAGAACTACCTCATGGGATCCCAGAATCTTATTTTCTTTTTCACTTTCAGTTCCATGTATAAAATCACTTTGTTTACATGTTCTGTGTCCAATTTGTATTTCTGCTGAATTATATGATAATAAAATTACATTTCCTAAAAATGAATACCACGCTCAGATACTGCTAGTAAGGCCAAAAAGACTTTCGTTTCCGCTAACACGACCCTAGTTTAAACCCCGACCCTAAACTTTTTATTGACATTGCAATAACAAAAAATTGGACCAAAAAAAAAATTGGACCAAAAAAAAAAAATCATTCAGCCTTCAGACTTCAGTATTTCAATCAAATACTGTACAGGAACATTAACAATTTGATCGAATCAACCTGGTTATCAGGTGAGATCTCATAATACCAAATGAAAAATTAGCATAGAGATTAGTACTATAAATAATAATTACTAACTTAATAGGCGTTGATTCTGTACTACATGTAGTATATTATGTATGTGTCTCACTTGACTTTTATAAAATAGCCTATTATATGAATTAGAGTGATAATGATATAAAGTCTCATTTCCAGCAGGATAAGCATAATCCAAATTCCAAAAGATATCTGACAATAACTTATAAGCATTTCCAATCCATACATATATAAAAGTTTCCAAAGTTATGCTTGAGAAACTTGATCAAATTGACCTCTCAATAAAATAAAATACTGACTCAAAGTGCCCTAGATTAGCTCTAAATGCAATGGATTTTCAAAAATTGTCCAGGAGAGAACCCCCACCATCAGCAGGGGGTAACCTCTCCCAAACCTTCCTCTTCAGGTTATGCCTTCGGCATATCATTGCCCAAAACAGGTGTCCCCATTCCCCAAAAAATACCTAGGTCCTTCACTGAATGCGGACGAGAAGGTAGTGTTGTGAAGCCACCATTAAGAGATCGGTACAAGTTAAGCCTACCTTCCCTAATTTTTTTCAGCTCGTTAGCGGAAACAAATGTATTTTTTTCTTTAGGCCTAAGTTATAATATAAAGTCAATATACATCTATACACCTAGTTAGTTACCTGTAGATCGGTAAACAGATAGGAAACAAAATATTGTTTCCCTGTTGTTATCAAACATTTTTTATATATTATTAAACCATTACGTGTATATGTAGCAACTCCTCTCCTAACATAGTTGTTATTCTGTATTGTTCGTTTTACACTATATATCACACGAAGAGCTGCTGGTCCTTTTATATGATTAAGCGAGCACGTGTTCATTTACACAGAGTCAAGCCATGAAATATGTGGAAAGGAAGATTACATTCAATGTAGCAACCAATAATTGTCAATAGATTTCACCCACACAAAAATACATGCCAATTAAAATAGGATACATTTGGCTACTTTCTTGTTCATGTATTAAATGTATTCAATCCAATGGGATGGTCCCCATACCTTCAAGATACAACAATATTTCTTCAAAATACGCTTTAGTTATCAGAATTGATTTTTTGCAACAAAATAATGCTAACCGATGTCAACTATGGTATAAAATTTCCCAAAACTTGTTATTTATCAACATTTAGTTCAACAAAATATGGCGGGTAGTGTTCTCTATGCCGAAGGTTCATTATACCAAAGGTTCCCTATTCCAAAGGATCATTATTCCGATGGTTCGCTATTTAGAAGGTTTGCTATTCTGATGTTTTTCTATTCTGGGCGTATTTAACCAGAAATGGATAAAAATTTACACCCCCCCCCCCCACAAAAACCACACGAGGAATGAAAAATACTATTACGCTAATTGTCACACAAAGTACATTTATACACCCCATTATAATTACCAGCTTGTCCCAAATGTCAGTTATTAATAGCAACTTAGCAAGACAGTATAAGTTTATCGTATATTATGCAAAGTTGAAAACACATGAATGCATGACTGAAATACAGTCTGTCCAAACTGGCAATCTGTATTTGAAAGAAACATCAACATTAACGGCCCACACATTTTTTCTAAGCCCCAGATCACATGCCGGTATATAAAATATGCCTTATTATGTACAATTTGAAATAGGAACCTCTCTAACATTGTATTATCAACTTATCTGATGTAATAAACTGTGAACATGTTGTTTTTGATGAGTTTCAGACATGTTTTTGTGCTTAAGTTTCATCTGGTTTTGTTGCGCAAAGTGTATTATTTTCAATGGAGGGGGAATAACTATATTTTAAAGTTTCATGTAGCTTTATTCCCCTTCCATTGAAAATACATTTTTAGTTTGAATTCTATTTGTAAAGGGGGGGGGGACTTTCTATGATTTCAGTTATTTTCTATTTCTCTATTGACATAGACTTTTTTAAAAGGTGATATTATAGCATTTTAATCATATGTTATGGCATAGATTGTTATTAACCGTATATGAAGGCTCTATAAACAAAATTAGATGGGCCTTTAAAGTCACAATGTCACAATTGCTGTTCATCTCATACACGTCTATTCATCGATATTCTGCTAAGCATGATGTTATGGCGCTCCAGTATTCATTATATAGCCCAACTGTTATAACCCGTCTTTAGCTGGTGTATACTTGCCTCTATGATTATTGAGATATAAGGCCATACGTAATGACATTAAATTGCATGGAAACATAGTAATTGTATGGGCTGCGTGACGTGAATATCTATTGAGAAATAACGTCATAATGTAATGACATTAAATCTCAAGGAAACTTGAGAAAACCAATAAAAATCACATTTATTGTTTTAATGAATTAAGTTATTTCCTTCATAAAAAGACTTTGTGATAAAGAATCCTCTCAATACTTTAGAATATAGAATTAACTTTTAAAATAACAAAAACCTTCGGAATAGCGAACCTTCGGAACAGTGAACATTCTGAATAGTGAACCTTCGGAATAGCGAACATTCATAATAGAGAACCTTTGAAATAGTGAACTTTCGGAATAGCAAACCTTCGGAATAAAGACATGTCCCCAATATGGCCTATCACTAAAGTATCATGACATTTGACCGCATTACCACTTGATTTAGAGTTATCCATCTACATCCACAATTTTGTCCAAGACCGCGTCCGTTTGACCACGTGTGCCTGGGACACATTATTACACCTCTCGAGAAATAACAAACTTCAAAAATTGATATCTGTTCACTGGGAGATTTGATAGGTGTGTTCCTAGACTCGATTAAAGTATTTTTAACCCCAAAGCCAAGAAATGGTAATTTAGGAGTATCTGATTGTATTGAGTACCTTTAACTTACATTCTATGTGGGGGAAGGATATGCAAACCGATGAATAGAGCTGTGTTCCAGGCCAAGTCGAATTTGGTTAGGGTCCAAAGATATTTGACAGAGTTATGTCAATTTTTCGACTTAGAGATTTTTACATATATTTCATGCCATAAAAGTATAGTAAATTTGATTATAATTTCCAACTAGTTGTAAGTTCGTACATATATTGTGTGACAATAGTCGCTTGTACCAACTTAAAAAAAATAACTTCCAGATAGATTTTGAGAAATTCCATTTTGAAATATTATAATTTTGGCAAAACATGCGCCTGACCCGTAATTGCGTCACATGGTGTGTTTTTGGTTAACCCATTGCTTGTTCACACCGGATAAAATTGTTAACCCAATTTGTTATATGCCAGTTATATTATGTTATTGGTCTATCAGTCCATTTGTTCGTCCATGCTAACATTTGGAAACTATGGGGTAATTATGGTATTTTGTCCAGCCCATCATGGTTTTTTTTATTTATAAGCTTAGCTCTAGGGCCCTGCGAATCGGAGTTTACAGTCAAATCAAATTTTGAATTCAATTCGGGATAAGGTTCGCGAATCAAATCTCAATTCGAATATATACAGCAACATGTATGCTCTAAATAATTGACCCCTTTAACGCGGATGTAGGCCGGTAATTACCGTTCGTACCACCAGTAAACCACAATCAAGTGGTATCACGTCGAATAATAGCGACTGACATGTGGTATCCATCGGTAGTCTTACCACGGTAATGATTTTTAACTGCGATAACCCAGTAAATAAACGCCGAATTAATTTTTTGTGACTGCAATAACGGTAAATTCAATCTAGAAATGTTGAAACGCATCCACGTTTGACCTATGCCATATTCAATCGCAAAGTTTTTAGTTCACAAACACCATATCAGGTTATCTTTATTTTCATGTTAACTAAACACATAGTAATTCAATTAATACATGCACATTGTTTATTCAGCATATATGTATGAGGTTGGTCACTGCAACATTGCAATTGCATCAACAATGCAGCTACGATTGTCCGTGTCTTTGAATATATCAGTGGCATGAAAGAAATCTGGCACTCAATTTGGCAGGTGTAGAAAAGTCATACCCACTCGCTTTTTGAAGCCTATTTTTCTGAGTTGTATGCTTTTGCTATCTGTTGTTAGGAGCATACCGCTATGTGTGGTCAGGCTATACTCACATTATAAAGGGTGCAGGGCTTATATTTCGGCGAGAATCCAATTCTAGATTCTCGTAAATATTCTCGCAAATTACCCTGGATTCTCGTGGAAAAGTATGTATGGATTCTCACAAAATCAGATGAAATATATGCCCTGGGGTGATTGTGTTAAATTTGACACATACCAGTACCTGTCCATTCTGTTTTTATTGATTTAAATGCCTGCAGCCGTATGAAACAAAAAGTTATGGCCATAGAGGTGGCCTTGTGTGCCAGAGATTGGTCATGTGAGCCAGAGAGGCAGCACATCGAATGGTAGGTGTGGTACTACCATGTGGAATAAGCTCAGTTAAATTAACCCATAAATTGGCAATAAATTTTCATCTCTCTAGCCCAAAAATACAAGTCATTTTGAAATATTTGGGTTTTGCCCACCAATTTTCACCAGGGATATCCCATTTGTTAGAATAGCCACGACCAAGTCTAAATCGCCTGAGATAACTTGAGCAACACTTTTGAAAAAATGTTCAAGTATCACATAACATTGCATAGTGATTTTATGTGGTCAGCCATTCAAAATGTATCCACATGGCACATATTACTAATTGGCCCCTTCTAGATTTCATGCAATGCTCAAATGGGCTCAAGAAACACATAGTGAGTAAATTTGCAAACAATATAAAAGTCCCTATAACCATTAGTACATCTCATATGAAAGTAATAATACTCTGTATCTCCTATGATATGTGCCCGATTGAGTTAACATTTTGAACATACATGTATATGGTAAATCCAGTACATTGAGTGAGTAAATTATCCAATTTGATTTTCTAACTTTCTTCTGAATGTCGCTTCATTTGAATTTTTGCCATTATCAAAACAAGGTTTTTTTTGTAAAATTTCAAGAAGCTCCATTCATGGAAGGGTTGTACAGTAAAGTCATTGAGATAATTTCGTTTTTTGATGATCGGTCGTATTCTCGGATAGAATAAATATACCCAAAGCAAAAACTAAGCGAGGGGCACCCAGTGGTTGAGTCTGGGATATTTGGCACTTGGTACGTGGCTAGATGGTTTGGTGGGGAGGGTCGCCATCTTGGTACTTCCAACTGCACCCCCAACCCCTTGAACGACACAAACAAAGGTTGCGCAATTCAATTTGCAACCCCATGGGGCTTGATTTTTCCGAACTTTTCCATCACAGACTACTACAGTAATGCCCCAATTAATGGACGCCATAACCACAGCAGGATTTAGTCGGAAATATGGCTTGTTGTCATTCATCGGAAAGCTCTCGGAGAGCTTTCCGATGAATGGCAACAAGCCACATTTCCGACTAAATCCTGAAAAGTTACCAATAATTCTGCTGTGGTTACGGAGTTGATTAATTAGGGCATTACTGTAAATGGTAGCATATTCTAAATGGATCAGTAGTCTTGTGGCCACTATCCATGCAGGGAATGAAAAAGATGGTTCGGCCCAGTATGAGAATATATTTAGATCTGAACCTGAAAATTACAAACTCCTAACACCTAATTGTCTGTGATATTGATGAATGCCAGGAAAATTCGCACCCCAATTTATTGTGTTTAAAAAAAATTAATTAGCAGCTTTAACAGGCCACTGAGAACATCACATGACAAATGGGTCGGACGGCCCAGTGGTATCTGAACATGAAAATTGTTCATTCTTAGCATCTAGACTGGCCTCAAGATGTTAAAATTGGGGGAAATTTCCAACCTGACACCCACCCAAATGTTGGAAAATTGCCAACTAATGGCCATTTCAGTCCAAAGTTTTGCAAATGAAAGGAATATATGCAAATGTTCTAAAATAAACAAATATGTCATTAATTGGACATTGGAAAATCAAACCTATTTTTTGTATAATTTCCAACTAAATGTTGTGTGAGGTTTGGCTATAGGGGGTAAGACCCCTGCATAACCAGCCCGTGTCATCACGCCCCTGACAAAGTTCAAACATACCGGTAACATCTGACCAGACAAGACATAGAAACCGCTAATCCCATTACCAGTCAAACAAGATAACCCTTCAAAAAATAAGATAACTCGGCCAACCACAGGAACATACATCATGGATAAATACACTGTCAAAAGCACAGCGTTTTTTTTTTGTACGGTTATATCTGGCATATACCCATGGTTATATATAAACAGGCTACGGGCATCTGACCACAGGTCATTTGCGTAAAAAATTTATCAAATTCTTTCATTCTTTCATTCCCTCAAGGTACATGTATCTTCGAAGGATTAAGTTGAAGTTTTGGGGCCGAGTAAGATTCTAAGAGAGAAGATGGCAGCAGCAGGTTTAATATTGACTTGAGAGCATAAAAGATGACAAGGCAATGACAATCAGGGGGGTAATTACAGCAAAACATGAAAATCGTTCACTTTGTGATAGAAGCGCCAAACTTTCAGAATTTGTTAAGTGGTTGGTGAGTATCACTAAACTGGCTGGTTCCAGATTTTGGAGGTCACCTTGAACTTCAATTTGACTTTGACCTTTTTGAAAATCTCAGTTTTTGTGTTGGGTGGTTTATGCCATCCTTTTCTTGTGAAAATCGCATCTTCTCACAGTTTTCTCAATACAATTATAGTTGGGAGGTGACCACGGTTCATTTGGGCCAATACATATCTAAATTTTCATAAGATGGCCGCCAATATGGCCGCCGGAAGTTGAAAATATGACATTTTTTCACAAATATCTCCCAGTTCAATTCATGCTGTTTGGAACTGGTTGAGTAATGCAACTTTATTTTGTGTTTTGTATATTAACTGATCATTGGAGCAATTAAATATGCAATTATTGGGGTCCTAACCCCTTCTAATCCCTCAAAAATTCGATTTTACAGAACGCGGTACAAAATTTTACAAAAAAAAATCACAATTGGGATTCTAGTCATATTTCAACTAGGAATGAAAAGAACATTGTAATGCAAGTGAGGCATATCATTACCTATGAATATTCCAACTCTCTGGAACCAAAAATCTTACCTTGGCTTAAAATGGCTGCCAAAATGCCCGCCAAAATAAGGAAAATTGTAAATATTGCATCAGGGTGTCATGCAATTGCTTACAAGTTGTGGTTGATGTTCAAAATTGGCTAATATGTATTCTATACATTGAATACTAACATGTCTGATACACCATGTGTCATTGTTACAATTGTCACCCCTGACATCACCAGATATATCGGATTTTTCTCTCACAAACTTGACATAAATATTGGCAAAAAATCACTTTTCAGGGTTCGACCATTTTTTCAAATAAAATGCAACTACCTTTGGTATCAAATGTGTTTATTGTTTTGACCTATCTTAAATGTGTCACACTATGGTGTTTATAGACTAAATTGCTCAAGATGGCTTCCAAAATGGCAACCAAATTTGTAAAAAGTTATTTTTTTACACATATCCAGAAAATTATTCTCTGCGTTATCCGAAAAGGTAGCAAATTGTGACTCACTTGGTTATGATACCTATTAGTTAATTAACCGACAACTATGTTCTATTATGTTTATCCAAGATCCGTATGGGGCATGACAAATTCATTTTAAAGTTGCAGTATGGAATTTTGCGGATAACCTCTTTTGTGATTATGGCCATATTATTGAAAGGAAATGGGCAGAACTTTGAGACGGAACTGAGATGAACCATGAGATGTGGGTAGTCTGGCCCATTATGATAAAAATTTATCAACTGGATACAGGGTGGAAGCCAAGATGACAGCCAGTGAGTTACTCTATGACCGTAGATGAGGATAATAGGTATACCGCGAGTTATTGTATGGTCATGGATGATGTGTGGGTATATGGGGAGTGCCCTGTTGGCAACGGTGGGTTGTATATTTATATATGTTGTGGATGTGTTATCATTGATGGTGTATGGGGAGTAGATGCATGATCATGAGTATGGCAAGTGTGGAACTTATGAGAGGTCGTATGTGCGGGTATTGGTATATCTGGAAGGGCTCACCATTGGTGAAGTGCATATGTATACCTGGATTGACTCTATGGTAATGGATATGGTGAATATGTATACATGTAATGGCTGTATAGTCCATGGTGAGGTGAATAGGAATACAACGCGTGACCGTATGATCGTGAATGTAGTGAATATGTATACATAGAGTGACTATATGGCCATGTGTCGGGTGTATGTGTATACCTGGTGTCCATACATGGTGACTCGTGGCTGTATCGTCATTTGTGGTATGTACGGGTATAACCAAGTATGGCTGTATGATCAGGTGTACGTGTATAACGTGGGTGACTATGTTGCCATTTGTGTTGTGTTTATGTACATATGGAGTGACTGAGGTAATGGGTGGGTTGTACATGTGTACCTTGGGTGGCACAATAACTCAAGGATATGTTAATCAATGGAGAGGTCATGTCAGAGAGTTCTCTATCTTGATGGTGTTTATATACATGGGGGCGTAAAACACGCAAAACGATGGCCACATATTACCACACAGTCATTACATATATACATAAACACCACAGACATAACAATATAGTGACCCACTGTATACATGTACACCTGACCCATGACCACGGGTGACCTTACAGCCACGCGTCACGATACAGGCACACTGGGAATACTCATAAACATGACCGATAACCATATAGTCATTCCTTGTATACCCATTCAGCTCACCATTGGCCATAAAGGTCATCCCCTGTATACCTATTCTCCAAACACGTGGTCAAATAGACAATCAATATATACATCAACAATGACCATAAAGTCACTCCGGGTATACATATGCACCTCACCAATGGCCATATAGCCACTCGCTTCATACACACACATTCACCAATGGTACCTGACCTATGTCCATATAGTCACACCGTGTGTACCTATTCAAAACATTCATACACGATGGCAGGAAGACAGTCTTGCCAGATTATGCCATCCCCCATAATATACGACAGAATTATCTATAATCGTTATCATTATTATGTAATATGTATGTGTATTGAAATAAAATATCCTATCCTACACGACCATGGTCAATTCTTGCATACATATTCACCTCAACATTGGCCACGTCGTCACTCCCTGTATCCCTATTTGTCACACCATAGCCGCATAGTCACTCAAGATATACTAATACACCCTAGCCATGTCAGTATAGTCACTCCATGTATGCATATTCACTTTATCCATGGCCATATAGCCACTTGCTATATACACATATCCCTTGCCCTTGACAATAAAGCAACACATGTGTATACTGGAATAACCTACACGTGACCAAACAGGAACACCAGGTATACTCATACGCCTGACACATGACCATTTTAATAGTCACCTCCTGTATAGATGTCCATTATATTTAGGACCATACAGTCACTACTTGTATACCTACATGTACTCATCTCACCATTGACCATACATTCACTACCTGAATACCTATATCGACAGACATAGTCATATAACCACTCGATATACACATACAGCCCACCCTAGACCATAGATTCACTACAAGCATACAAGTAAACTTCATTAATGGCCGTTCAGCCCTTCCAGATATACACACAACCACTCAAACAATCCATACTCGCATATACACCTCACACATGACAATTGAGCAATTCACTGTATAATCATACATGCCATCCATGATAATACAGCTAATCCCTATACACCCACCAATGATAATACATCCATGAGATATATAAATATGCATCCCACCCGTCACCACAAGGACACTCCCTATATACCCACACACTCGATAATGTCCACCCAGCTTACTCCAGGTAATCATATTCAATCATGACCATACAGTCATTCGCTGTATACCTATACCCATTTACTCGTAACCATAAAATCACACCCTATTTACCAACACACCCATCCATGATCATACAGACAACACATGTACATCCCACCCATGCCCTTTACAGTCACTCCGTATATACATAATCAACACATAGATGACCATGTAGCTATATCCATACACCACACCAATGCCCATACAGGCACACCTGGTGCACCCGTACTAGATATACACAATCATACACTATACAGTCACTCCATGCATACCGATTCACCTCACACCTGACCATGACATCTTACAATGGACAATCCACTCATAACCATATAGTCACTCATTGTATACCTATTCACATAAGTCATGACATACAATAACTCACTGTATACCTATTCACCTCATGTATGATCATAGAGTAACTCCCTGGCTACGACCTTGGCATCGACACTGTATTCAGTTGACATGTTCTTAGCATAATGGACCAGAATAGCCAAATGTTATGGTCCATCTCAATTCTGTCTCAAAGTTCTGCCGATTTCCTTTCAATAACTATGGCCAAAATCACAAAAGAGGTGCTCGGCAAAATTACATACTTTAAAATGAATTTAGTTTGCCCCATACGGAAGTGGGACAACCAGAATAGAACATTTAGTTGTCAGTTAATTAACTAACACGTATAATAACCAAGTGAGTCACATTTTGCTACATTTTCGGATAATGCAGAGAATGTTCGGGATACATGTAAAAAATTAACATTTTACAAATTTGGTTGCCATTTTGGAAGCAATCTTGAGCAATTTGGTCTATAAACACCGTAGTGAGGCACATTTAAATTAGACAAAAACAATAAACACCTTTCAATCCAAAGATAGTTACATTTTACCTGAAAAAATGGTCCAAACCTGAAAAGTGAATTTTGCCAATATTTATGTCAAGTTTTTGAGAGAAAAGTCCAATATTTTTGACGATGTCAGTAGTGACAATAGTAACAATTAACCATGGTGCATCAGACATGTTAGTATTCAATGTATAGAATGCAGAATTGCCAATTTTATACATCAACCACAACTTGCAAACGATTGCAGGAGACGCTGGTGTAATATTTTCCATTTTCCATATTTTGGCGGCCATATTGGCTGCCAATTTGAGCCAAAGTAAGAATTTTGGTTCCAGTGATTTGGAATATTCATAGATAATTATATGCCTCACTTACATTACAAAGTTATGTTCATTTCTTGTTGAAATATGACTAGAATCCCAATTGTGATTTTTTGTGAAATTTTATACCGCATCCTGTAAAATCGACGTTTTGAGGGATCGGAAGGGGCTAGGACCACACTAATTGCATATTTAATTGCTCCAATGATCGGTTAATATACAAAACACAAAATAAAGTTGTATTACTCAACAAGTTCCAAACAGCATGAATTGAACTAGAAGATATTTGTGAGAAAATGTCATATTTTCAACTTCCGGCGGCCATATTGGCGGCCAGCTTATGAAAATTTAGATATGATTTGACCCAAATGAACCGTGATCACCTCCCAACTATAATTGTATTGAGAAAACTGTGAGAAGATGCGATTTTCACAAGAAAAGGATGGCATAAACCACCCAACCCAAAAACTGAGATTTTCAAAAAGGTCAAGGGCAAATTGAAGGTCAAGGTGACCTCCAAAATCTGGAACCAGCCAGTTTAGTGATACTCACCAACCACTTAACAAACTCTGAAAGTTTGTCGCTTCTATCACAAAGTGAACGATTTTGCAACTACCCCCCCCCCCCCACTATTGTGTGCATGGTGGGGGTGATGGGTGGGTAGGGGGGCGGTCGAGTCGAGGTGTTTCTATGGAATTCGGGGCGAGTCACCCACCCATGCAGTCAAATCGGCCAAAATCGTTACTGTTCTCGAAAATGGTCCATACCCCATTTTCACCCCCCTCGGGTGGTAATCCCTGGGGGTGATGGGAGGGGGTCAGTCTGTGTTTATATGGGCTATTTGGGCCAGAACACTCACCCATATGCCATAAAATCGGCCAAAATCATTACTGTTCTAAAAAATGGTCCATACCCCATTTTCACCCCCTCAGGGTGGTACTCCCCGCGGGTGATGGGTGGGGTGGTTTGTTTCTAGGGGGTATTTGGGGCGGGCTACCCACCAATCCCATCAAATCGGCCAAAAGAGACATTTTTGAGAATAAGGAATGGGAAATAAGTTCCAAATGTCATGTTTGTTTTAAAATGTCTGGGAACGCTGCCAACCCTTTTACAACATGTGTAGGTAGGTACACTTATAAAGATTTGTCTACACTTATGCCACATTTATTGGACTTTGGTAGTTTCGATATGTTCAGGTTTTCTGCTCACAGATTCACACTCATATATTAAGCTTTGTCCTCTGACATGTGGCTTACTATTAAATATGAACTTTTTCAATTATGAAATTATTTCGTTTTCGGTTATTTTAATTTTAATATGGTAATAAACTTAATTAATATTTTGTGCTAAAATAGCTAGAGGTGTGACTGTCCCAATGGGACTAAGGATACCCCCCCCCGTGTTTTTAAAATACTAAGATGTTTCACATGTCAGTAATCATTTAGTTAAAATAATAACATAACAGTTTCGACTGTAGGTGCACAACAATGACACTAATCTTAAACCTATTGACCAAATAAATGTAGGAATAAAAGTTCAGACAAAATTATGCATGTTGCGAAAGTGTTCTAAGTCGAAAAAGGGGAATAACTTCACAAAAAAGACATCATATTCACAGGTGCACAGGTTCCCATGGTACTTAATATCAGTGCCAAGTTAAAAAAAAATTCACTTAAAAATGTAGAAATAAAAGCTGAAACACAATTATGCATGTTGCAAACAAATTTCTAAGTTGAAAAAGGGGGATAACTCCACCAAAAATGTCGGACAGACGTCATAATTGCAGGTGCGCAGGTTCCCATGGTACTAAATATCTGTGCCAAGTTTAAAAAGAATTCACCTAAAAATGTAGGAATAAAAGCTCTGACAAAATTATACATGTTGCGAAAATTTTCTAAGTCGAAAAATGGGAGATAACTCCACCAAACAAAGTCCGACAGACGTCATAATCGCAGGTGCACAGGTTCCCATGGTGGTTGATGTCTGTGCCAAGTTTCACGGAAATTGATCGAAAAATGACTGAGAAAAACTCCGGACAAATTTGTGTCCACGGACGACGGACGGACGGACGACGGACAAGCTGACTCCAGTATACCCCCTTAACTTCGTTGTGGGGGGGGGGTATAAAAAAGATTGCATTTGCATATTGTGTTTTTGTGTTTTTTTTGTAATCCATAAAAAATTTATTAACGGCAATATTTTTTGTAACAATGAAAATTGGTCCGTTATCGCGTATTTTGAAATCTGCGTATCAAAGCGTCAATGATTGTGTTTCCAACCAGACCTGCATGGTGAGCTATACAGAGCGGATGTTTGCTCCTAGAGACGTTTGAAACACCCGTAGATAGCATATTCCACCATGCAGTATACAACACATTGGAACTTTTTAAAGTTTTGACAGGGAACCTTCAAGTTATAAAGTCGAACAATAACGCAGAGGATATTATACGTCACGGTCTCAGTTCCTGGCTTAATAATGTATACTTCATTAATTGTAGGTGAAGGTCCCAACTGAAAAACATGCAATTTCGAGTGGGACCTTCACCTATAGTGAAGTATATTATTAAGGAACAGCTATATAACTAAGAAATATATTCCCCGTGTTACTTTTTCGACTTGATCCCTGTCAAAACTTCAAAAAGTTCCCAGGTTTTGTACTGTTGGAAAATGATCTCTATGGCCGTTAGCCAGAGTAGAGATTCGTGGCATGATCTAGGTCGATTTCTGAAATGATCCGGGGCCCGTCGAGAAAAAGACGAGCAAAAAACAAAAACAAACAAACACTGAACAAAAGTTACAAAACCAAACAAAGCCAAAGGGGGGACTCTTGCATGAGAAACTCTTTTATTTCTTTTCATGTTCACTGTCATTGAATCATACAATGAGGGGGGCAAAGGAATTTAAGGAATGGTCATTTTAGTAAAGGACATTTTGTCGGACACTCTGAAAAGGACCGCGATACGAAAGAGTGAATCTATTATCGTCGTAGGTGAACGCTCTCCGTTGCACGACATGTAGCATGGTGGTCAATTATAATCCCAACACGCAGAAATAATTTTAGATAGCCAGGTAGGACTAGGTTTATTCTATATTCTCTGAGCATGTGGTGTGAAAAATTCCAAATAAAACTATTTTTAGCAGGTGTTTTCTGACCGCAAAACTTCAACATGCATGCATTAATGCAGTTAACGCAATTAAACTGCATGAGTTAACGCAACTAAATTGTGACCACATGTTCCCGTCTATTTTTTGTCACACAAAATCAATACAATCACTATGAGTATAGTTACAAATTGTTTTTAACATTCTCGGAGAGTTATATGTACCTGATATTTGTTTAAAATTTCACGCAAAAACTATCAAAAATAATAAAGTTTAACTTTAGACTTATATGCCTATATATGCGTGTTGTCGACCCACTGTAAAGCTCTTATATAGTAGATGCATGTGGCCTTCCTCGCAATTGTTAATGTTTGGGGAATTTATATCCCACGATGCATCATTCTCGCTATCGTATTCTCGCTATCGTAAAAATGGTCCATCAAACATGAATTCCAGCGTGACGGAATCACCAATCGCAAAGCATTTTTCAACTTGTACCCGACCGTATGTGGTTCATTTATACCAATGATATTTCGCCTACTATTTTTTTAGAATGATGGAGCAAAGTGATATAATTACGAAATACATAATAGAAGTTGATACTCATTTAAAGAATGCATCGGTATAAACAAAAGTTCGGCCGTGACGGAATCACACGAAAAGTTCCCTTGTGTCGAGGGTAGGCCTACCCTTCATTATCAAGATAACTCTGTGAATTGTTACACATAACATACTTCCATTGGCTCTTTACAAAACGGGTTAAGATTTCCCCTGACAAACAACATATTTATATTGTATAAATGTATAATGAAGAGTAGATATTTACCAGATGATGAGCGTGACTGAATCACCGTGCGATTTTTTTATGTATAGTTTTTTGTTTGTGTAACAAGTGCAGACATTTTCATAAAATCATAAAACTTGGCACATGTGTATGTTAGGTCCCTCGTATTATTTTCAGATATGGTGGCAATCACGAAAATACTTGCCATGGCAACGGTTGCTATGCGACGGTTTTTACCGTCGAAACGGGTTGGTGGTGGGTTAGGCCTAAACCGTAATTTTACCAAAATATATGTGCAAAATGGGGATAGGCCTACTATGGTAATTGAGGCAGATTGTGATATGGGAAATGTGACAAAAATATCATTTCCACACATGCCTCATTATTAACCTAGAATGACACTTGAGCTGCTTGAAAATGATATTTGGGTTCATTTGACCTTAATTATTTGGCAAAATATGAAAATATGCGTTGACTGCGCATGCGCGCATCATTGATCCCCCAGTCACACAATAGGCCTATCTGGTGTTAAAGAGATTGCATAGTGTGGGCAATGACCATTCCAAAATATATTCATTGGATAGTAATAATGAAATACAGAAGAAGCAACAACATTCTCCGATGACATTCTTATGATGCAAATTATAGGCCTACCCATGCTCGGTCTCCAAATGGCTGCCTTTCCGTGAAATTCATGCAAATGGAACGTTGTTGGGACCCACCAACCCTCGCATCTAAATTTTTTTCCATTTTCGGCAGTTTTTTTTCCGACCATTTTTGGACACCCACCTCCTTTTAACACAGAAACAGATTTGTTGGTCCCATCGATCACACACCCACACCGCCGCAAAGGCCTAGCTACGTGCGGAAGAAATCCCCCTGCAATAATGACTTTAGTAATACTTCTGTAGAATTATGTCAAGTTCAGTTCTATAATTATGCATCATTATATTTTTTATGAAAATTGTTGTTGTTTGTATACAGCTGGTTTATATGAAAATTCCCAAAGGCTTCAGTGCTGTTGAGTTATTGAATAACACTAATCAGCTATTCACACCCTCCCGTCTGCGTAAAACAAAACAGAATAAGTCTTCTGTTACAGGTGTGTATATTTGATTAGCTTGGTTTGATATAATTAAGATAATTTAAAAGACAGTCTTTGTTTAAAAACATGTCATTACGAAATTTATGTTTGAATTTACCTTGGACTGATAGCTGGGACCGACACCTATCTGCAATAAAATGCAATACGATAACTGCCTGCAGTCGGTCAATAGCAGTTAGCATTACATTATTTCTTTTATTCTCAGTTATTCTTAATATTATTAATTAAGGTGTTTAAGCCAATTAAACAGCAAAAACAGTCAAAAGACATGCAGAAAAAAACATTTTGAGTTGCGGAAAAAAATTGTTTGTTGGTCCTATCGACCATCCACCCCGGCATACGTTACCGGACAAACCCCCCCCCCCATCTCTGCAATTCACGCGCCTGCTCTTGTGTCATAATGTCTAAATCCGGCGAGAATCTAGAACTAAGCATACGATTGGCTAAAAGCCAATACGTGAATGTGTGCGCATGCGTAGATTATTTCCGGTCAAATTATCGGCTGCTTTTCACAAGATTCATCATTTTACGAAAAATACAACAATTAGTCTCCGAAGATAATGGCGAGGAAAGCCAAAACAATTCAACAAGAAAAAAAAGGAACTATACACGCTAGATATATACCATGATACTATTGATAGGAGGCAGAATTCGGCGAATAGACGAAGTTTACGAACGTTTCTCCCGGTGACATTGACTGAGAAATTGAATGTCGATCATCACTGTCTTGATTGTAGACAACTGTTAGTCAACACTACTGACTACAACAGTCAAGTTGAACTCACTGTGGAACTCACACTATGGACGCATAATGGTTGCATATAAATTATAAGTGATGGACACGTGCGCTAAAACTAAAAGCCTAAATTCAGATCACCAACCGGTTGACTGATTCAGTCAATATTTGACAATAATGAATTTATATTATAACTCAATTTCATGGATCATCATCAAACCCATAGCCTAGGCATAGACGTTATTCACAGGCGAATATTCTCACAAGAAGTTAACCACATGTGTTCTTCAGTGAACTTCAAGTGACTACTGGAAAACAACATCAATTTGATTTTGAGTCTACTCTGAGTCTGTCTAAGGGAACGGGAAGATTCGGCGAAGGGAAGTTTCGGCCATGTATTTTTTGGCGGAGGGAATATTCGACCAGTCGTTTGATCTAACTAATTAGTGTAGGGATTACGGCTTTGGGGATTACTGCTTATGTGGGACTAAACTTGTGTGCACACTTATTCTTTGTTGTAACAATAAGTTATAACAACTAATTAGAGGGATTATAGGGTCTTGATCAACTAATTTTTAGTAATGACATATTTTATTAGACTTATTAGAATGGATGAAACATATTTACACAAGGTGATAACATTATAAAGTCGAAAAAATAATGTAGGGAATGTATTTCTTTGGGCAATCTCACAGAACTTCCCTGTCGCGAATTTTTTTGGGCTGAAGTTTGTTAGAATGTACCACCCACCTCCCCACAACTTGGCACAAGCACATGCACCCACCCTGCCAAGTTTATTTCCTATAGTATTCGTGAAATGTGTCACTTACGATATAATGTGTAGACTGTAGAGTTTAATGACCGGGAATAAATTCAATATTTATTGTAGAATCGGGTGTCAAAAGTCACGTAAATAATGTTATCTCGAGCTGGGAACTTCACGTACCGATGAATAAATCATTACTGTAAGCAACATGTATTAACAAAGTCTGTCAAAGAAATACATTTCCCTTGTTATTTTTTCGTCTTTATAAGGTTCTCTGTCAAAACTTTAAAAAGTTCCCGCCTTCCCGGTTTTGTACTGCTGGAATATGATGCCTACGGGAGTTTAATAGACAGAGTAGAGATTCATGGCATGATCAATCAATTTCACTGATTGATCTCTCGAATGTTGCATTCATTATTTGCATTTTGCAAAGCGAATTTCAATTTCAATCATCCACGTGTGACTTGGGACTGGCAGAGTGCTTGTATTACGGGACAAAACTAATTATGTTGGAGGGCGAGAGACTATACGATACATACCTGTACAGTGTGCATTGGATTTGGATCTCGGAGACAATCACGTGACAATCAATGTGACATCAGAAGAAAAAAAATGGAATCGGTCATATATAGACTCATAGTCATAGAAAGTGCAAATTTCTCCCACTAGTCTCAGGGCTAAACATCCCCATGTGTGCAGCAGCTTCATCAAAAAACTTCCAGAGCATATCAACAAAGTTGAACACTTTAAATTACAATACAACAGTACTAGTATATACTGTACATGCACTAGTACGGTATTGGCTAATTTAAAGACATGACCAAAAAGGATAATTAATGATCCGATAGAGTCTTAGAGGTACCATACGGTATATGAATATGTGTTTCTTTAGATGGGACGTGGCTGACAGTGACAGACCATTTCACGGATAGCGAGAATGATGCATTCTGGTTAAATCTGGTATCCAAACATGGACTTCAGCCAGAGTAGAGATTCATGTCATGATCTATAAATAAGGTTGCTTGACTCAATCAATATATTTCATAAATCTGTGGCCATCTGCCGATTGACTATCTTCAAGCTATTCTCTTCCCTTTAGCCAAGTTTAGGCTTTTAGGTTGAATTTAACTCCTATTATGATGTCCATATAGACCATTTCACGGATAAGTATCCAAACACACACATTTGATTATCTCCCGGATGCAATTACTATTTTATATTTAGAGTGGGTCCATAAAACTAATTATGACTTGTTAAATTATATCCCCAGCAACAAGGGAGAGATGAAGGAACAAAGAATTGCGATATTAAGGACTACCTATATTGTTGAAAAGAGTTCGCATAAAATTACAAAAAAATAGGTAGCCTTAAACATATTTACAGTGCGTCTGAAAACCTAAAGTGAAGAGAATAGCTTGAAGATAGATTGTCAGCTCATTTGATTTCAATTGGCCACAGATTTATGAAATATATTGATTGAGCCAAAGAACCAAATCTATAGATCATGCCATGAATCTCTTCTCTGGCCGATGCTCGAAGAGATCATATTCCACCAGTACAAAACCCGGGAACTTTTTACAGTTTTAACAGGGAACCTTATAAATATAAAAATAACGTGGGAAATGTATTTTCTTTGTTAATTTACCGGTACCAGTTGCTTAATTTATTCATAGGTACCTGATGTTCGCAGCTCGAAATTACATTTAACTTTTAAGTAACTTTAAACGTTCCCAACTTCCCAGGTTTGAACTGGTGGAATATGATGTCTACGGGTGTCAGCCAGAGTAGAGATTCATGGCATGATCTAATCTATAGATAATTTATATATTATTAGTAAAAGTATTTGATCAGTTTAAATCATTGATTCCCTTGATTATTGTATTGCCATCTTAGTACGACTCATGAGTCATTGAATTGTGTACATGGATGCATGCCCATCTACGGTACTAGTACACTTATTATGCCCCCCACAACGAAGTTAGGGGGTATACTGGAGTCAGCTTGTCCGTCGGTCTGTCCGTAGCCACAAATTTGTCTGGAGTTTTTCTCAGTCGTTTTTTGATCAATTTCCGTGAAACTTGGCACAGATATCAACCACCATGGGAACCTGTGCACCTGTGATTATGACGTCTGTCGGATATTTTTTGGTGGAGTTTTTCTCAGTCGTTTTTCTATCAATTTCCGTGAAACTTGGTACAGACATCAACCACCATGGGAACCTGTGCACCTGCGATTATGACCTCGGTCAGACTTTTTTTGGTGGAGTTATTCCCCTTTTTTTTACTTAGAATGTTTTCTTGCAACATTCCTAATTTTGTCCGAACTTTTATTCCTACATTTTTAGGTTAATGTTTTTTAATCTTGGCACTCACGTTTAGTACCATGGAAACCTGTGCACCTGCGATTATGATGTCTGTTCGACTTTTTTTGTGGAGTTATTCCCCTTTTTCGACTTGGAACATTTTTGCAACATGCATAATTTTGTCTGAGCTTTTATTCCTACATATTTCGGTCAATAGCTTTAAGATTAGGGTTAGGGTTGTGTACTGCAATGTGAACTGTTATTTTATTATTTTAACTAAATGTTTACTGACATGTGAAACATCTTAGTATTTAAAAAACGGGGGGGGGTATCATTAGTCACAGTCACACCTCTAGTTCCAACTGAAAATACATATGTATGCTGATATTTCTCACTGATATGTGCAGCAAATTTACAGCCTTAATGATGCACAGAAAGGTCAAATCTGCAGCTATTGGCTTTAATCAATAAATTTGAAAAATGATTAAAGAAATATGGGTTGATACAAAAATCAGACTTGGCACTGAAATGGTTAAAGCACTAAATTGTCATTGTTTCAAAATAAATAATTATGTTTGTAACTTATTTGTTGTTATTACCAAATTGTCTTGCAACTGCCATTTTACTATTTACTTCTTTTAATTAGGTCCCTTACTTAATTGTACAGGTTGCTACATTGCTATATTCAAGCTAATATTAGGCTAAATATTAGCTAGATATTAACTAGAATATAGCTAGATGTTACTAATATTATACTAGATACCAGCTAAAAGATAGCTAGATTTTAACTAGAATATAGCTAGATTTTAACTAGAATATAGCTAGATTCTGGCTAATACTGTACTAAATACTATAGCTAGAAAATATAGCTAGATAATGGCTGAGATATTTAGCTAATATTTAGTTATATTCTAGTTAAAATTTAGCCATTTTAGCTGGTTTCTGCAGCTGGCATCCAGACCATACTAAATCTTAGCTAAACATTAGTTAAAAATTAGCTATAGCTAAAAATTAGCTAATTTATGTAACTAAAAAGTAGCTAATTGTTAGCTAGATTATGGCTAAATAGCTCATTTGCATAACTTACTAAAAAGTAACTAAATCTTAGCTAGATTCTAGCTAAATAACAAATTAGCATAGTTGAAACGGCTAAAAGATAGCTAACGCTCATGGGATTTCATCAAAGGATATTCATCTTAGATAATATCTAGCTAATGTCAGCTAATATCTAGTTAAGCTAAATAGTAACTAGGATATTGACTAGACCTTAACTAAAGGTTGGCTAATGTGACTGGCTAATAGTTGGCTAATTAACTAGAATATAACTGATTTTTGGTAGGGGTTGGGAGGAATAAATGAAACCTATTATTTTTAATCAAAAATGATTGCGACATCAACATCATATTGAACCAGGCCTATCAGTATGGCACAACTGTTATTAAAACACTGACTGTGAGAGTAAATAATGCAGATAATGACTGATCAGCACAGTTGTAAGTACTTCGATCTGAGATATTTTGCACCAACATCATAAGGATCTCCTGGGCATTATCTCTAGTTGGGAGCGAATGATAGATTCCGAAATTTGTCTAAATATATGGTCGACAATGGCCATCTTGGATTTTACTCTTTTCATGACTAAATTCATTGGCACACTCAACAAGCTCATTAACTACAACACACATAATTATTCTCCTCATAGTCATACTTGAAACCATTTTAATTCAGCCCTTTCTATACTAAATATTCACTAGCTACCAGTAGTAGTTCCCTCATATTATGTTTCAAAAAAATTTCAACAATTTGGAGTTTTAAAAGTTCCATACAAGTAGTTGAGTTGGGTGCCAAATTGTACATGCTTACCTCCCCAGTCAACAATCAAATTATATGGCATGAATTTGTGTCAAGATGGCAAACACATACCATCATTCAATCAGGTTTGAGTATTTTCAATTCATAGTGAGAAATAGTAGGAAGTGAAAATAAAAAATAGAGTAGTTTCTATAGTGTTGAATTGAAGGGGGAATTTGAAGAGTGTGAAATGTTTGACCTTTGTTATTTCCAGGAGAAAGGACACATGTGCTATATCCCTAGTTGTTCCAAAATTGAAGCTGTATGCATTTTAAAGAAGGTGATCAAAGGATTGTAGACTTGTTTTTGAGTTTTCATCCAGTAAGTATACATTTATACTCTACCATTGGGGCAGGCACACCACCGATAGCTTTACCTCTTTTTATACTAAATACTCATTGACGAATAGTTCCCTTTATAGAAAATATACAGGTGATAAGGTCAACAAACAACATCTGGTTTGTTGGAACTTATTATCTGAACTTTTCCTTCAAATAAATAACTATTTTGGCACTGGTATTATCTGTTATTATGTGCTTATTTTTCATGAACACCCCTCCAGATTAATAACAAGGAATTCCAATGTATACTTTCCTAACTTATTAGGGAAAATACATTAGTATAGAAAGGGTTAGTGTTCTGCAAATAATACTGAGTATCAACTGACTTTCATGTCAAATCCCAAAATCATCAACAAATTCTTGGTCTATTAGCAATGGAACAAATTTATGCCCCGAAAGCTTTCCGATGAATGGCAACAAGCCATATTTCCGACTAAATCCTGAAATAATTTCATTAATAACGCCTCTAGTCACTCATCTTCAAGCTCATGCGATGTACTTATTACACATCCAGTAACTGCAGATGAACTCAGTAATTTACTTAACAAACTTGACAAGAACAAAGCGCATGGTTATGACTCAGTCTCATATGAACACATAATTTACGGAGGTGAAGCGTTGCTCAGTTGCCTGGCATATTTATTTTCACATATGTTTGAATATTCACATGTACCTCTTGCAGCGAAACGGGGCGTCATGGTGTCTCTTTACAAAGGAGGTCGAAAACCTAAAGACAGTTTTGATAGCTACCGAGTAATTACCATATTACCTGCTATTTACAAGTTATTTGAGAGAGTTGTATCTCTTAGACTGGAAACGTACATGCCGTCTTCAATCGCCGTCCATCCGTTACAACACGGTTTCGAAAAAGGGATCAGTTGCGCCATGACATCCTGTTTCGTGCAAGAATGTATTAGTTACGCCAGAGAACAACACAACAAGCTTTACTCATGTCTATTAGACGTGCGTAAAGCTTTTGATTGTGTTTGGATCAATGGCCTATTGTACAAATTATTCCACAGAGGATTACAAGGCAAAACATGGCTCATCATACGAGATTTATTATCTGGCATAAAATGTTGTATCCGCAACGACGGAACATATTCCGACTGGTTCTCCTTATCTCAAGGAACCAGACAAGGATCCATATTATCACCTCTGTGGTACAAAATATACGCAGACGACCTCCTCCATATTATTGAGAAGTCAAAATTAGGCCTTCGTATTCACTCATTGAACTGTTCATCCCCCACACAAGCCGATGATATGATGCTTATTTCGTTATCTCGCCCAGGTCTTATTGGCCTATACGAGTTATGCCTTGAATACAGTTATAAGTGGCGGTTCAGCTATAATTCTTCCAAAACCGTCATAATGGTTTTCAATGAAACCAAACAAGAAGCCGAAAAATGTGCTAGATCGTGGCCATTTGGATCATCTTTTCTCAGAGAAGTTGACTCATATACTCACCTTGGAATTCTTCTGTCCACATCCCATTTCAATAATAATTTTGTCGATGCCATATGTACAAAATTAAGGGGTACATATTTCGGCCTCTCAGATGTTGGCCTATACCCTGGTGGTATCTCTCCTCAAAGCTCATACAAACTTTACAGAACAATAGTTATTCCTTCAGGGCTATATGGCAGCGAACTTCTCTGGAACCTTAACGCAACTCAAAAAGAGAAGCTTGAGAAGGCCCATAGAGTTTGCATCAAGCATATATATGCAAGGCTTTCCGACGAGGACCCGTACAGTTATCGCACAAGGCTGTCTGGGCTGTTCCTCGCTAGAATCGTGGATTGATCGTCGGAAACTCTCAATATTTGGCGCTTTCTGTAGGCCAAATTACGAGAAAACATCAAAACAGTTATTCTTAAGACGCCTATATGATTTTATTTCAGGTCTTTCAACTGATGAAACATCTTTTATTTGTGACATATGGTGCATTCTATGTAAATATAATATCGAACATCACCTTATTGAATATGCTATTTCCAATAAATTTCCATCGGTCGTGGCGTGGAAACGTTTGGTGTGGTCAGCTGTACAGGAGTTAGATGAACTCGACTGGAATAATCATATCGCCAGCGACTCCTCTTTAGCAGCTTTCCGTACCATTCATCCCACGCTGCGAACGATCGGTATAATTATGGAAACTGTGCTCACAATTTCCGAAGGAAAAATTTGTATTCCTCCTGATTGGTCGCATAATCGCACATACAGCTTTCGGAGAAACTGACATATGCAAACACTGTTTAGCGACCTACCCATGTGTAGTACAACATATCTTGTTAGATTGCCCATCATTGCTACATATTCGGAATGACATGTGGTATCACGTTATTGACCAACATGGCATTGAATGTTTCCTTTACCTAGACCAATTACCCCGTTTGCAGCTACTGTCTGCCCTTCTGGGATCGCCACATAGAGATCTCGCTCTGCTCTCAGATAACCACCTTAATTTATCTCGGTTGCTCGTTAGGACAACAGCATTTATGTGGAAACAGTTTCATTTTGATGATGGTTAACTAAAGTGATCAGCGCTTTTTCGGAATATAATGGCGTTATCTTTTTTTGTTTGTTCTATTAATACATTTACAGCTAGTTGGTAAATTATCTCAGTCACAGCTTTGGTCAATTCAGCACCATGCACCGTTCCGCCAAACATGTATAATTATATATTCTTCAAATTACCCATATCTTCCTGCATGTGTAGGCTGTTTAACAGTTTACGTACGATACATTTTACATAACCTGACTTCAACGGACATCAATGAATCTTAGTATTCTTCCGGATACATGATGGCACAAGCCAATACCCATATCTACATGTATGTGTGTGTGCATGTATATATATATATGTATATATATATATGTATGTGTATGTATATGTATGTATATATATATGTATGTATGTGTATATATGTATACATGTGTATGTATATGTATGTATATGTGTATGTATGCGTATAGTCCGTATATGTATATGTATACATGCATGCGTATGTGTGTATACATATGTATGTGTATATAAATACCATACAACTTTTGCAATTATTCAAACCTTGGAGATATCTCGCTTGCACTTAAGATAACCCTTTTAATTAACATATTGTATAACCGTTTTAAACACAATTTAAAGTCCCGCTTCAGCTCGACTTGAACTATTTCATACTCCTTATTTCCTCATAATGTCCCACATACTATGCTTTGGTGTAGTTAATTCCATGTACATGCATATATAGGTGCATGACGTTACATAATGTATTCATATATATGCGTGGATGTGTGTGTGTGTGGGGGTGGGTGTGTGTGTGTTTGTGTGAGGGTGTGTGGGGTGAGTGTGTGTGTGTGAGGGTGTGCACGTGCGCGTGAGAGGGTGGAGAGGGTGCGTTCGTGTGTGTTTGTGTGTGTGTGAGGGTGAGGGTGTGTGTGTGTGTGTGTGTGTGTGTGTGTAGGTGTGTGTGTGTGTGTGTGTGTGTGTGTGTGTGTGTGTGTGAAAGTGTCTATATATGTATAAGTGGATGTATGTGTATATGCATGAAGTGCATATGCAAGTGCGTGATCGAGCGTGTACTCGTGTATACATACATGCTTATATGTAATAAACTATGTTCGTATCTGTCTCTTTTGGCAGTCAAATTATATAACCATGTATATTGTATAGCCAAATTTTGATGTATTTTTGTTCTCAACTTATTTGTAATGATTTTTTTTCTTCTTTGTTTTGTTTATATATATGCTCTTCATTGTATGGAGGAATAAAGATATATATATAATTCTGCTGTGTTTAAGGAGTCGATTAATTAGAGCATTACTGTACCACCGCAGTTCCCGTCATGAAAGGGTTAAGTTCCCTTATATTCAGAGTGTGCGTGGTCACATTATACTGTCAGAATAGCTATTGAATTTATGTCGATAACAGATATCTGTGTAGCTATCACCCTGTCCGAATAACGATGTTCAACAATATAATTAGCAACTACAAAACATAATTATTGATGTATTATTCTACCCATATTGTAAGTTACAGATGCTCAGTGGTCGGATATGTTGTCATGTCTTTGGTTCAATGTTTATTATTTTATGCCCTGGAAACTATATACAACTTATTCCGGAAGAATATATTTGTATCATTAAAATTGAAAAACAATATTTTTGGATATATAGGCACTGATCCAGGTTTTATGTTTGGGCACCATTTAGGTACTGTCCCGAAATGGTGATGGCTTGTGGTTGGGGGAGGGGGTGAATCTGAGTGCGTTCAAAAGCCTTGAAGTATATTGTGCTATTATGTTGGTAGATTGTCATATTTTAGATAGCAAATTCTCAACCCTATACCCAATGCACATATGACCAAAGTTATTCTCTCCAGCCAACATTTAACCCTAATTTCTTGCAGCGTCATTTTAACACACACAAAAATAACACCATTTGATTTGCAATGCCATTGATGCGCGTTGTAAGTCATTGCGTAATTATGATAAGTGGTGAGGTGTACTCTCAATTAACAAGACCCAAACATTCTGTCACTTATTTACTAAGGTATCTTTTATTATTCTTTTCAGTATGTCATAATATTATACTCAAGTTGTATCATCAAATTGTTCATTTTCCCAAAATTTGGTTTATTATCAATGGCTTTCAGTGTATCAATTAACAATGATACTTACAAAAAATAAAAAAAATAACTTCACAGTTAAGTTGGTAATATTAAGGATTATATATATATAGACTCCGATAAATAATATCTCTAAATTTCATTTTTATTTGATAAATTCACGCTGATGTAAATTGGTTCACACTGGAAGGGCAGAACATAAAATAATTGCTAATGGCAATGTTTAATGAGTTATTTACTATGTTTTATATCAAAAGTTCTTGATAATTTTACATATGTGTGTGGCACATTACTTCTATCATATTAGCTCAAACAATTGTGCATTATAAACCAAACAGATATCAATATAATTATTGATTAATAATTATTCAATTGTTAAAACCTAGCTCCTTTGTTCTACCTCGACTTTCTATTGCTCTGAATGGGCGTATTTATCCCTATTTGCAAATATCTCCTCGTGGCTAAGAGATATCTCCTCGTGATTAAGAGATATCTCCTTGTGATTTAGGAATATCTCCTTGGGAATAAAGAGATATTTGCTAGCAATTTAGAGATATCTCTTAATTCACATGTCCGAGGAGATATATCTCCGTTCAGTTAAGAGACATATCCAAATGTCTAAGAGATATCTCCTGTGAATTATTAAAGAGATATCTCCAATTCATTAGCAGATATCTCTTAATTCGCCAGGAGATATCTCTTAGTGGCATGATTTAAAGATATCTCTTATTCGCGAGGAGATATATCTTAGTGATTTAGAGATATCTCTTAATTCGTGAGGAGATATCTCTTCGTCATTTGGAGATATCTCTTAATACTGCTGAATTAAGATATATCTCCTCGATCACTAAGAGATATCTCCAATTCAGCCGTTTTCACTGGATCTGGCTTAAAATGAAGGATCCCTCAATACACATATTATTTATCTATATGTATAAAAGATTAGGATCGTCTGTCTTCGTACTTTTCTCAAAGACTGATTGATTTAAACCAAATTTGGTATTGTGACTCGGGGTACCATGGCAGAGGTAATAATGGCATCAGTTTTTCAAAATTATGATACGAAAAAATGTAATTAAATAATTTAAAAAAAACAAGCAAATACGCTCATTTGCCCTATTTCACCACCAGATGTACGCTCTTTATGCAGATGGGTTTTCAATGTGGCCTGTGCCATCCAACATAATAATGAGTAAAGGTCCACTATGGGCTTAATTCAGAACCAAATAAGTCCAATATATATATTCCTTTATTTCCTCCATTGCTGGAGAGCCAGTAAATATTTAAATACAATACAACTCACAATACATATATGGCTGCATATATATAATATAAATTGTAATACGACCCTGCCTAACTATGCTTAAAAGCCATGTCCTGATTGGCCAGTGGCCCGAGTTACCATGGCTATCTCGTTCCAGTTTTGTGGTACAATTCTACTTTTTCCAATTGTACCACGAAAAAAATCGGTTTATTCAGATCGCCCCACGCGACTTTTCCCGTCTTTTCTAACTCCGCGCAAACGGGGCATCAACGGAGTACACCCGCACCCGTAGAATTATTTTGCTACATCTTGACAATCTTGCGAATTTTCTAGCGATTTTTCGCTTGAAACCAGTTTGGTTGCCAATGAATATGGTCCAAATGATGTTATTATATACTGATATATGTTACGACCAAAGAAAGTTTCTTAATAAGTATATTAAATGACAAAATAAATCCATGGGGCCGGGCTGTCCATTCGTCGATTCGAATTTCGATCATATTCGATATTTCGGAATCAAGTTGAAAATGAAAGCGCTTGTTCACCAGTACAGAAGATTAGTAAACTAGATCATTTAGATCGCTTTGTGTAAGGAAAATGGTCCATAGTCGATGATAATATTCATGTTGTCCCAACAACGTTCAACACAGAAATGACAGCAATCGTATTTCTTGTACAATTTAAATGAAAGGCACGGGCGCCGCTGAAAACACATCGTTTTTTAGCCAATCACAACGATTATTTACGCAAACAAATTACTAGAGTACTCCATGCAAAGAATCGAGTACGCCCAATACGAATTACACCACGAAATGTTTTCTCACCTGAGACCGAAAAAGCGCAGTATTTCGTTGACTATTCAGTCGAATTGTGACCATAAACTTTCAGTCGTATTACAAAAGAAATAAATACACGGTGTGTCGGTGTGTATGGTCAAGTTGTACCACAAAAAACTGATTGTAGGACTCCGCTACGCGTCGTCCTACAATCAGTTTTTTGTGGTACAACTTGACCATACACACCTCTACACCGTGTATTTATTTCTTAAATATACAAAGATAAATATAACCAATTTCAATATTTAGGTCCAATATGAACCTACATGTATTTCCCCGAAAATATATTGAAGTAACATAATAATATGATAAAAATATTTAAAAGAGTAGGATACATGTATGTCTGTTAGATATGTACGCGACAGGCCCCTGGTACACAGAGGCCCTTTGTACAGGAGCCGCAGGTCCCTCCGACGTTCAGTAAATGCTCCCGAAGGGAGGGGGTCTGTTTCAGGTAGTATACATATTCTGTGGCCTTTAAAAACATGGGAAAACATGAAGTGAAAGTGAAAGTCAAATTTTTATCGACAAAATGCCTGGGTGTCAGAGATGGTGTCCAGTGCACTTACATGTCATCAAGCCTAGGTTATCGGAGACGCCAGATCACAATTACTGGAATAAAGTCTCAAAAAGAAAGTTTTAATCGAATTTATGGATCGGTATCCTAATCTAAATATTCCGTATATTAGGATACCGATTTATAAATTTGATTAAAACCTTATTTTGAGACTTTATTCCAGTAACTTTGGTTTTACTGGGCGTTAATAGTCGGTCTTAGAAATTAGCTTTTTATGTAAATGGTGTTCACTTTATATTTAGAATGGTTTCTATGGTACTTTTTGATAAGGAATATCATGGTGCCGGTTGATTTTTTTTTAAAGTGCCCAATATAGGGTTTTAGTGGCCTGAACCCTAATTTCATGTTTCAGCCCCCTTTTGTCCATTGAACAGGTTCTGTTGCACATGCACAATAGCGTATGTACTGCCTTCTGTCATAACAAATAAACCCATAAAATATTCTTTCAACAATAATGGCTGACAAAAAAACACTTGCTGGGGAAACATTCTTAATATTCTCTGAGGCGAAACTGAATAAGAGATATCTCCTCGATCACGAAGTCGTTGACGAAGGGATATCTTCAATTCAACAGCATTAAGAGATATCTCTCCAAATGACTAAGATATATCTCCTGGTGAATTGAGCGATATCTCTAAATCACTAAAAAATATCTCCTCATGAATTAAGAGATATCTGCTAGTAATTTAGAGATATCTCCGAATGAATTAGGAGATATCTGCTAGTTAATTCCTTGTCAGAAAAAGCAGCATGTATTGATCAATGTAATTCCTCCTTGCATATTATAAAACTGTTTAAGTCGGTTATAACTTATTGGACTCGCTACCGGACATTCATAAACTAAATGGTCTCAGGTTATGCCCTTGACCATCTAGTTTACGCATGCCCAATAGCTCTTCTATTAACCATGACATAGTGCCGCATAGGTTTTTGTGTACAGGTACTTCAGAAAGCAATAATGCAGGTATGCCAAAAATATCTTCAGAAATTCCACCGGATATTTACAAAAATAAGGCTCTACTAGTATTTATGTTATATATAGCTACAAGTGCACTTATTATTGTTACGTCCAATGCTTTTTTCGCATTTAATTAGATCTTTCAGCGTTTTCCCAAATAAAATTAATGTACAAAGGCATGACAAATTCTGAATATTACGGTTCGGTTATACTTAATTTTGGGAACCCAGGCTCCCGACACCCAAACTTATTATAATGGGTCGGCAAACGGCCTAGAACCATGTGTGATATATCATGAATCCGCTTAACAGGGGGTATACTCTTCAATCCATCACTGGAAATTTCCAACTTTCCTCCATAATTCCATGAACTTCTGTGAGAATTATATCTCATGTCCAAGATGAGCTACATTAACACTTTATTAATCTATATCATCTCTTTTGGTCCGTTATTTGCAGATACAGTGTAGGAACATGCTTGGAACTACATTGGAACTACAGATAAGAATTCATCACAAACACCTAATATGATCTCGATCTCTGAGCTTCAGGTAGTGTAGTTCGATGTTCGTACTAAGAATTAAAGGTTCAGCATCATACCCACAGGTTGCATCTATGTACCTGTGTATGTACAGCAGGAAATTCTCTAACGTGGTGATCAGGATGATATTCATACAATGTTCCGCTTCCAGTAAGAAACCGCATCTTTGATTGATCGGAGAGTCGCGCAGCATATCCCATGTTTACGTCTGGAGCCATCAACATAACGGAAACATGTTTGGAATACATTGGAACTACAGAGAAGAAATTCAGCACAAACATCTAATATGACCCTGAGCTTGAGTTAGTGCAGTTTGATGTTCGTACTAAGAATAAAAGGTTCAGCATCGTACCCACAGTTTGCATCTACTAGTATGTACATGTGTATATACTGAAGGAAATTCTATAATGTGCTGACCAGGATGAAAATCATACAATGTTCTGCTTCCAGTAAGAAACCGCATCTTTGATTGGTCAGACAGTCGCGCAACATATCCTATGTTTACGTCTGGAGCCATTGGCATAACGGAAACCAAGACCGCTTCATCGTCTCTCGATGACCTTTTCATGATGTCATTTATGGTTGGAGAGAGGTATAGGAGATTTTGACATTTTCTGCTGATCATTGTGCGGAATAAGTGCCAAATTAATGTGAATGACCAGGACTGTTGGCAGAACAAATACATGTATGCCATTGTGGTGGATTGACGGTAACATGCCATGACTTTGACAACTTTTAGCCTATGTTCAACCTCGTCGCTTTGTGAATCGGTTGAACATAAACCCGAAGCTGTCAATGTCACACCATGTTACCATCAATCCACCACAACTAAACTTATAATAATACAGGAAAGTTTTCCTGAAAATAACATTTTGCAATAAAATTGTGAACAATCTTAGACGTTATTATTCAAAATAACATGTAATCACATATTGAATGCATACAATGTGTTCATTTTATCTCAGATTTAGAAACATGAACAATACGTTGAAAATGTTTGGATCTTTAATCTACAGTTAAAGGTGACATATGCAACCGGTTTCGTCATTTGGCTAAATAATGAATTTAATTGGTTGCCGCTTCGGTCATATGCGATATTTCAGAAACGCTCCTATCTAGTATTGTGTGGCGTAACATTTCAATGTTTTGAGATAGGTTTCGCATTTCATTCTTCATGACCTAACTCCCCATATTTTGTCACATCACCGATTGAGGTTAACGCAATCGCTGTTGATTTCTACCAACACATACATATTTCTGCAAAATGAAAAGTCAAGTGATACATGTATTCATTCTTTTACAAAGTATTTCTTATAATTTTAATTGAATACAGAGCCAATGATACGATTTGACCAGAAAAGGAAGAGTTTACAGACTGTCTCAAATTTGTTTTAAAAATCTGATATGATCAAATAGAAAATTTTGGGGCTATCCCCTATGGGGCTATGAGCCTATTGTGCGACATGGATATTCCGCTTGTGAAATAGCATTCCTTGAACTCATAAAATATAGGATGGATTCTCATCTAACTGAAAAGTGTGGTAGTTACACAAACACAACCTACGCTTTTCCACTTTTTGGGATCATGGAACATAAATTTGTGGGGGCCCAGATCACGCTAAAACTGTTGCATGTCACCTTGAAGAGTTTTTTTCTATTATTTCATATATTAATTTTAGTATCATCGAGATGTGTGAAGCGTGTGTATTATATAAATACATCAGTTCTAATTAAATTACACTCTTGGGACAATCTATGCATTAAAGAGTTTGAAGAAAATATCTGGGATTTCCGTTATCACTAAGAATCTTAACATCAATGTCAGTCAATCACAACATTTAACAGTAAAGTGATGAAGCCAATCAGTCTATTGACGATTTTCATCGGCTCCAGAGTTTCTCGACACATAGCTAAAATAGCATAATAAGTTTCCTGTCATATCTGGTCACAATGCTTATTTCACAGTGTTAACAAATTTGATGATTACAACAACTAATTTAACACTAATGTGTGTCCATTTGAAGAGTCCAGAAATTATCAATAATAGCCATCAAGGAGAATAGAATTAAGTATTTCCAAGAATTTCAACAGTTAGCACCCGTTTTTCTTATTCGCCAAAATTCAAGTAACAGGAGATAACATTCTGTCAATAGTAAAACTGCGCTTTGATGTTATACAACAGGAATTGCATGCATAAACTATTTATAGTGGTGGCTATGTGACTTATAGTTACATGTGTATATTCATTAAGACTGTTATGTGTAGCTTATTTTAGAGCCTAATTTTAATTAGAACAGATTATACACATGTGTATCCAGGTGATATACACATGTAAAACTTGATCGTTCTTTTTTATTGACAAAACACAACAGGTGTAACCTCATGTCACGGCTGATTGGTCATCTGTATCAGTTGATAGCATATGCATGCCATGAACATCTGATTAGAATCAGGGACATTTTCATTGACTGTATAAGCTCTTTGTAACTATACCAGAAATAAAAATTGCTGAATGCAAAACATTATGGGCGCAGTGCATGTTCAGCTGAAGTTAGCTTGAGATAAGAATAATATTATTCACCATGACCTGATGTGTGGGGGTGGAAAGATCTCACCCGAGGGGCAAGACATTTCGGCCGATTGTCCGGACCCAATAACGGCCCCGAAGATGAGATTTTTCTATGCCCACATCCCAGGTCATGGATTATTTTTCTTCCAAACCCAAGAGCCTCTTACTCGATGTTTTGTTTTATACCCAATTTTGGCACATTTCAGTAGTTTCATAACGGTACATCAGGGGAGAATTCTGATGTCACATTTGTGATTTTATCTGATGATTTTAGTATATACTGGAAAAGCAAAGCACGATACCCACACAAGCTTGGTTAATTGGTTTGAGTGAAATATACATGGCTAGTGAAAACGACATGGCTATGTCATCATTGCTCCTAGCATGAATTACAACACATCTACTTAAATATATAGACTGCCAGTCATTGTTACATTTTCGGAATGACGTGTGGTACCATGTCATTGGCCAATATGGTACTAAAGGTTTCCTATACCTCGACCAATTACCCCGTTTGCAGCTGTTGTCCACAATTCTGGGATCTCCTCCAAGAGATCTCGCTCTACTATCAGATGTGATATGATCACTGACAACAATTGAGTCGCTTGCTGGTTAGGTCGGCCCCATTTATGTGGAAACTGTTTCCATTTGATAATGGTGATGATGTTCAATTGCCCTTATACATTTACTTGTTGGCGAATCTGTACCCTGCTTAATTGATCCCCAGAGAATAGCGACACGAGGGAAGAGAGGTACAACTGTTGTCACTCCCGGGCAGCGCATCGGTGAGTTGGTTGAATGGTTAAATATAGAATATCCATACAGTTTGATGAGATACAAGGTTTGTTTTCACGAGTATGATTCAGCAAATGCCAAATGGGAACCAAACTTTAGCGAGGTACCCATTTGGTGAATTATATATACGAGTGAAAATAAGCCTTGTGTCTCGTTAAACTATATGGGTATTATTTTTATCCATCGCCAAATTTTAAATATCATAATGAAATTATGTCAGCCTCTGTGAAATTGTTGGCTAAAAAAGCAGTACATATTAAAGAGCATTCTTAATTTATAATATGATTGTCTATACCCTTTTTTTTCCGACATAAAACTATTGACTCTTTTGTGGATTTACGTGATACCCATGCAAAAAACGATGATGCCAAGTATTTTTCCTTGTAAACATTAAGGCAATTTGGTAATTAATATTTTTTTTCACTGCAGAGTGGTGTGTTTTACCTCAAGTGGACTACACAAAATTATAAAATTATCTTTTGGCCAATGGCTATGCGAGGTCTGTTGTGACTCTACTCGATCGACTGAAATGGTATGAAATAGACTATAATACTATTTCGGATGCCACGCACCTGGTGTCTCGATGCTCTTAATGAATGATACGGGAGAGTGGCTCCGCCCAGTTGTGACGAGGGATACTAATCCATGCCCGCAATGTTCTCTGGGTTCATGTTCACTGATATCATGTCCGAAGGGTGCTTCCGTCTTTTTTATTATCGGTTAAAGCTATAAAAGAATATTTTGAACATGTACATGTATGTTCTTTGGAATTATTTATAGAGGCTTGTGTAGTGCACAACCGCATATAAACGACACAACCATTAGTTCATGCACTCCCATTAGTATCGCAAAGCCAACAAAGTGAATTTTTCTGTTTATATATAAATACTAGAAGGTGACCCGACTTCGTCCGGGCTTTGACCTTGAATTGTCTATTTTTAAGGCCAAGGTCAAGTGGGGTCACGATTTGACCCGTCCAAAACACTGCCGAACAAAAGTACCCGACAAAAGTACCCGTCGAAATCCATCCGGTTTTACCCGATTTGACATTGTAGAAGGTGACCCGACTTCGTCCCGTCTTTGACCTTGAATTGACCATTTTGAAGGTCAAGGTCAGGTGGGGTCAAACACCAACACCCCAAAAATGGTGGAAATCGGGCCAGCGGATACCGGGAAATCGGCCCAGCGGATACCGAGATACCCTATGCATAAACTTTCGTCCGTAAAAATCAATTAATTATCAAGTTTCAACGTAAAGATAAATTACCATCGGTGCCCGAGATATCGCCAAGACGTCTGAAACAGTCAAATGCATCGGCCGGTTAAGCGTTAACATGATCTAACGTTATGACCTCTAACGACGCCATAGAAGTTACGCATTGTTTTTATCCTGATGGAAGATAGTACCACTTCTTCTTGATAATTGAGGCAGATAACTAAAACGGATACATACGCATTATATATCGTTGGAAAGAGGAAACACGAAAGATTCTCACAGTGTCATTAGGTTACAATACACCAAATACAAATTAGTAGAGTGATTTCCCCTGGAACCCCCAAGCTAGGATCAGCATAAAAAAAATTCTGGCACCTGAATGGTCAATGACACATGGATGAAAAGTACACGAAAAAATGCACAAATGTGTTTCCCGTCGAGAAACATCAAATATAACCACATGGTAAATGGTTATGGCTGTGCAAGTGGCGAATAATTTATGGGAGGTGTTTGCGTTTTTTTCGATGTCATTTTTTTCTCAATTTTAAGGGTAGTGTGACGTTTGTCGAGCTCCAGTGTGATCTACCATGTTAAAATGTACTTTTGTGCACATTTCTGTGTGTCTAAAAGGACGTTCTTTAATTTCAAATACTCGTGTAGGGTCAAAGCTTTGCAACGAATATAGACCAGCGGGATTTGTTAACACTGAGGCCTATGTAAATCATTTGGTGTATTGTAACCTTATTATGACTGGTGTTTTATTATTCGCGCTGTTTCGAATCGATTTGTAAGCACCGAACTCAAATGAAAGTCCCGTAACACAGCGTAAAAACAGATTTGACCTCGGCACGTGAAAAGTTGACCTCGGATCTGAAAATCAATAGGCCCATGTTCGTTCCCGGGTCGAACTACGTGTCCGTGCCAAGTTTGGTCGAAATCGGTCCAGTCGTGTTCGAGTCCATCGCGAACACACACACACACAAACAAACACACAGATCTTCCAAAATATATAATAGATATTTGAACAATTAAATATCTCTAAAATAGATCAAAATGTCCCAATACGACATGTTTTGGAATAGAGTAAAGACCCAGTATCTGGGATAAACAGCAGCTGCAATATAACTCCGGATAAAGTGATATCTATCTTTTAAGTGGATAATAAATGCTCTTTATTGCTGATTAGTAGCGCATCCTTAAACAATTTGATGCCCACAGCACCAATCACATGATATTAACCATGCATTATTTAACTTTTGTGCAATTTTCCCCACTTATATCTTCTGAACTGATCAAAAACGCTCTTTATTTGTCACATCATTTTTGTTAGCCCCCCCCCCCCTTACTTCATTTGAGGGCAAAGGCGCTTTTACCCGCAATTTTCCTACATATTTTCTAATGTGATAAGGAACGCTCTTTATTGCTTCCTTTATAAGAGGTCAACATCATCGATGAAATGACACTGCCACAGTGTGATATAGTTATCAATCTATTGAGTTAAATTAGCTCAAATATGTCATTTCATAACGCCAGCTCTGGAATGCAGACTAATGCTATGCAATAAAACGTACATAGACAGGGGGTCGGAAAAAAGTGCCATGACAGTAGGCTGAAAAAAAACGCCTGTTGGGTACCCACCACCCCCCTATTTGAAGGAATGTTTTTTTCCAATTTCATGCGGGGTACCCACCCCCTTTTTACCTCCAATCCAACCAAATCACCCCTTATTTGAAGGATTTTTTTTCTTCCAATTTCATGCAGGGTACCCACCCACGTTGTACCTACAAATCTGTAGTCTCACACCATTTAGGCTTGGTATTTGTTTCAGTTATAAAGTCTGAGAACAGATAAGAATCATATAAACCTGCAGCACCCTTTGTTATCCTGTTTGTTTTTGTTTGTCAATTGATTCATGACTTGTAAACAAGTTATATGAACATTTTACCACATTTCCAATGCTTGTCTGTAATCACTTTAAATACAACTGTATCGAAAATATAAAATACAAATTTAGGCAAAACATTTATGCTAAATAGTAATGGACCCACACGATCTTATACCATCTGACAACATGGTGTTTAACAGATTGATCAGCATTCAATAGCATTCAATGCTTTCTAGCATGATGGGATTTCCATGTTTTGCCTCTTATGCTGTCTGATCAGGTCTAAGGGTGGATCATGGTCGAAATTGTTAAATATCAAGCCTGTATATTCCAGACGTGTCGCTTCTGTTGTGTGTGCATTAATAAAATGCCAGATATCACATAGACTTGGCTAATTTCCGCATCCGTAAGAGAAGACATGTTTTGAATTTGCCTTAAATGTCCTGATAGCAGACAGTTTTACTTCACTTATCACTACTCACTTGTCTGGCCTGTTAACAACGAACCTCTTGAGCGCAGGTGACTAATGTTGTCAATTATTGGTGTGGCCATGTAAAATACATGTATTTTAAATACAGACATTACATGCATGTGTGAATCCACCCTATGGCCTAATGAGTTAACATTAATGATATAAATGAATAGCTTTATTCATTTGTATTTACTTTAATCATGGGTGTCATGACTGTCCATTTTCATCTTGAATCAGTGGCGTTGGTACTTGACAATGTGATCTGATGCAAAAGATGAAATTGTGAGTGTTGGTTTGTAACCGGGATTTATGAGAAGCATTATGCCTATATCCACACTATTAAACTACCACCCCCTAAGCCCTCAACCTAAGTGTCATACATACCACAACAATGATGCTGAACACTTTGAGGCAATTATATTGCAGAAATGTTGTAAGAGGAAAAAACTGTGACCACTTGGAAAAAGTTACTTTTTTCCGGCTGAACCACCCACCCACCCGGCCTACTGTATGGAAAAAAAGTGAATGACCCCCCCCCCCCCTGACATAGATGCAATAAATTATACTTTCATTGCAAGATCTATTGAGAACATATCTGATACATCAACTATCTTAATTTCTCTTATTATTTCTTGTTAGAAACATTGTTGCAATTAGTTCAAGCTAAAACCATAAATGCTCTGGACGATATGTGTGTATTATTATTATGGGTTTTTTAATAAATATTTCAATTATATTGTCCATTGTTATTTTATCCACAGGTCATAACTATCTGTATAGGCAAGTTTATCAACTAAAATTTGATAAAATATCCACTTTGAGTGGTTATATCGGACACCATTGAATAGCAATATAAATAGCTAGAATAACCACTCGAGGTAGAATGCTTTCCCACCAATAGTAGTTATCAGATTAACTACCCGTAGGTGGTAAAAATTCCAACTAGCCGCAGGTAGTAAAATTAACTACTGGGTAGTTCGTATTCATCATTCTACCAAAAGTAGTTAAAATACCCCCCAAATGTAATAAATTTTATATTACCTAAAGGTCGTTAATTTAACTATAGCCTCGAGGGGGGGATTTATGAGACCTACACTTTTGGTTAGCATGAACACTTAACTTTCGGAATCCGTATGTTGGCTTTGTCAGATAGGCGGACTTTTTTCGCACCGCGTGGTTTTATTGAGGCACCTGTTGATAAAATTGGTCATTTTAAAAATAAAGCCGACATATTTGACAGAGTATATTCACACCTTTCGAGAAGAGATATTCGTCCAATTTTGATATATTTGAATGGGGCGATAACCAGAGTAAGGTAGTACATGTAACCATTGATTCTCGGAATGACAGTTATGACGTCATGTGACGTCAAATAATTTTTAGGGTGAGAAGAATATGACCATTCACGCAAAGCGTTGTCTTTCGTTTCTTATAAAATTAGAAGTGAGAAGGTTATGCCCAATTATTTTATACCATGGGAAACTACTGCCAATTAGCTACGTTCTAATATATCACTTATCGCTGTTGGTAGAATTATTTTTTTATCAAAGGCAGAAAATTCAACCCTCCCCCTAAAGCTGAGAGGCGGCAGGCTGTGGTGTAAGGCACACATAACGCACGATTATGTGCCAAATTGCGAAATTAACACAACGGCCGTTGATGGACTGCTAAGGTATTGTCTAATATATATGTTTCGATCGACACAGTCGAGCATTAAAGTAACAATATTACATAATGTACATCCTGACTCAATTTTTAACAAATTATATATTTTTTCCCCAAAAAGATAATCTAAAATGCATTTTGTCTTCTTCCGGGAGGCAAGAATGAAAACAATGTATTAAGGGTGGAGATAATTAGTGTATACGGTAATTTCGTTCCGTCTTGGTTTAAAAACTGACTTAATAGCCCAAGATGGCTGCCAATATGGTGGCCGGTATATAGGTGGGAATTGTGAAATTTGTAAGAACGCACGATTACTTGCCAAATTGGCTTAACTAACACAACGGCCGTTGATAAACTACTACAGTTTTGTGTAATATATATATCCCGATCCATCGACTAGAACATTTATGTGATACCGGTACACAAAGCACCTCCTGGTCCCATTTTTGTAATTAAATATTTAATTAGTTTAGTCCAAAACTAATCGAAAACCTATTTTTGTCATGTTCTCGAAATGCTTAATAATTAAAAAGACAATAATGTAGCTTGGGTGGATATAATTTGTATGCACGATAATTTCATGCCGTCGGCGGTTACTACATGACATATTAACTCCAAGATGGCTGCCAATACGGTTGCCGGTATATGGATGGAAATTGTAAAATCTGTCATGTCGCAAATAACACCACCATCGCAATGCAATGTCTTATAAAACCAATATTCCTATTATATTCATACCATTTTGCAATACTAGGACGTAACAGTGGCCAGTTCTATTAAAATGACAAACAGATTGATACCCACGAGTGAGAGGATCGACAAATTTTGCATTCATTCGCGCTCCAGTAAGATTGTTCTTCGAAATCGGTGGCATATCGGGCAAATTATTTCACAATAAACATGATTGATTAAGGCAGATGACTGTCTGACTATCTTTGCGAAAAGAATAAGGGAATTATGTAGGTTATATTAAATCTAACACGACATTTAAGCATACTTGGCACTCTCTATAGCTATTTGTAACAGATTGCGACTGCTAATAACAAAATTAACCAATTAACTAATTCGGATATATATCTCATCAAATAACTCATGTTGATACGAATCGTTAGTTACCCTCTATCAACTAGGTGTGGTTACAAGAACGGAGCTACTGATACATTGGGTCTCATGTATACCGTTCTAAAAGTAAGTATAAATGTATCTCATTGACCAATAGCAATTGCTGCCCAGTCCGCAAGAGGACGTATCCAGCAAATTATCAAACCGTCAAATCATACAGGTTCGTTCAGTTTCATCATCACAATAGACTCGTTGAATTTTGTATTCTAACATTTACCGGATTATTTTCCATGACACATATTTGGCACACAAGGAGATGGAAACCGGGTTGATTTTCCTCCTGCTTAACGGGTGGGAGGTGTTTGCTTGTACTAGCTAGCAGTAGATAAGTTGCAAAGCAAAGTGAAGGCTCTAAGCGACATTTCCAACAATGATAATCCCAGCGATGTGGTAAATCACATAAAACTGTCAAACTATGTTCCTATATATTTCGATTGTATCTTACTCTGTATAGTGTGGTACTGGAGTCTCGTGTCACCACATGTGCCCTTGTGATTTCCAGAAGTGACTGAACAATTGCTTGTAAGACTTGGTACTCCAAATATGGACAGTTATCCCATGCTAGATGAACATTCATATTACCCATATCTTTCTATGCTGATGAGTAGGTAGGATTACTTCTGGAAGGCTCTACATTCAGAAAACAGCATATAGATCGGAGTATTGGCATGGAGTTTTATCATGTAGACCGATACATTTTGGACTTTTGGTATCCTAGTGTAAGTTTTAGCTCATTATGACAACAAAATGAAAATGACAACAATTGCAATTATTTGTATACATGCCACACGCAGGTTGATACCAGGAAGCGTAAAATAACTTTCTAGATAGGTCCAAAAATAATGCGGTTAGGGACCTGCTGATGCCAGCGGGTCGGATGTCTGAAAACATACCATATTTTGATTATGACCGTTCACGATTAAAGCATTATAATTCCACCCACCGGTCATAACTAACGCCAGATGTGTTACAGTTAAATTCAAATGTATCTATAGTGTTATTCCACTATGCGCGACGTGAGCAGAGCGTGTGTAGTGCTTATCCTGATATTATATTGTGGTAGTGTTTGATGTGCAAACGGGTAAAACAAAATGGGATCACGAGTCTTGGTGTAATTTGTCGCTGCATCTCAGAAATTACATATAGCAACAACTTCTGATCTGATCTAATCTACGATAACTCATCCATAACAACTCCAAATTTGCTGAGCGAAATCAGTAACTGGACACGATAGCCGTAGTTTAGTATTTACTGAACATGCCAGGGGGGGGGTCGGAAAAAAGTGACATGACATTAGGCTGAACAAACTTTTTTCCGGCTCTTGTGTACCTACCACCCCCCTATTTGAAGGAAAAAATATTTTTTCCAATTTCATGCGGGGTACCCACCCCCTTTTTACCTCCAAATCTGTAATATCACACCATTTAAGCTTGATGGTCAGTATTACAGCTACCCTATTTCCATTTCTGGTTCTTCTAAGTCATTCCAACTTTTGTAACAACACGAAACAGGTTCTAAAAAAATACCTGTAAAAACCCAAAATAACACACAGAATACATGTGCTGATCAGTAAAAGTATTGATTGATTTTTCCCCAAATATTGTCTAAGGTAGCTCATAATGCTCATTATACATGTAAACAAATATAAAAGTGTACCTTCTTTTCATCACAGAAAGTGTAACTTTAGATGTGTCCCATAGTATCACATGAATTTATGTCAATTATGATTTTTGAAAAAATTATTAGGGCAACACCACCTGGCAATTAACTCTCCAACAATACAGGTATTCAGCTGAAATCCACTAAACTAATTTTCATTTCCATGAGCTGAGTTCTTGGGCTAGGTACTGTGCTAAGGCCAGACCCAGGTCAAGCATTCATACAAATACATGTACTGCGTGTAAATAGAAACTTGAAAATAAGACGGTCATATGCAGTCTGCAGAATAAGCTCCAAGGAGGGTGAGTTTTGTGATGCTACCCAGCAGAGTGGGCTATAGCATTACCAAATTCACCATATGTGACCCTCATATGTAGCTAGTTCTCCATGGTTGGTCGAGACCAAAATAGAATGAGGTCGTTAGAGGTTGAATTTGTTGATGCTATGCCGGGTAGTATCGCCAAATTCGCCCTCTGCAGACTTCGATCATTTTGCTGATGACCAGCACATTATTTTTAGACTTGCATATTATATTAAGTTATATTATATTTTCTTTCCCTTCTTTTCACTCATCTGTTCTGATTTTGTTTATTCCACTTAGCAGCCTTCTCCATATCTACACATTCAAGGTCTATGTATGCTCGCCCAATCTTTTATCTGGGTCCCACCATCTCAAGATTATTATCTCAGTGATATGCGTTGTTGCAGTCTACAGTCCCATGCCAAGTTCCGATACAATTTTGACTGAGTCATCTGGTCATCAGGTATAATGAGTAAATATTAATGAGATAAATAAATAGCTTTTTTCATTTTATTTATATTAAAGTTTATTCATGTGCTACATAACTGTCCATTTTCATCTGGAACCAGTAGCATTGGTACATGGCAATGTGATCGGATGTAAAAGGCGAATTCCTGAGAGTTGGTTCGTAATCTGGATTTCTGAGAAGCATCATGCCCATATCCACACTAACTACCCCCCTAAGCACTGCCCTAAGTGTCACACACACCTTAACAATGATGCTGAACACTTTGAGGCATTTATATTGAAGAAATGTTGTAAGAGGAAAAAATTGCGACCACTCAGGAAAAAAGTGACCTTTTCACAGCTGAACCACCCACCCACCCCGGCCTAGTGTATGGAAAAATGTGGATGACCCCCCCCCCCCCCCCCCCCCCCCCTGAACATGCGGGGAATACATGCATATGTCTTTGTTCAGTCGGGACGATATGGGGACGAGGAATTATTCGCCATATTGTTTTCCGCCGGTAAATACGAATATTGAATACAGCCCGAATGATACATTAATGACATGGGTTTTACGTTTTAATACCAATTGTACTTGCAACAGCAGCAGGTCTCCTGGTCTGAATATGACCCGTTCAAATGTAACATAACGTAGACAATTTAACTTTTCCACCAAGTTGGAAACAACATTTGATATTTCTGAAGGTTATCGCGTTCATATTTTGCAAATAAAGCGGTCCTTCATGGCGATCTTGTTCAGCATAAACTGCATACTTAAGTTAGACACACAGGATGGACTATTCTTATGTTTATCACTGATCAGATAATTTTTCGGAAGATGCAAAATCTGAACTAATTTTGTACGACGAGCGCTATCTTTTTCTGAATCTCATCTTCTTTGCGGTAGTGGACACTAGTCAATGAAAGCGAGGATGGTGATTTAGGGTCTGGAAAATTTCATTCTGTGTTATCACGACCGTCTTCTGTGGGTCGAAGCTATTGTACGTACTGGTCCCATGTTATACTAAGCTTTTTAACTTAATTCTTGACACAGGAATATACCCGAAATAATGGGGTTTGGGTGTAATACTGCCCCTATACAAGAAAAAGGGGGACAAACGTGACCCGAACTCCTATAGAGGGATCACACTCTTGAGTGCTATAGGCAAGTTATTTACGAGTGTATTGAATAAAAGGCTTTCTACTTTCGCCCAAGAAAACGGTGTCATAAATGCTAATAAAATTGGATTCAGACAAGGGCATTCAACTACAGACGGATTATTCATATTGCAGAGTATAATCGAGTTGTACATAAAAAGCAATAAGAAACTGGTATGCACATTTGTTGATTTCCAGAAAGCCTTCGACACAGTTTGGCGACAAGGTCTGTGGGTCAAACTTTTAAAACAAGGTATAAATGGTAAAGTTTTCCGAATAATTAGAAGTATGTATGAATGTACGAATTCATGTGTTTCCCAAAATGAACATCTGTCCGAATTTTTCCCCTGTAGTGTGGGAGTACGGCTGGGGGTGATGCTCTCCCCTTTCCTCTTTTCGATTTATATCAACGATCTTGAAAATTTTCTGCACGATTGTGTAGTTGATGGCCTGACCGAGTTGAACAATGTTTCCCCCGACAAATTAGGCATTTATTTGAAACTTATATGTTTACTCTACGCCGATGATACTGTCCCGTTCGCTGAACGTACACTTGACGCTTTCAGCGACTTTGCAGAATCTTGGAAACTGAACGAGAACACTAGTAAAACCAAGGTTATGATTTTCAGCAGGGAGAGGGTGGTGACAGATGTAGAAGTCAAATTATGCGACAAATCATTAGATATTGTGGACGAGTTTCCTTATTTGGGAGTAAGACTATTTTATACCGATCGATATCATAATGCAATCAAAATGATTAAAGAAACCGCTTGTAAAGCCATGTTTGACTTACTGAGTAAAGTCAGGAAACTAGACTTATCAGTCGAGGTCGCTCTTAAATTGTTCGACTCGACTGCAGTTCCAATTTGCAAAATATTGATGCACATGAAGACCAGCACTCCGAATTACATGGTGTATGGGGAACTGGGCAGATTTCCATTGGCCATAATGGCAAAGCAGAGAATAGTAAGCTACTGGGCGAGACTCATGGCGGGAGAGGGGTCCGTTCTGGCCAAGAAACTATATGATATCTTGTTTCGTCTTATGGAACACGACGGTAAACTCTTTAGACATATTAACATTACTAAAACAATAATACACTCAGTTGGTTTCGGCGTGGCATGGTCGAACCAGGCACAGTTAATAGACAGCCAGAAAATGGCATAACCAAAACTTTGATTGACCAGTTTACTCAGAAATGGTGGTTAGATATAGAATCGTCATCACGAGGAATATTTTACAAAGAACTGAAGTCAACCCTCCGCTTAGAAAACTATATTACCGATTTCCCCTTCAGTCTGAGAAAATATTTGATAAAAATACGTACATGCAATCATAGATTGGAAGTAGAAACAAGTAGATGGGGAAAGCGAGGAGCAAAAAGAGATTTATGTAGCTTGTGCAAAAATGAACTGGGTGATGAATACCATTTTGTTATGAAGTGCGCCAACTTGAGGCACCTGCGGGTAAAATACATATCCGAACACTATTGGAACCCACCTTCTAAGAAAAAGTTTTACTAGCTACTGACAAAGTCTGGTCGCGTTGACTTGAGAAAATTAACACTTTATCTGAAATTAGCGTTCAAATATAGAAATAGAAATTTATAGCTGCATACATTTTATTAATGTTATTGAAATATCAAGTCAAAATGTTATGGCTGCTGTTGTTGTTGTTGTTAGTATTATTATTAGTATTGATATAAGACATCCTCGAAAAGTATACTGATAGAACGTATTAGATGAATATAAAAACGACGATAATGAGGACTGACGATGGTTAACAGAGAGACTACCGCCATATCTATCGACCAATCTTCTTCTATCTTCTTCTATCTTATTCCTCTTCTTATCTTCTTCTTCTTTTCCTCTCATTCTTTTCTTCTTCTTTTTCTGCTTCTTCTTCTTCATTTTCTGTGTTCTTTTATGTATATGTATATATTTCGCACTAAGCACCTTCTAAATATTGCACATATCGCCAGTTACATGTGAATTCATGTCTTAGAGATTAAAGCATAGCAATTGTACATTGTATATATAACAGATTAATGGAGGCACTAACTCAGAATCAAAAGCATTGCTTCAAATGTGGCCGCTACTGTGAGTATGAACAAATTATCATTTCTTATCGAAGTGGTCATGTATTTATCGGATGGCACAATGAGATGATCCGTATCTCACATCTAGCTTTAAAATCGGTCCCAATTTTCGCCCAATCAAGATGGGGTGTGAACCCGCATCAACCTCGTCTAGCACAGACTTCGATAATGGTATCCACGACATATCCACCTCATATGTACCATCATATATGGTAGCGCTTGAAATAATATTCATTGAGAAAGATTGACCTTCTATTGTCGGGTTTAAGTAATTTCATATTGATTATGTCAAAGATAACTGGCATAAATAACAATCAGACATTCAATGTATTACTGTTACTCGGTTCTTCGTTTTAAACAATCATGTTCATCTGTAAATACCTCGCTCAAATTGCCAACTATTTCAAGGGACACGGATTACTTGAGCACGAATGCTCATGAATGCAATATTCGTCAATCACGATGTCCCGGAGTAACACGATACAATGAATATAATACTTTGGGTTGTGTGAGACATTAGATGGCGGCAATGACGGCGATAAAAGTGAAACATGACATATTTCACCATTTAATCTGACCACCGTATTGGCAGCCATCTTGGCTTTAACTAGTAAGCCAGTTTTTAATCCAAAAACGACATTGAATTATCGTACACACAAAACATCTCCGCCACGCTACATTCTCCCCTTTATGGCTTTTTGGAGAAAAATACCTAAATTTTATAAAAAGTGCGCCAGGAGGTGCATTATTTAATATTTTCACTTTATTGTTCGAGTTTGTAGATCCGGATATAAACCTTAAACTATAGTTTAGCAATAAGTATATGTATAAAGTCCAGATAAAGGGACCAATTGTCATTAATATAAAATGATTTATTAGCTCATTCCATAGCTTTCGGCCATAGGCCTTCGTCAGTAGAAAACGATTAACACAGTAAAGTCTACATGTTGCTCTGACATCAACTCATTCGTAAATGCCAGACGGATAACGTACGTTCATTGAGTTTGTTTACCTGACGTCATGTACGTTAGTGATCGATTTCATTTCGCGCCAAATTACCTGGCGCCAATGTTGTTGATTTTAGTGTTGAATCCAACCCCGTAGCACGTTCTTAGCCGGCGTATCCAACCATTCTCTTTTATAAGTCTGAAGTAGCGACTGCCACTAGCATACTCTAACACGACTACCTTCATATCTAGAAGTGAATGTCCATTTGTATTGAAATGGTCATACACCGGCTTATCTGGATGCAGGCGAATGTCTCGCATATGTTCTGTAACTCTTTCTTTCAGTTCCCGTGATGTTTCTCCCACATACACCGTGCACGAACACTTGTCACAAATTAGGCCATATACGACGTTCCTACAATCACATTTAGCATTCTGTGCCACTTTGTACTCATTAATCAAGTCCGTCGATTTGATGGGATCCGTAATTATTATCTTGCATACTTCACATTCATCTGTGCACAGGTTGTTTGGAGTACGGACGGCTTTAGCTGTCTTTCTGTGTACCAATATATCGCCCAAGTTGTTGTCTCTCCGATATGATATTAAAGGGGGAGAATCAAAGACTTTCTTCATCCTAGCTGATTCGTGTAATGCTCCCATATACTTCCTCGTTATCATTGGCAGGTCTGGTAGTCCTTTTGAGAATGTTGTTACTAAGGGTACCCGGTTATTCTTCTTCCGCTGCCTCCTCCCCGTCAACAACTCCTCTCGTTTCAGTAAGTCTGTTTTGCTCAATTCCCTCTCAATAAAACTACCACTGTATCCTCGTCTCCTCAATTGCTTTTTCAGCTCAATGCGGTGTCGTATATAGTCTTGTTCCCGAGTGCAAATCCGCTTGATTCTCAATCCAAGGCAATATACCACTGACCTTTTCGTGTGCGATGGGTGATCCGAACTATGATACAGGTATAGTTGGTTATCTGTCGGTTTCTTGTACAGATCTGTATATATTTTACCGTTACAAATTTTCACGTATGTGTCCAAAAATTCAATACATTTGTCGTGATGTCGCAGTTCAACTTTAATATTTGGGTGAATGGAATTAGCATGTTCTCCGAACCTCTCCAGTTCCTCTACACTACCAGTCCATATCCCAAATCCGTCGTCAATATACCGACCATACATATATGGCTGCTGTTCGAACGTAAGTAGAGACTGGTCCCATTTACGCATGTACGTACACGCTAGGTTTTTTCCAAGGCGACTTCCGATTGATACTCCCTCATTCTGAACATAATGTTTGTCTCCCAAAGAAAAGTTGTTGTTATCGAGCACGGTTTCTATCATCTGTAAGACATACTCTGTAGGGATTAACGGATTACTTCTCGAATCTAACGCCTCCTTACATGCGTCAAAAGCCTCCTTCCTCGGTACTGATGGGTATAGTTTGCACACATCGAAACAAAATAATCTGGCGTTATCAGGTACATTATTCACTTCCTTTATTTTATTGAGAAAGTGAGTTGTGTCTTTAATATAACTAGGCGAACTAACTACATATTCATTCAGTTCATTTTCCGCCACCTCGGCAATCCTTTCTGTTGGTGTACCCAATCCACTAACGATAGTCCTATACGGAGCACCAGCTTTATGCAGTTTAGGGTTCCCTTTCAGTTTTCCTGACTTGGAATATCTGGGTGTCATATATTTTTTCAGTTCACCCGATATCACATTTGCTTTATCCATTTTGTTGATCATTTTTTTAACATTTTTTATTGATGTATTCGTCCTGTTTAGCAGTTCATCAACGACCGCTTTGTTTGTTAAGCCATTTAAGCAAGTAATTGTGCGTTCTTACATATTTCCCAATTTCTACCTATTGCAGCTGCCATATTGGCAGCCATTTTGGGTTAGTATGTCATTTTTTAATCCAAGGCGGAATGAAATTGCCGTATACACCAATTGTGTCCACCCTTACTAATTCTTTTCTTTTCTTTTCTTTTGCCTTCCAGAAAATACAAAAAAATCGGTTTTATATCATTTTTTAGGTAAAATTCGTAAATTTATTAAAATTTCGGGTCCGTTGGTACATTATATATTGTTTCTACTTTAATGTTCGAGTTTGTAGACAGAATCTTATATATTATTACAATCTTTAGCAGACTTTCAACGGCCATTGTGTTAATTAAGCCTATTGGTATGTAACCGTGAGTTATGTATGCCTTATACCACAGCAAGGCGCATCTTAACTTGAGAGGGGAGGGTTGATTTTTCTGCCTCTGATAAAAAATAATGCGGCTTGCATCGATAAGTTATATATCAAAATATAGCCAATTGGCAGTAGTTTCCCATGGTCTAAAAATAATGCGGCATACCCGTCTTTCTTTATGATTTAAAAGAAACGAAAGACAACGCTTTGCGTGAATCGTCATATTTGTTTCACCCTAAATATTATTTGACGTCACATGACGTCATGACTGCAATTCCGAGATTCAATGGTTACATGTATTATCCTACTCTGGTTATCGCGCCAATCTCAGGTATCAAAATTGGACGAATATTTCTTCTCAAAATGTGTGAAAATTCTCTGTCAATAATGTCGGCTTTATTTAAAAAATGACCGATTTTTTCATCGGGTGCCTCAAGAAAACCACGCGGTGAGAAAAAAATCGACCTTTCTGACAAATCCAACTTACGGATTCCGAAAGTTTAGTATTTACGCTAACCAAAAATGAAGGTCTCATAAATTCCCTCTCGATGTGACACCTATGTCCAATGTCCATATTCGCCTGGACCATTTCCCCTATTTTGTTGAATTACAAGTCGCAATAATCTCATGTTATTCTATATAAATTCAGTTAAGATATTATTTGGCCACCGAACCGAAACCTCGACAATTATGATAAATACACTGTGTATATCCGATACGGGAGAATATCAATCATGAAATATAAACGCCCTTTATTAAATACAACCGCTAAAATGTTCTCGAGTCATCAATATACAAGAAAACCATAGTCAGAAATGGTAACGCTCTCAAGATCATATTATTTGCCATATATACAATATAACAACTTTAATGTGGTGACTGTGAAAATTTGGTATGTTGGTAACGCCTATGTAGTTGATTATATGTGATATTTTTTATAATATCATTTGAAATAGTGGTCTGAGAAGCGAATGAAATATCATGCAGAATAATAATCGGGCAAAAATTTGCGATCTTCGTAACACGGTTCAAGTGCGAGCACGTTTCTAATCACATTCAGTATTCAATTACGCAAATACCGAGTATGTTTTAATCACATTTAGTCCACCACTTCCTGCGACAGGATCAGATATACTTGCCAATATACACCCTATGAGGGCGTAATACTGATCTAAGGATGGCCTCCGATGAGGGTAAATTAAAATATGGTCACATCACGGTTAAATAAAATATGGTCCTATGAGGGTTAATTAATATATCATCCAATCAAGGTTAATAAAATATATGGTCCTATTATGGTTAATTAACATTGTTCCTTGATTGTTAATTAAAATATCTTCCCATTAGTCGGGGAGCCAATAAGGTCCACGTGCACCCCCCCCCCCCGATGATTACAAATAACCTTATGTTTATTGTTCCCTATGGTATCCAGATAAAGAATCCGGATTTCACCGAAAAATAAAGGTGGCCCTACTAGGTGCTAGAGCCATTTGAATCCAAGATGGCCGCCATTTCCTCTAATTCCGACCAGCTGTATTTAATCGTTGTAATAGATCAGTTGTTAGCAAAAGACACAGACAAAATGTACGCCATTTTGTTGGTGTGATGTCCTTCTTCAAAATGACGGCAAATAATTTCGAAAACAATTCAAAATGGCCGCCTAAAAATGACGTCATATGCACGAAAATAGGAAATTTAATTAATATTTCACCATATCTTCCATTTTTCTTCACATTAATCATTAGTAAATGGCAATGTTTTTGAGACAGTCATCAAGCGTGATATTATAGCGTCATTTTAAGACATTTGCCATTGACGAGGGTTCAGTAATAGATACAGAAAAGAGGATTTGAAAAATAGGGGTGAAATTATCGATTTGTTTTGCAAGACGATTTTGCTGTATTTAATCGTTGTAATAGATCGGTTGTTAGCAAAATACACAGACAAGATGTATGCCATTTTGTTGGTATGATGTCCTGCTTCAAAATGACGCAAATAATTTCGAAAAAAATTCAAAATGGCCGCCGAAAAATAACGTCATATGCACGAAAATAGGAAATTTAATTAATATCTCACCTTATCTTCCATTTTTCTTCACATTAATCATTATTAAATGGCAATGTTTTTGAGACAGGCATCAAGCGTGATATTATAGCGTCATTTTAAGACATTTGCTATTGACGAGGGTTCAGTAATAGATACAGAAAGAGGATTTGAAAAAGAGGGGTGAAATTTCCGATTTTTTTTACAAGACGGTCTTGATAGTCATTTTATCGACAAACCACACAGGATGTTAATAGAATGTCAACAACTATGTGCTTTATTTTATTGGACGGATGTTTTACTTCAATGGGAATGAAACTGGCGTAGAAAATTTGCAAAATGGCCGCCGAAAATATGAAAAATGGTAAATTTTGCCCCAGGGTGTCCTGCAATGGTTTTACAAGTTGTGGTTGATATATAAAATTGGCTAATCTGTATTATATACATTGAATACTAACATGTCTGATGCACCATGGATCATTGTTTCTATTGTCACCACTGACATCACCAGAAATATTGGATTTTTTTTCTCACAAACTTGACATAAATATCGACAATAATTAACTTTTTAGGGTTGGACAATTGTTTTAAATAAAATGCAACTATCATTGGTATCAAAAGTATTTATTGTTTTTGTCTATCTTAAATGTGTCACACTACGTTGTTTATGGACCAAATTGCTCAAGATGGCTTCCAAAATGGTATCCAAATTTGTATTATCTGCGTTATTCGACAAGGTGTTAAACTGTGACTCACTTGGTTATTATACGTGTTAGTTAATTAACCGACAACTACGTTCTATTCTGTTTGTCCCAGTTCCGTATGGGGCATGACAAATTCATTTTAAAGTTGCAGTATGGAATTTTGCGGAGAACCTCTTTTGTGATTCTGGCCATATTATTGAAAGGAAATGGGCAAAACTTTGAGACGGAACTGAGATGAACCATAATATGTGGCTATTCTGGCCCATTATGATAAAAAGTGATCAACTGGATAAAAGATGGATGCGAATGTGGCAGCCAGGGAGTTACTGTATGATCATAGGTGATGTGAATAGGTATACAGGGAGTTACTGACTATATGGTTATGAGTGGGGTGTCCACGGTGAGATGCATAGGAATATAAGGAGTGGCTGTATGGGCATGTGTGAGGTGAATCGGTATACATGTAGTGACTGTACGGTATATTGTGTGTGGCCGATGTGATCGTATGGGCATTGCTGTGGAGTATAGATATAACGAGAGTAGCTACATGGTCATCCATGTGTTGTTTATGTATATATGGAGTGACTGTAAGGTCGTGGTGGTCGTGATGTATATGTGTACCGTGTGTGGATGTATTGTGACATGTGGTGTATATGTATATTTGTGCTGTCTGTATGATCATGGGTGGAGTGCGTAGATAAATATGGAGGGATTTTATGGTTATGGGTAATGTGTATAGGTGCACATGGCATGCATGTAGTCAAGATTGAAGGTATATGCATACCTGTAATAAGCTGTATGTCATTGACGAGCGTGTGGCTATATAGGGAGTGCCCTTTTGGTAACGGGTGGGTCGTATATTTATATATGTTGTTGATGTATTATCATCGGTGGTGTATATGGTGTAGATGAATGATCATGGATGGCGTGTATGAGTATACAGTGAGTTGATGAATTGTCATGTGTGAGGTGTATATGCAAGTATGAGACTTATGAGTGGTCGTGTGTGCGGGTATTGGTATATTTGGAAGGGCTCACCATTGGTGGGTGAGGTGTATATGTATATCTGGATTGACTCTATGGTCATGTGTATGGCGAATAGATATACATGTAGTGGCTGTATGGTCCATGGTGAGGCGAATAGGTATACAATGAGTGACTGTATGATCGTGAATGTGGTGAATATGTATACATAGAGTGACTATATGGTCAGGTGTATGAGTATACCTGGTGTTCATGCATGGTGATTCATGGCTGTATCGTAATTTGTGGCATGTAACGGTATAGCCAAATAAGGCTGTATGGTCAGGTGTACGTGTATAGAGTTGGTGACTATATTGTCATTTGTGTGGTGTTTATGTACATATGAGGTCATGGGATGCGTTGCACATGTGTAATTTGGGTGGCTATCGCTTTCCACAATAACTCAAGTATATGTTAATCAATAGAGAAGTCGTGTCAAAGAGTTCTCCACCTTGATAGTGTTTGTGTACATGGGGAAACTTTAAACGTGAAAAGCGATAGCCACCCATTACCACACAGTCATTCCATATATGCATAAACACCACAGACATAACAATATAGTGACCAACTGTATAAACGTACACCTGACCCATGACCATGGATGGCCATACAGCCATGCGTCACAATGCAAGCACACCGTGTATAATCCAAAACATGACCATAACCATAGAGTCACTCCTTGTATACCCATTCACCTCACCATTGGCCATACGGTCATCCCATGTATACCTATTCTCCACACACACATGGTCAAATAGACATTCAATATATACATCAACACCACAACAATGACCATAGAGTCACCCCGGGTATACATATCCACCCCACCAATGGTCATATAGCCACTCGCTTCATACACATACCCTCATCCATGGCACCTGGTATACTCCTTCATCTGACCTATGGCCATATAGTCACCCCGTGTGTACCTATTCAAAACATTCATACATGATCATGGTCAATCATTGTATATATATTTACCTCACCCTTGGCCATGTCACTCCATGTATCCCTATTGGTCACACCATAGCAGAATAGCCACTCAAGATATACTAATACTCCCCAGCCATGTCAGTATATTCAATACATGTATGCATATGCACATCATCCATGGCCATATAGCCGCTCGCTATATACACACACCCCTCGCCCATGACCATATAGCAACACATGTGTATGCCCGTATAACCTACACGTGACCATACCGCAACGAGTCACCAAGCAGGACCACCGGGTATACTCATACACCTGACACATGACAATTTAGCCACTCCCTGCATAGCTATTCATTACATTTATGATCATACAGTCACTCATTGTATACATACATGTACTCGTCTCACCATTGACCATACAATAACTCCCTGTATACCTATTCACCTTACCTATGATCATATAGTAACTCCCTGGCATTCACCATATATCCAGCTGATATGTTTTATCATAATGGACCAGAATAGCCACATATTATGGTTCATCTCAGTTCCGTTTCAAAGTTCTGCCCATTTCCTTTCAATAATATGGCAAGAATCACAAAAGAGGTTCTCCGCCAAATTTCATACTGCAACTTTAAAATGAATTTGTCATGCCCCATACGGAACTGGGACAAAACATAATAGAACGTGGTTGTCAGCTAATTAACTAACACGTATAATAACCAAGTGAGTCACAATTTAATACCTTGTCGGATAACGCAGTGAATAATGTTCGGGATATATGTAAAAAAAATAACTTTTTACAAATTTGGTTGCCATTTTGGAAGCCATCTTGAGCAATTTGGTCTATAAAAACCGTAGTGTGACACATTTAAGATAGACCAATACAATAAATACCTGTGATACCGATGATAGTTGCATTTTACTTAAAACAATTGTCCAACCCTGAAAAGTTAATTTTTGCCGATATTTATGTCAAGATTGTGAGAGAAATATCCAATATTTCTGGTGATGTCAGTGGTGACAATAGAAACAACTTGTAAGCCATTGCAGGACACCCTGGGGCAATATTTACCATTTTTCATATTTTCGGCGGGCATTTTGGAAATTTTCTACACCAATTTCATTCCCATTGAAGTAAAACATCCGTCCAATAAAATAAAGCACATAGTTGTTGACATTCTATTAACATCCTGTGTGGTTTGTCGTTAAAATGACTATCAAAATCGTCTTGCAAAAAAAATCGAAAATTTCACCCCTCTTTTTAAAATCCTCTTTCTGTATCTATTACTGAACCATCGTCAATGGCAAATGTCTTAAAATGACGCTATAATATCACGCTTGGTGACTGTCGCAAAAACATTGTCATTTACTAATGATTAATGTGAAGAAAAATGGAAGATATGGTGAAATATTAATTAAATTATTTGCCGTCATTTTGAAGATGGACATCATACCAACAAAATGGCATACATATTGTCTGTGTCTTTTGCTAAAAACCGATCTATTACAACGATTAAATACAGCTGGTGGGAATTAGAGGAAATGGCGGCCATCTTGGATTCAAATGGCTCTAGCACATAGTAGGGCCACCTTTATTTTTCGGTGAAATCCGGATTCTTTATCTGGATACCATAGGGAACAATAAAAATAAGGTTATTTGTAATCATCGGGGGGTGCACGTGGACCTTATTGGCCCCCCGACTACATGATGGTTAATACAAATATGGACCCATCGGGATTAATTGAATTATGGTCCCATTAAAATTAAAATATGGTAACTTGACTTAATTAAAGAATAAATATATGGTCCGATTATGAGGGTTAATTAAAATTAAAATATGGTGTCATCAGTGTTGATTAAGAGATATGGTTTATTGCCTCCTCGTGGGAGCGTCATTAATTTACATAATTTATATACATGTTTACAGATATGCATTTATAACATGTCGCAATACATTAAGAAAAATAACTGTCACACTCGTATGGTCGGCTGAGATCGTAATATGTCTATGGTTAGTCACAACATAAATTATAAAGAATATGGTTATTGTTTGGTTGAGTTGAACGTATGTTTGAGAGCTACATGTATTAGAACTCGGAACGATAGTTTCTGATTCCAGATTCATCAACTATTTGCGTGTCGCACGTGTGTGGACGAGAAGAATGTAAGATGGCCATGTTTCCAAAGGATATTTATCTTGTCCTGATAAAGTTGCACATGGCAAAAACGTATGTGGAGAATGTGTCAATGAGTACATATCTGCAATGGCCGATAATATCCAAATGACCCGGAAAGTCACTTCCTAGCAGAATGGAGTACAAAGCGGCACATGGCAGGTTGGAGAGGTATAAATACACCTGGATGCCATGAACATCTAAGACCTTTTCCCAAAAACTGTTTCTCAATGCTATGACGAGAAGAGAGGTGCAATTAATCAACAAGTGATGAAGTTCGTTGTTGTAGACGGAGAAACACTGTTGACACGTGAGGTTATTATCGTATGTAGTCCTGTTGAGAAGTATGGCAAGATTTTTATATTTTGCGGCGAAGGAAGGATTCGAACGCATACGTTTCCAGACAAACCATCCAGAGAGTGGATCATTCATTACACCATTGAGGACCGTGAGCTTTCTATTGTTCGAAACATATGACCTCCACAGATAGATATAGTGTATCCGCACAGTGTTTTTCACAATCCGCTTCCAGTCATCTTGTTTTGGGAAAACACCAGAATCCAAGAAGTCGTTGAGAAAGTGTTCCATGTTATAGACTTTAAGAATCGCCAAAATTTCAGTTGCGAATCCAGATGAAAGACGGTTATATAATCGTTGTAAGTGTGCTTTAAACAAAAAGATCTTCAGAGGTACCTGTTTGCCCACAGGTAGGTTTATAATATTTCCTAAAAAGCACAGTTTTCTAATGTGGATCTCTTTTTCGACTGGCAAAAGACCCAGCAGACTAAGAGTAAGCTTCGTGTCAGTCCGTTTGGGTAGTGATTGTGTATATTTTGCACAGGTTCGCAAGGCTCGCTCTATAATGGTTATAGTTGTCGTTTGTTTCAACGGAATCACGTCGCAGCCATACAAAGCTTTTGGTAACACTACACTGTTGGTAATCTTAGTTAATGTTAGTGGCGAAGCATGGTCAAGCATACGGTTACCGGCTATCGAGAAGAACGTTTTCCTCAGTTTGCTAGAAATAATAGCAGCTTTGGAGTTGTTAGTTGCAAACTTGTGTTGCGATAGTCCGAGATGAGTGCATTCTGTGTCCTCTTTAATCGCATCATAGCCTATTCTCCAAGCTCGTGTCTGGTGGCTGTGATCTGAACGAGATTCGTTGAAGACAACAACTTTACTTTTCTCAGACGAAAAACAAAAGCGCCATCGGATACTGTAGTCGTGGCATATTTGTAGTAGCGTTTCCATGCCTCGTTTGGTTAGAGACATGAGCGTAATGTCGTCTGCCGTGGTCGGTGCCACACAAGAAACGGCGTTTAACGATAGACCTGCCGATGAGTTTCTAAGTTCCAACAACAGGTCGTTGATGTAGATCAGATAACAGAGAGGTGATGGTATTCCTCCCTGTCGCGTTCCCTGTCCTATGTTAAACACTTCAGAATACCGCCCGTTGAGAAATACCCTGCTGGTCACATCTGTATGGATATTAGCCAATAATTTTACAAATTTACCCGAGAAGCCAAGGCGTTTAAACTTGACCAACAGTCCTTCGTGCCACACGCGATCGAACGCCTTTATTGAATCAAGGAAGGCTACGAACACTTTTGAGTTATAGTCCTTCGCATAATATATAGCTTCTTGCACATAGAATGATGTCATATTGCACCCCAAACCTTGCTGAAAACCATTTTGCAGCGGATCAGGAAAGTCCGAATTCAGTAGTCTTTTAAGAAGAAAGGATTCGAAGAGTTTATATATAATCGGCAGCAGGGTTATTGCTCTGTAGCTATCAGGTGACGTTATTTGTTTCGGGTGACCCTTGTAGAGAGGAATTATGATACCTGTCTTCATGTCAGAAGGTATCCACTCAAGTTTCAGAATTGCATTGAACAAAACCAGAAGGCATTCGGTGAGTTTATCTGTGTGGTTAAGTATATGCTCACACACAATCGAGTCATGGCCGGGGGCCTTGTTTCGCATCATAGTTTTTATTGCAGTCACTAGTTCCGGTTTAGATACAGGTTGGCACATGGTGCATTCGTTGCTTGGTACGTTAATGTGTGTGTATAATTCATTCTTTATAACCCGCTCAAATGCGGAGTTGGAATGTTTCTCGGGCGAATACAGTTCAGTAAAATAAGTTGCCCATCCAGAAATTATGCCATCAGGATCGCGACTAAGAGAGCCTTCGAATTCCATAACAGAAGACATTTGTTGTTTCGGTGATTTCTTCTTTAAACTACGCCAGAACATTGTTTGGTCGGACATTGCGTAGCGTTCCAGGTCATAACACTGTGTCGTCATAGAATTGCGGATAGACTCGCGATGAACTCTTCTGAATTTTCGTTTCGCTTCCTTATAACTTGAATAAATAGGTGACGCTAATCTGGGTCTGCCGGCAGAATCCCATGTGTTATGAAGAGTTCGCATCTGAAGTTTTAGACTATCGAGTTCTTCATTCCAATAAGAACGCTGGTGGCACCGAAATTGTTTCATGTGGACCGAAATATTGGACGCTGTCAGCAGAGCAAACACTATGTCTCTGTATAAAGAGTTCAGCAGTTGGTGTGTATTAATGTCACACGCGTGTGGATTCGGACACAGGGAGTCCAACACTTGCTTATATTTACCAATATCAGCACGATGCCACGCAAATCGTGGGCGGTCCACCAGATGGCGCGTAATGGAGAGGATACCATTAAGAGTAAGTGTACACGAAACAGGTAGATGATTCGAAGTGTTAAGTGATTCATCTTTCATCACTTCACTGTGAGTAATATGCGCGGATGTACTCTCTGTCACAAGAATATGATCAATTAAGGATGGTATATTTACAGTGTAATAAGGGAAGTAGGAAAACTCACTTCCCTTGCACTTTTTCGTGGACATGAGTGATATCATATCACAACGCTTGATGAATGATTTAAAAAGAATAGTGCGGCCACTGATATTTTGGGATATCATAGTGGAGTCCCTTTGAATGTGAGCGTTAAAGTCTCCCATTAATACGATAGGTCCATGGGACGACAGCCGAGAACAGATATTCTCTAGGGTCTCGAGGTATTCTTTGAAGATTTCGTCACCATGGTTGACATTCGGCAAGTAAACTTGGATGACCGTTAGAAAGTATTCTTCATCAAATTTCATTTGAATACCAACAATCCGTTGTTCTTCGACTGATAGTTCTACACACTTGGTAGCTATATCGGCTCGAATAAAGATGGCAACACCGTCGCGAGTGTAGGAACCGCCATTTGATGTTGTGATGACCCTTCCGGGTTTGCTCAGACACGCGTATTTTGCACTCAATGAGTCCAATAAATCTAGCTTACTATCATTCAGCCAATGTTCTGAAATGCCGATAAAGTGAAATGTCTCATGTTGCAGAGTATTTTTTAAGTATGGTGCACTACTGGTGATGCCTGTAGCATTCCAGGAGAGAAACTTTAGTTCATATTTATTGTTCATTTGTGTGTGTGTTGTTGCGTCTAGACTCTGAACGCCAGGGCCTACAGTATACACCCTCTGGCCGGAAACCTTTGTCGGAGAGCGGATAACTGTGATCTTTGCTGACATTTAAACGTGCAAACACTGTTCCGTTGCGTGAACTTTTCATCAGTTTGAGAAATGTTGGCATGATTCCTTTCTCTGTTAGAAAATTTTGGATGCCCGTTTGTGTCGAATTTGGAGCTATGCCACCTATGTGATATCGAACAACTCTTTCCCTCTTAACGCCTATGAACAATCCACCGTCATCAGAAACTGACTTACTGTTTCCAGAGGCAGCCCCGGATAAATTGTTTTGGTGAACGTTTTTAGTAGCGGGACACTGATCTCTCTGAATAACAGTTTGAATCGGCTTTGGACGTGAGGTTACAGCATTTGAGTAGGACTTTGACAGATCGATAAGCCTTTGTTGAACCTCACTCACGACAAGATCAGGTTGGCGATTTGGTTTGCTCGCTGAAATACGATAAAACTGAGGCAAATGGTGTTGATCATTACACCACATGTGGTGTGTCTAGTTTCTGTGATTTTGATATTGTGTGGTGGACAGGGCGAATGTATTCTTGGAGATTTTTTGTACCTTACTCAATCGTACCAATAGAATCACGTATATGCTGAAATTGTAAAGTTAACGGCACCGGTGTATAATACGTTTTTGAAAATATGACAAATCGTATCCATAGGGTCAGGACAGGCTGAAATTGTAAACTTAAAGTCACTGGTGTAATAATATGTTGTTGAAAATATAAATACTCTGATAGCCTGAAAATAATATATCACCTATTGGGAGCCCCTGGTGTATTTTTTTATATTTTTATTTGTACCTTACACAATCGTACCGATAGAATCACGTAGATGCTTAAATTGTAAAGTTAACGCCACCGGTGTACAATATGTTTTTGAAAATGTGATAAATCGTATCGATAGAGTCAGGACAGGCTGAAATTGTAAACTTAAAGTCACTTGTTGTTGAAAATATAAATAATCTGATAGACTGAAAATAATGTGTAACCCATTGGGAACCCCTAGTTTAGTGAAGTGCATTGTGGTAGTTTAATTGTGTTTCTCCTCCATTTTTATTTTCTGGAATTATCACCAAGATTTCTCCACTCGATTCTCTTAAAATCTACCCTGATCGGTCAAATTTTTTTGATAATTCTATCTAAATACATCTTAGCTACTATTCGGATCTGCAGTCCCAGTCTAAAAATGGATAGTTTGACCAAAACGACTATTGACAAAACTTTGTTTACAAATTGAGCGCACTCGATGACCCGTCCACGCTGCAAATTTATTATCGAAAACAAATTCAATTTCTTCCATCTAAAACATAATTACGCGTTGAACTACGCGTCATTTTAAGAATATAGTAGTATTACACACATATACACCAAGTTTCAGCTCAAAATTTTGAAAAATGACAGTTTTATAGACATAAATCGATTTTAGTGGGAAATCCTTTGTTAAATAAAAAAATCATTTCTTCGATCTAAAAAATAATTACGTGCTGTACCCTGTTATTGTAGGAATATATAAGTATCCCAAACACAGACACCAAGTCTGAGCTTAAATTTTTGAAAAATAAGAGATTTATCGACATAAATGGATTTGTATATGGCAGATGCCATGTTAAATAAATTTTATGGCCCTGCAAATGTTTTCTGAGCTGTTCGATATTGGGCACTAGAGTCCATATTTGACCGGTTCACCCTGATAATTGTGTGACAGTACAGTCGCTTTACTTTATACGTCAACATTGGTCATTATCACTCAAAAAATTTATTTCGGTCTATCGTATCAACACCCATTTCCCCCGCGTAGCTTGACTAAGTGTCAACATTGGTCTTTATCGCTCCACTAGTTTGTATCGTTTCATCGGTATGAATTCCATATCCAATTATCCACATATAACCAACCCAACCTCTAATCCCGGTCCAATTTATTTATTTATTTCATCGGTATATAGTCATGTTACGTAATATTTTATTTCGTGATACTTGTACTTATATGTCTATGGTATTACTATAGTATACTGTATACGTATATCAATTGCTTTTCCTTTCTATATAATCCTGGTGCCATCTATAGAGATAATTTCAGACCCCCCACCCCCCTCAATTTTATATCATTGCTGCTTTAGTACAGTCGCGATGCATTACATGGCAACATTGATCCACTAATTTATGTCAGTTCATCGGTACAAACCCCTTTTCTCCGTGTCCATATAACCAACCCAACATCTTATAGAACTCCATAAATGACTATTCTGGCACTATATAGAGATGACTAAGATTCTGACACCCCCCTATTTTATAGCCTTGTTGCAACAGTAGAGTTGATATGCATAATATGTCAACATTAGTCGTTATCGCTCTACAAATTTATATCGGTTCAACCCTTAGTTCCCTGTATCGCCCACCCCTCCCTCAATTTATTTTTTTATTTGTATTATAGTCTCGTCACATACACATTTTATCTTTTGTAACTTTTGCTTCAACGCGTCGAGTTCGCTGCAGACAATACAAAACTGACAACATTTTGAAATGTAAGCAGGCTTCAAACTCATCTTATCCAAGAAAAACTCTGGTTACATAAGACATTTGTGTATAAGGTGTACGGGCATTTGTTGCGTTAAAAACCAAAGGTCCCAAGTCAAGGTCCAAATCCCCAACACACTGATGTGAGGTTTAACTCCATCTACATACAGTAATGTCCAAAGTAATTGATCACATAATCACAGCAAATTTGTGTGTATTTTTTCATGATTCTAAATCCTGAAAAATTACCCATAATTATGCTGTGGTTAAAGGGTCAATTACTTTGGGCATTACTGTAACCAATATAAGGATTTGAGGTTTAATGATAACTCAATCATCATACAGTAATGCTCAAAACAATTGACCACTTGACCACAGCAGAATAATGGGTAATTTGTCAGGATTGTAAATGCTGAAAAAATACCCATAATTCTGATGTGGTTAAGTGGTCAATTACTTTCGGCATTACTGTAACCAATATAAGGATTTGAGGTTCAATGATAACTCTATCCTCATACAGTAATGTTCAAAGTAATTGACCACTTGACCACAGCAAAATTATTGGTAAATTTTCAGGATTTCAAATCCTGAAACATTACCAATAATTCTGATGTGGTTAAGTGGTCAATTACTTTGGGCATTACTGTAACCAATACAAGGATGTGAGGTTTAATGAGATCTCCATCAACATAACTAATAATTATGTGTGAAAATTAAACAAAACAAAATAAATTCCATGATGGCGTCCAATATGGAGTGCCTAATTCTGCTCCAAAACATGTATATTGAATATATGGATGTTTATTGGGGGAAACCGATTATTTCAATGATATTTTCATTAACTTGGATCCAAAACCCGACTTACAGGATCGTGCGACTGTATCTTAAGCATGTGTGCATATTTAATGAGCCAACAATTGGAATCCCAACAGAGAAGATTGGCGTGGGTCCCTTGCGCGATCTGTCCATCGAAAACTATTTAGACATCTCAAGACACGTAAGACCCAATAACTTAATATACAGAATAGATACATCTATTGCCTGAGTGACTAATATTTATATTTGTTACAATGAGGTCAAATAGTTGCGAAGCCAGCACCACAATTCTTTCCCTCCATAGTAAATCTTAAAACAACTTCTAAAGAATTATTAATTCTTCTTATATTTGGTATGAAGCGTCCTTGGTTAACTGGAGTTCAGATTTGTTAACATCACGTCACCAAGTTAATTACTTGCGAAGCCACGGCCATAACTATTTCCCTCCATAGTAATTCTCAAAACAACTTCTTAAGAACAATTGACCAGGTCAGTCGCGCAATTATTGGAAGAGCCACTGTCAATCATTTTTTTAAAACCAAATGTTACATTTAAATTATTGCTTTATTTAAACAAAAACAAAAAATTAAATGAGAAAATTAACTTTTACTACTTGCTAAATTTTATCTTTTAATTATTTCATTTAAATTTTAGTATTTACAGTATACTATGCCCAAATCTTTATAATATGTTGAGTGACCCCACAGTCGTTTACTTTGTTAGTAATAATTTGAAGGATTACTTGCTTAAACGCAATTGTTATCAAAATATTTTATGTATTTTTTATAATTTCTATTTATATGTACATGTAATACTATAATCTTGGTGGCGTTACCATTTCTGACTATGGTTTTCTTGTTAACCTGTGTGTGGGCGATAGAGTACATCGAATGATGATACCCACTTGTTGTGATTGGGTCGTCTGTTGAAGTTTTGCGGGTTAGATCAAGCGCAAACTCTGACGAACTTGTAACGCCCTTCGAGTGTCGTTCCTGTGCGAGACCAGATTTTAAGCGGGTATCAGACGTCGAGTTATTAGCACAGATATTGGTGTTATTCAACACTGAGTCATGTGAAATTAGTGCGTCAGCGTTGGTCATTGTTTGTGAATGCTTCAATTGTGTGCTGTCATCGGACGAAACTTGTGCGTGCTGTATATCGCCAGTTTTATCGGACACATCGTCTATTTCAATTAACTCGGGTGCGCGAGGCGAAACGCTTTGCTGAGAAAGTGGTGCAAATGAGTTGTGCACTGTTAATCAGGTCTGGGTGAACCTGAAATGGAGCTATATAGCCAGAAGTAGCTATTATTGCCCGATCTAGATACTGGAAAATCGTCTGCGATGGGTAAATTTGCGTTTATGATACTAAAACGAATTTTCCGGTTGTCAAACACATCGTCATCCACTTTGGCACATTTGAAAACACATCTATGCAGATAATTAGTGTTTCATAAAGGTACGCTTTTTATCGGAAAATTAAGATAAAAGTTTGCAAAACTAACTAAGATTGTACCATGTGAAGTTACATTGGAAATCTTCGTTTATTCTTTAAAAAAACAAGATCTGTCGCAGCAAAATGTACTCATAATTCGCCATTTTGTCCAAGCTAACCCACCTGACTGCATCGACCAATCAAATGTAGGTTATATACTTTTAATCCGTGTTTTAAAATATATTCTTGTCTGTTAAAAAGTCCATGGCAGGGCGATTCAGTCTGCGTTGCTAATTTTTCTACGACGATGAAGGTCGAACTATTTGACAAACTATAGAGCATTAGAGTAAATGTTTGCTCTAAAGTGGTTTATATCGGTAACTACAATCATTTATTTTCATCATGCCGGTTTTAAAACGGATCGGGGTAACGTTTCGTTCAGAAATTGGGAAATACTGATTTTGACTATCATGACTGAAAATATGAACAGTTGCCAATAAAATTTACAAGAAAGCAATATCAAACGCTGCCTGAGCAATAACAAATTCAATTTGTTGCGTACGATGCCTTGTCCGCGCACCGACTGACCGACTGGGACTGATGGGTGACATGTAGCCAGATTTAATACCTGCCAGTATTTCCATCGTAACAGTGGAGAAATTCATGAGGTTGGTACCAAGCACACATAGACTAAACAATTCTCAACTTTGTCATTGTCTATATCCGTATATTTTTATTACAACTCGGTTTACATGTCAAGCAAAATTAACAACGGAGACTGAATCGGCCTGCCATGGATTTTTTAACAGACAAGAATATATTTTAAAACACCGATTAAAAGTATATAACCTACATTTGATTGGTCGATGCAGTCAGGTGGGTTAGCTTGGACAAAATGGCGAATTATGAGTACATTTTGCTGCGACAGATCTTGCTTGTTTAAAGAATAAACGAAGATTTCCAATGTAACTTCACATGGTACAATCTTAGCTAGTTTTGCATACTTTTATCTTAATTTTCCGATAAAAAGCGTACCTCCACGAAACACTAATTATCTGCATAGATGTGTTTTCAAATGTGCCAAAGTGGATGACGATGTGTTTGACAACCGGAAAATTCGTTTTAGTATCATAAACGCAAATTTACCCATCGCAGACGATTTTCCAGTAGCTGGATCCGGCAATAATAGCTACTTCTGGCTATAGTAGCTCCATTTCAGGTTCATCCAGACCTGTTAATTGTCTATTTTTCGCCAGTCGCGATGGTGCGAAATCGTCGCTGTTGATTGATAGGTCCAGTATACATTGTTGTGGTGACACCAGTGTCGCTGGGAAGGGTGATTCCGAGATAGAATTATCCCCTTTCGGGTGACTGTCATTAGTATATACATGTACACCAATGTCATTCGATCCTATCGAATCGGCGATATGTGTGTGAACATCATCGGGGTCATCATTATGGTGATGAGATGTCCTTGTGACGAGGAAGAGACACGTTCCGTGCCTGATCTGAATCTGTTTCAGCTTCGACAATTATGATGAATTCACTGTGTATATCCGATACGGGAGAATATCAATCATGAAATATAAACGCCCCTTATTAAATACAACCGCTGAAATGTTCTCGAGTCATCAATGTGTTTACCGAAGAGAATATACAAGAAAACCATAGTCAGAAATGGTAACGCCCTCAAGATCATATTATTTGCCATATATACAATAGTAGAAGGTGACCCGACTTCGTCTGGGCTATGACCTTGAATTGACCATTTTGAAGGTCAAGGTCAGGTGTGGTAACGATTTGACCCGTCCAAAACACTGCCCGGACAAAAGTACCCGACAAAAGTACCCGTCGAAATCCATCTGGTTTTACCCTATTTGACCTCGAATTGATCATTTTGAAGGTCAAGGTCAGGTCGGGGTCACGACTCGACCCGTCCAATACACTCATTAGACAAAAGTAACCCTACGTATCAAATTTCGTCGAAATCCCATAAAAATTTCTCGATTTGACCTTGAATTGACCCGATTTCAAGGTCAAGGTCACGTTGCACGGGCAAATTAATATGCCTATGGCACTGCCCGGCCGAAAATACCTCCACATACCAAGTTTCATCGAAATCCCGTGATATTCGTGCGTTTGACCTTGAAATGACCAGATTCCAAGGTCAAGGTCACGTCGCACGGACAAATTAATAGGCCTATGTCACTCCCAGGCCGAAAATACCCCCACATACCAAGTTTCATCGAAATCGGCTCGGCCGTTTTCGAGTCCATTTGAAACAGACAGACACACAGACACACAGACAGATCTTCCAAAATATATAATAGACTAGAAGGTGACCCGACTTCGTCCGGGCTTTGACTTTGAATTGACCATTTTGAAGGTCAAGGTCAGGTGGGGTCAAACACCAACACCCCAAAAATGGTGGAAATCGGCCCAGCGGATACCGGGAAATCGGCCCAGCGGATACCGAGATACCCTATGCATCAAATTTCGTCCGTAAAAATCGGCCAGTTTAACCCGATTTGATTTCCACTCAAGTATATAAACGCGCCTCATATACACACGCTCATTAATTATCAAGTTTCAACGTAAAGATAAATTACCATCGGTGCCCGAGATATCGCCAAGACGTCTGAAACAGTCAAATGCATCGGCCGGTTAAGCGTTAACGTGATCTAACGTTATGACCTCTAACGACGTCATAGAAGTTACGCATTGTTTTTATCCTGATGGAAGATAGTACCACTTCTTCTTGATAATTGAGGCAGATAACTAAAACGGATACATACGCATTATATATCGTTGGAAAGAGGAAACACGAAAGATTCTCACAGTGTCATTATTATGACTGGCATTTCATTATTCGCGCTGTTTCGAATCCATTTGTAAGCACCGAACTCAAATGAAAGTCCCGTAACACAGCGTAAAAACAGATTTGACCTCGGCACGTGAAAAGTTGAACTCGGATCTGAAAATCAATAAGCCTATGTTACTCCTGGCCCGAAAATACCCCCCACATACCAAGTTTCATCGAAATCGGGTCGGCCGTTTTCGAGTTCATCGATTACACACACACACACAAACAGATCTTCCAAAATATATAATAGACTAGAAGATGACCCGACTTCGTCCGGGCTATTCAAAAACCAAATTTCAAGTCGATAGCTCCACCCGTTTCCGAGATCTGGTCTGCGCATGCGCGAAGCTGGAGCCGCACGGGCTCGGCGACCCGATATAATTCGTATCCGGGGCAAGATACATTCACATACCAAATTTCAAGTCGATAGCTTCACCCGTTTCCGAGATATATAGCCCAATGTCATATGCGGATACCTCGGTCGGTTATGAGTTAACGCGACATTGGCCGGTTAAGAGTTAAACGCGATCACGTCACTATTATCTGTTGACGGCGTAATATATTTACTGAATGTTTTTCGATGAGCGAAGCATGGTCCTGCGTTCTTCCCGATAATTAAGGTAGAAACTTTAAACGTACACAGGCGTGTGATACATCATTGGAAAGATGAAGCGCCACAGATTCTAACCGTGCAAATTATATGACTGGCAATTTATTATTCGCGCTATATCGAATCGATTTGTGAGCACCGAACTGAAATATATTAGCGCAAAACGGCGTAAAAACAGATTTGACCTCGGCACGTGAAAAGTTGACCTCGGATCTGAAAATTAATATGCCTATGCCACTTCCCGACCGATAGTACCCTCACATACGAAGTTTCATCGAAATTGGGTCGGCCGTTTTCGAGTTCATCGCGAACACACAGACCACAGATACACAGACCACAGATACACAGACAGATCTTCCAAAAATATATAATAGACTAGAAGGTGACCCGACTTCGTCCGGGGTTTGACCTTGAATTGTCTATTTTGAAGGCCAAGGTCAAGTGGGGTCACGATTTGACCCGTCCAAAACACTGCCCGAACAAAAGTACCCGACAAAAGTACCCGTCGAAATCAATCCAGTTTTACCCGATTTGACCTTTTAACCCGATTTGATTTCCACTCAAGTATATAAACGCGCCTCGTATACACACGCTCATTAATTATCAAGTTTCAACGTAAAGATAAATTACCATCGGTGCCCGAGATATCGCCAAGACGTCTGAAACAGTCAAATGCATCGGCCGGTTAAGCGTTAACGTGATCTAACGTTATGAACTCTAACGACGTCATAGAAGTTACGCATTGTTTTTATCCTGATGGAAGATAGTACCACTTCTTCTTGATAATTGAGGCAGATAACTAAAACGGATACATACGCATTATATATCGTTGGAAAGAGGAAACACGAACGATTCTCACAGTGTCATTATTATGACTGGCATTTTATTATTCGTGCTGTTTCGAATCGATTTGTAAGCACCGAACTCAAATGAAAGTCCCGTAACACAGCGTAAAAACAGATTTGACCTCGGCATGTGAAAAGTTGAGCTCGGATCTGAAAATTAATAGGCCTATGCCCGTCCCGGTCGAAAATACCACCACATACCAAGTTTCATCGAAATCGGGTCGGTCGTTTTCGAGTTCATCGCGAACACACAGACCACACACACACACACACACACACACACACACACAGAGAGATCTTCCAAAATATATAATAGACTAGAAGGTGACCCGACTTCGTCCGGGCTATTCAAAAACCAAATTTCAAGTCGATAGCTCCACCCGTTTCCGAGATCTGGTCTGCGCATGCGCGAAGCTGGCGTCGCACGGGCTCGGCGACCCGATAAAATTCGTATCCGGGGCAAGATACATACACATACCAAATTTCAAGTCGATAGCTCCACCCGTTGCGAGATATATAGCACAATGTCATTTGCGGATACCTCGGCCGGTGATGAGTTAACGCGACATCGGCCGGTTAAGAGTTAACTCGAACACGTCACGATCTGTTGATGGCGTAATATATTTACGCAATGTTTTTCGATGAGCGAAGCATGGTCCTGTGTTCTTCCCGATAATTAAGGTAGAAACTTTAAACGTACACAGGCGTGTGATACATCATTGGAAAGATGAAGCGCCACAGATTCTAACCGTGCAAATTATATGACTGGCAATTTATTATTCGCGCTATATCGAATCGATTTGTGAGCACCGAACTGAAATATATTAGCGCAAAACGGCGTAAAAACAGATTTGACCTCGGCACGTGAAAAGTTGAGCTCGGATCTGAAAATTAATAGGCCTATGCCCGTTCCCGGTCGAAAATACCACCACATACGAAGTTTCATCGAAATCGGCTCGGTAGTTTTCGATTTCATCTCGAACACACAGACCACACACACACACACACACACACCCTCACACACACACACACACACCCTCACACACACACAGATCAGAAGAATAGATGTCTCGTTGGATTCACATCTAAAAATAGAATCTTTGGGTCTAAAATTGGTTGTGGATGCCTCGTTAGATTCACATCTAAAAATAGAATCTTTGGGGTCTAAAATTGGTTGTGGGTGTCTCGTTACCTTCACATCTAAAAATAGAATCTTTGGGTCTAAAATTGGTTGTGGGTGTCTCGTTACCTTCACATCTAAAAATAGAATCTTTGGGTCTAAAATTGGTTGTGGGTGTCTCGTTCGCCTCACATCTCAAAATAGAATCTTTGGGTCTAAAATTGGTTGTACTAAAATATTCACAAAAACCCCAAACTTCCAAAATATCAAAACTTCCAAAAAACAATTTCAAAACCCAAAACTTCCAAAATTTCAAAAACTTACAAAATTTCAAAAACTTTCAAATATTTCAAAAATTTCAAAAACTTCCAAAATTTCCAGAATTTCCAAAACTTCCAAAATTTCAAAAACTTCCAAAATTTCCAAAACTTACAAAATTTCCAAAACTCCAAAAATTTCCAAAACTTCCAAAATTTCCAAAATTTCCAAAACTTCCAAAATTTCCAAAACTCCAAAAATTTCCAAAACTTCCAAAATTTCAAAAATTTCAAAAACTTCAAAAATTTCCAAAACTTCCAAAATTTCAATATAATGAAGATGACGAGCAACCAATTTTCGACTGGCCTGAGGCATTACGTTATGGAATGAATAGCGACAGCGGATCAGAATGCATACATATAGTACGTCACTTGGACATTTTATCAGTTTATCACGTGATCACTAAATGTGGCAATCGGGTATCCACCGATGCCTGCAATGTATTATTTATAATAATTGGACTCATTGATCTCACGTAAATAATACTCTTAGTTGTTCCAATAAAATAGTTATCAAATTCGATCACCAATAGATTTGACTGTGGAATGTAATGACCTTTAACTTATTTATCGATCTAAAGGGACACTCATTATGAATGAATGTTAACAATACAAGCGCACGAATGAAGAGCGTTGAACATATACGAAATTACTACACGAATGAATTGAACCTTGAAATTTATATTTCACATCTTACCAACAACAGCTACAGACATAATCATAGTATTATACTGTCTTGCATGTACACACACTATGACATCATTAAAGGCGGACAATCCACTCACGGTGTGACAACAGATACGGACATAGGCATAGTGTTATACAGTCTTCTATGTACCCACGCTATGACACCATTAACGTACATTGGATGTTAGGTCTATGACTCTTGAGTATGCACCAATCAATGAGCAAATGAGCAATAAAAATGAGCAAATGAGCAATAAAAATGAGCAAATGAGCAAAAAAATGAGCAAATGAGCAAGAAAATGAGCAAATGAGCAATAAAAATGAGCAAATGAGCAAGAAAATGAGCAAATGAGCAAGAAAATGAGCAAATGAGCAAGAAAATGAGCAAATGAGCAAGAAAATGAGCAAATGAGCAATAAAAATGAGCAAATGAGCAAAAAAATGAGCAAATGAGCAAAAAAATGAGCAAATGAGCAAAAAAATGAGCAAATGAGCAAGAAAATGAGCAAATGAGCAAGAAAATGAGCAAATGAGCAATAAAAATGAGCAAATGAGCAATAAAAATGAGCAAATGAGCAATAAAAATGAGCAAATGAGCAAAAAAATGAGCAAATGAGCAAAAAAAATGAGATGTAACATTATATCACTGTTATTGTATCAATTGATAGGTTCAGACAAGTTCGATGTTTAGAAAAGAAAAGTTACCTATAATTCTGCTGTGGTTAAGCAGTCCATTATTTAGGGCATACCTGTATGTAGGCCTATCAGTGGATGAATAGTCTGTCGGAGAAGTACAGTGTAGACAGGTCTTGACGGTAAGAGAGTCAGAAGAGAAGTGAAGGCTCGGCTATTAAAACATAGTAATGCGATAGCGAACATCAAACGAGTCTGCGCACGCATATCTGTCAAAAGGATACAATAGCAGTCATTGGTCAATTTATCCCCGGTGTCAGCTCAGTACCCAATCGGGACGAAGCCGAAGGTCAACTCATTTTTTTTTGCTCATTATAGTACGTCACTTGGACATTTTATCAGTTTATCACGTGATCACTAAATGTGGCAATCGGGTATCCACCGATGCCTGCAATTTATTATTTATAATAATTGGACTCATTGATCTCACGTAAATAATACTCTTAGTTGTTCCAATAAAATAGTTATCAAATTCGATCACCAATAGATTTGACTGTGGAATATAATGACCTTTAACTTATTTATCGATCTATGTTAGAACATGGTCTTAACAAAAAACTTGACCATAACAAAAATTACCTTACATTTATGCATGAATCTAATTAGACCATACGTAAATATTGTCAGCTTATCGTCTGATGAGCAAATCCGATGTTTATCAAAAATAGTACAACTTCCAGTTGGTAATTACTCTTACGAATGAAGAGCGTTGAACATATACGAAATTACTACACGAATGAACTGAAATTTATATTTTCACATCTTACCAACAACAGATACAGACATAGTCATAGTGTTATACTATCTTACATGTACCCATGCTATGACATCATTCGAAGGGGCAATACACTCAAGGAGTTAAAGTGACACGAAACAAGGGACGTGATGTAATATTGGTGTTTGAATCTTAAAGGAACACAAGACACTCTAAAGGGGCACTCATTATGAATGAATGTTAACAATACAAACACACGAATGAAGAGCGTTGAACATATACAAAATTACTACACGAATGAATTGAACCTTGAAATTTATATTTCACATCTTACCAACAACAGCTACAGGCATTATCATAGGGTTATACTGTCTTGCATATACACACGCTATGACATCATTAAAGGCGGACAATCCACTCACGATGTGACAACAGATACAGACATAGGCATAGTGTTATACAGTCTTCTATGTACCAATGCTATGACATAATTAAAGGGGGATAATACACGCACGGTGTGGAATGTTAAAGTGACACGCGGTAAGGGACGTGATGTAATATTGGTGAAACCCCCTCCCCACTTATAGATATATAACGAAGACGAGAATAACATGTTGATGAAGTTTATTGAAATTTAATCATTGTCTGAATCTTCGACCGTTAGATTTACTTCTAAGAGTTTCTTGAATTTTCTCATCGCTTCATCTGCAGCCCATTCATTATTATATCCGTGTTTGGTCAGTTTGACCATTTTCTTCATGATCATGGTATGTATACGTGATGTTTTCAATCGATACTGGTATTCTATTAATCGTCTATAACTTTTGAGAAACAGAGCAAACTCTGTGTCGATGGTATCCTCTTTTCCCGACATGCTCTCATCTCCCGAAATGCTCTCTTCTTCTTTCACATCATTGGTGACGCGTTTCATCATACTTTTGAATGTGTCCATCTCGTTGACACATCGCGCAGCTTTCTTAAGACCGAATACCGTTCTACTACCGACGCCATTACCATCTTCTGAATCTGATAGCGTTCCACGTTCATCTTCATCTGAATCTAGAACCGCTTCGTCAGATTCATCGGTATCTTCTCCGAAGAGAGTTGGTTTTGTCTCGGACATAACTCCGTGTTTAATCTGTTTATGTCTTTGTAGATTGTAGTTCGTCGATAAAATAATGCCACATAAATCACACCCGTGCATTATCGCGAATTATTGGAAGAACCATCACTCTTATAAGTAGCGATAAAAAGAGAGAATAAGGTGTGGTATACAACCGTCGCTCTAAGAGTACGTTCGTCCCGGGGGGGGGGGGGCTAGGGTATAGATATTTGACCGCCGGTGATTCAATTAATGCCAATTTATCAGTATGGTACTCTATGTATTCATTCATGATTTGGCTAATCGTATGACACTGATCTTTTCATTTTCTTCTTATTATTAGACAAACCTCCATCAGACACTCTCTTGTTGGTTTGTTTGGACGCTTTACGAGTGTTTGTCAACTTATTTGCTGCAACTTCAGCCTTAGCCATTTCAATCGCTTGAGCGATGGATGTCACCACGTTAATAATTGGTTTTAGAACGTCTTCTTCACTATCACTATTTTTAGTTCTGTCAATAAAGTATCGACCCTGATTATCTGGTATTAACTTCCCATCAACCATATCTCTGAAATGTTTTCGCCACATTTCAAGATCTGCTGGAATATACGGGATCGACATGTTTCTTCAAAATGTACAAGTCACTCTTTTTTCTGCATTTTATTTTAGAAAGTTTATCGCCTCTTATAAAAATCGATTATTGCATCTAAAAATAGAATCTTTGGGTCTAAAATTGGTTGTACTAAAATATTCCCAAAAACCCAAAACTTCAAAAATTTCAAAAAACTTCAAAAATTTCAAAAAACTTCAAAAATTTCAAAAACTTCAAAAATTTCAAAAATTTCAAAAACTTCAAAAAACTTCAAAAATTTCAAAAACTTCAAAAATAAGACCCCGCCGGCGGCGGACCCCGGCGGCGGCGGCACCGCCGGCGGCGCCAGTTGTTGTTGTTGTTGGTGGTGGTGTTGTTGTTGGTGGTGTTGTTGTTGTTGTTGTTGTTGTTGTGGCGGCGGCGGCGGCGGCGGCGGCGGCGACGGCATTGCGGTATTTTACTGGGGCGACGGGGCCGCCGCCGCCGCCGGGGTCAGCCGCAGGCGGACCCCGCAGTAAAATACTGCAATGCCGCCGCCGCCGCCGCCGCCGCCGCCGCCGCCACAACAACAACAACAACAACAACAACACCACCAACAACACCACCAACAACAACAACAACAACTGGCGCCGCCGGCGGTGCCGCCGCCGCCGGGGTCCGCCGCCGGCGGGGTCTTATTTTTGAAGTTTTTGAAATTTTTGAAGTTTTTTGAAGTTTTTGAAATTTTTGAAATTTTTGAAGTTTTTGAAATTTTTGAAGTTTTTTGAAATTTTTAAAGTTTTTTGAAATTTTTGAAGTTTTGGGTTTTTGGGAATATTTTAGTACAACCAATTTTAGACCCAAAGATTCTATTTTTAGATGCAATAATCGATTTTTATAAGAGGCGATAAACTTTCTAAAATAAAATGCAGAAAAAAGAGTGACTTGTACATTTTGAAGAAACATGTCGATCCCGTATATTCCAGCAGATCTTGAAATGTGGCGAAAACATTTCAGAGATATGGTTGATGGGAAGTTAATACCAGATAATCAGGGTCGATACTTTATTGACAGAACTAAAAATAGTGATAGTGAAGAAGACGTTCTAAAACCAATTATTAACGTGGTGACACCCATCGCTCAAGCGATTGAAATGGCTAAGGCTGAAGTTGCAGCAAATAAGTTGACAAACACTCGTAAAGCGTCCAAACAAACCAACAAGAGAGTGTCTGATGGAGGTTTGTCTAATAATAAGAAGAAAATGAAAAGATCAGTGTCATACGATTAGCCAAATCATGAATGAATACATAGAGTACCATACTGATAAATTGGCATTAATTGAATCACCGGCGGTCAAATATCTATACCCTAGCCCCCCCCCCCCCGGGACGAACGTACTCTTAGAGCGACGGTTGTATACCACACCTTATTCTCTCTTTTTATCGCTACTTATAAGAGTGATGGTTCTTCCAATAATTCGCGATAATGCACGGGTGTGATTTATGTGGCATTATTTTATCGACGAACTACAATCTACAAAGACATAAACAGATTAAACACGGAGTTATGTCCGAGACAAAACCAACTCTCTTCGGAGAAGATACCGATGAATCTGACGAAGCGGTTCTAGATTCAGATGAAGATGAACGTGGAACGCTATCAGATTCAGAAGATGGTAATGGCGTCGGTAGTAGAACGGTATTCGGTCTTAAGAAAGCTGCGCGATGTGTCAACGAGATGGACACATTCAAAAGTATGATGAAACGCGTCACCAATGATGTGAAAGAAGAAGAGAGCATTTCGGGAGATGAGAGCATGTCGGGAAAAGAGGATACCATCGACACAGAGTTTGCTCTGTTTCTCAAAAGTTATAGACGATTAATAGAATACCAGTATCGATTGAAAACATCACGTATACATACCATGATCATGAAGAAAATGGTCAAACTGACCAAACACGGATATAATAATGAATGGGCTGCAGATGAAGCGATGAGAAAATTCAAGAAACTCTTAGAAGTAAATCTAACGGTCGAAGATTCAGACAATGATTAAATTTCAATAAACTTCATCAACATGTTATTCTCGTCTTCGTTATATATCTATAAGTGGGGAGGGGGTTTCACCAATATTACATCACGTCCCTTACCGCGTGTCACTTTAACATTCCACACCGTGCGTGTATTATCCCCCTTTAATTATGTCACAGCATTGGTACATAGAAGACTGTATAACACTATGCCTATGTCTGTATCTGTTGTCACATCGTGAGTGGATTGTCCGCCTTTAATGATGTCATAGCGTGTGTATATGCAAGACAGTATAACCCTATGATAATGCCTGTAGCTGTTGTTGGTAAGATGTGAAATATAAATTTCAAGGTTCAATTCATTCGTGTAGTAATTTTGTATATGTTCAACGCTCTTCATTCGTGTGTTTGTATTGTTAACATTCATTCATAATGAGTGCCTCTTTAGAGTGTCTTGTGTTCCTTTAAGATTCAAACACCAATATTACATCACGTCCCTTGTTTCGTGTCACTTTAACTCCTTGAGTGTATTGCCCCTTCGAATGATGTCATAGCATGGGTACATGTAAGATAGTATAACACTATGACTATGTCTGTATCTGTTGTTGGTAAGATGTGAAAATATAAATTTCAGTTCATTCGTGTAGTAATTTCGTATATGTTCAACGCTCTTCATTCGTAAGAGTAATTACCAACTGGAAGTTGTACTATTTTTGATAAACATCGGATTTGCTCATCAGACGATAAGCTGACAATATTTACGTATGGTCTAATTAGATTCATGCATAAATGTAAGGTAATTTTTGTTATGGTCAAGTTTTTTGTTAAGACCATGTTCTAACATAGATCGATAAATAAGTTAAAGGTCATTATATTCCACAGTCAAATCTATTGGTGATCGAATTTGATAACTATTTTATTGGAACAACTAAGAGTATTATTTACGTGAGATCAATGAGTCCAATTATTATAAATAATAAATTGCAGGCATCGGTGGATACCCGATTGCCACATTTAGTGATCACGTGATAAACTGATAAAATGTCCAAGTGACGTACTATAATGAGCAAAAAAAAATGAGTTGACCTTCGGCTTCGTCCCGATTGGGTACTGAGCTGACACCGGGGATAAATTGACCAATGACTGCTATTGTATCCTTTTGACAGATATGCGTGCGCAGACTCGTTTGATGTTCGCTATCGCATTACTATGTTTTAATAGCCGAGCCTTCACTTCTCTTCTGACTCTCTTACCGTCAAGACCTGTCTACACTGTACTTCTCCGACAGACTATTCATCCACTGATAGGCCTACATACAGGTATGCCCTAAATAATGGACTGCTTAACCACAGCAGAATTATAGGTAACTTTTCTTTTCTAAACATCGAACTTGTCTGAACCTATCAATTGATACAATAACAGTGATATAATGTTACATCTCATTTTTTTTGCTCATTTGCTCATTTTTATTGCTCATTTGCTCATTTTCTTGCTCATTTGCTCATTTTCTTGCTCATTTGCTCATTTTTTTGCTCATTTGCTCATTTTTTTGCTCATTTGCTCATTTTTTTGCTCATTTGCTCATTTTTATTGCTCATTTGCTCATTTTTATTGCTCATTTGCTCATTTTCTTGCTCATTTGCTCATTTTTATTGCTCATTTGCTCATTTTCTTGCTCATTTGCTCATTTTTTTGCTCATTTGCTCATTTTTATTGCTAATTTGCTCATTTTTATTGCTCATTTGCTCATTTTCTTGCTCATTTGCTCATTTTCTTGCTCATTTGCTCATTTTCTTGCTCATTTGCTCATTTTCTTGCTCATTTGCTCATTTTATTGCTCATTTGCTCATTTTTTTGCTCATTTGCTCATTTTTATTGCTCATTTGCTCATTGATTGGTGCATACTCAAGAGTCATAGACCTAACATCCAATGTACGTTAATGGTGTCATAGCGTGGGTACATAGAAGACTGTATAACACTATGCCTATGTCCGTATCTGTTGTCACACCGTGAGTGGATTGTCCGCCTTTAATGATGTCATAGTGTGTGTACATGCAAGACAGTATAATACTATGATTATGTCTGTAGCTGTTGTTGGTAAGATGTGAAATATAAATTTCAAGGTTCAATTCATTCGTGTAGTAATTTCGTATATGTTCAACGCTCTTCATTCGTGCGCTTGTATTGTTAACATTCATTAATAATGAGTGTCCCTTTAGATCGATAAATAAGTTAAAGGTCATTACATTCCACAGTCAAATCTATTGGTGATCGAATTTGATAACTATTTTATTGGAACAACTAAGAGTATTATTTACGTGAGATCAATGAGTCCAATTATTATAAATAATACATTGCAGGCATCGGTGGATACCCGATTGCCACATTTAGTGATCACGTGATAAACTGATAAAATGTCCAAGTGACGTACTATATGTATGCATTCTGATCCGCTGTCGTTATTCATTCCATAACGTAATGCCTCAGGCCAGTCGAAAATTGGTTGCTCGTCATCTTCATTATATTGAAATTTTGGAAGTTTTGGAAATTTTTGAAGTTTTTGAAATTTTGGAAATTTTGGAAGTTTTGGAAATTTTTGGAGTTTTGGAAATTTTGGAAGTTTTGGAAATTTTGGAAATTTTGGAAGTTTTGGAAATTTTTGGAGTTTTGGAAATTTTGTAAGTTTTGGAAATTTTGGAAGTTTTTGAAATTTTGGAAGTTTTGGAAATTCTGGAAATTCTGGAAGTTTTTGAAATTTTTGAAATATTTGAAAGTTTTTGAAATTTTGGAAGTTTTTGAAATTTTGGAAGTTTTGGGTTTTGAAATTTTTTTTTGGAAGTTTTGATATTTTGGAAGTTTGGGGTTTTTGTGAATATTTTAGTACAACCAATTTTAGACCCAAAGATTCTATTTTGAGATGTGAGGCGAACGAGACACCCACAACCAATTTTAGACCCAAAGATTCTATTTTTAGATGTGAAGGTAACGAGACACCCACAACCAATTTTAGACCCCAAAGATTCTATTTTTAGATGTGAATCTAACGAGGCATCCACAACCAATTTTAGACCCAAAGATTCTATTTTTAGATGTGAATCCAACGAGACATCTATTCTTCTCAGATCTTCCAAAATATATAATAGATAACAACTTTAATGTGGTGATTGTGAAAATTTTGCTGGTAACGCCTATGTAGTTGATTATATGTGATATTTTTTTTATAATTTCATTTGAAATAGTGGTCTGAGTAGCGAATGAAATATCATGCAGAATAATAATCGGGCAAAAATTTGCGATGTTCGTAACACGGTTCAAGTACGAGCACGTTTCTAATCACATTCAGTATCCAATTACGCAAATACCGAGTATATTTTAATCACATTTAGTCCACCACTTCCTGCGACAGGATCAGATATACTTGCCAATATACACCCTATGGGGGCGTAATACTGATCTAAGAATGGCCTCCGATGAGGGTAAATTAAAATATGGTCACATCACGGTTAAATAAAATATGGTCCCATGAGGGTTAATTAATATATCGTCCAATCAAGGTTAATAAAATATATGGTCCTATTATGGTTAATTAAAATTGTTCCTTGATTGTTAATTAAAATATCGTCCCATGATGGTTAATAAAAATATGGACCCATCGGAATTAATTGAATTATGGTCCCATTAAGGTCAATTAAAATATGGTAACGTGACTTAATTAAAGAATAAATATATGGTCCCATTATGAGGGTTAATTAAAATAAAAATATGGTGTCATCATTGTTGATTAAACTACGGTCCCTCTGGGGTGAAATACAATATAGTCCGATGAGGGTAAATTGAAATATGGTCCAATGAGGACTAATAATAATATGCCCCCTCCTCCACGAGTATCAATTAAAACATGGTCCCAGGAAGGGGAGGGGTAATTTCTGAACATTCTTCAATTCATATAGCATTCTGATATATCCTCGGTACACATAAATAAAAATGATGTTTAGAATTAGGCCACATTGTATATTAAACAACCAATGTGAAATGTTAGTGTCGGAACTTTTCTTAATAACATCTCTATTCATAGCTCCGATATATTCCGCATATATACAAACAAATGAAAAGTTAATATTTACAAACAGCACGAAGAAGTAACCATCCCAATGCATTTAGAATGTAACATGCCGACATTTGTCGCGTATAACTAAATGAAAAGTTCACTAAACGATATTACATCACATATTAAACACCGATATAAACAAACACCTCGGATTCATGTTAGAATTAAAGTTCTTATACAATCGTCAAATCCCCGTGCAGTATATTAGTAGATAGCATTCCGATGTATGTCACGCGAAAATAAACGAAAGATGTTCAAATAACAATGTAACAAAGCAGATTAAAGATCAATAGAAACACATAACGCGCAGCGCTAATGGTTAACGCACGAATTCCCATTAGAATTAATCGCCTTGCACTTTTTGGCATCCGAATAACAAATAAGCTTTCCACAGAGGCTACACCCACAACAGTAGTACCGCGCACTGGCAATAAGACTTTATACTAATAGTATATGTTACCCGAGATCAACTTCCGAAGTGAACACATCAGCACTTGCCCCTATGTTAACTAGCTGAAACAGACTCATGTATATAATTCATGCAAATTTAGATCTTTTAAATTGTTTGATTTAAATAAAATTATTTACGTTGTTTCCTGGAGAAGGGGACAGAACTCACTCAACACCAGGTTCCATTTTGGGCATATTTATTGCCAACAAACATAATAAATTCATAATGACTGATTTAACAATAAACTTGTGCACAAATATGATTGCACAAATACATGTACATATATACAAACATGCTATTAAATATGTAGCTCAACTATCAATATATGTAATATATCCGGGCAAAGTGGATGTACACCGCCACACTGTAAGCGAAATAGACTTCATGCACGCGAACTATACTCTGATATCAACTATGAGAATAATCAACATTTCATCGGCCGTGAAAACCGCTCAGGAAAAACCGGATGCATCTTTTGGTGGCCATATATTTCAATATGACTTCTTTTGGTGGCTCCCGGAAACCTGCATCCGATACTCTACTACATGTACATAATATTCAGCCGGCCTCAAGATCAAGAACGTCGGAGTCGTTCAACGCTTATTCCACGATTACCGTTTGGTGTGATAAATCAGCCATTGTTTACATTGTTCTTTTGAAAATATTATGTTCCATATACAAATTATGAATTTGTGTTTTGGAAGATTAATAATTGGGCGGGTGGGCGGGAAAATTAAAAGATTTATATAAACTGTCTGATTGACGCTTTAGGCTTAAAACAAAGGAACTGAATCTTGGCGTATCAAAGACGCTATTGGTAATTACCCCGACGATCCGCGGTATCTGATTGGCTGGCAGCTTACTCCTTTTCGCGAGAAATGATACGCGGTATTTGATTGGCTGGTGACCGTCTTCACTTTCCAAAGCGTAATTTTGATTGGCTGACACTCTAAACGTAAACAATTCTTTCCAGCTGATGGGATACTATTGAAAAATACGGTTCCATGAATGAACATGACTATCTATAGCTCCGGATATACTATAAAAGGAATAAGAAGTACCCAGTGCCATTATATCACCCTTATCCATCCACACCGTAAAAGCTTTTACAAGTAAAATTACCTTTAAATTCATTTTTTTAAATTTTTTTTAGATTGAAAAAAAAAGATTGAATTTTTTTTTAATTTAAATTTTTTTTTTTAATTGAATGTTTTAAATTTGTTCTAACTTTTTAATTCTCTTTTTAGATTTTTAGATTGAAACTTTAAAATTTTATAAAATTAATTTTTTAAAAAGGACATTTTATTTTTGAATTTTAAACTTCTTTGCTAAATTTTTTATAATTTTTAAAAACAAATTAATAAAAATTTAATTTGTTTAAAATTGTTTATTAAAAAATAAGGCTGTTATAACATCTGTCGGGTTACCCGAGGCACCACACCAAATTTGGTTGAAATCGGTCAAGCGCTCTGGAAGAAAAATCGCGAACAGACCAGAACAAACAGACAGATCCCTGAACTCTTTAATTAATATATCTAAACCAGAGAACACACATTCGTTCTGCCATTAAATGTGAATTACCATTGGATGTCCGGTCACGTGACTGATAGGTCGCGCACATTTTCTCTCCGTTTATTTTCCAAATTATCAACGTTTTCGCCAAGAAAATCATCTTAATTCCGAGATGATACAGAAACAGCGCCTGCAGAGAATGCGACGAAGCAAACGACGTAGCTCCAGTGGCTGTTACTTTGGTGAATTTTGATTGATATGTTTCAACAAGAAGTCCTTGAGCAAATTTCGAGACTTTCCGAGATTCGGCGAGATGTATAGGAATGCGGAAGTATTCTCAAATTCAGCTTTGGACAAATTGATATTTTGATTTCTGACTTATAACGTCGCTGTGTATATTTATAATATACATCCACCTCGCCCAAGGGAATGTGTTAAATTGACGCATACGTTATTTGGTGAGGACATCTGTCACAACTGAGTACGTGCCGTATTACGTTATTTCATTCAAACTTCCTGTTTGACTCTAGTGGCAGAATTATATAACATTAACAATAACAATGTTTTGGACAGCATTTATGCTATTCCAGCTTCTAGCTGTGTTTCCGGGTCAAGGACCAAGGTATCCATGCCAACGCTGCTCAAAAGCAGTCAAAAACAAGGACTTGTCAATCTCATGTGACAGCTGCAGTGGATGGACTCATCTGAAATGCTCAGAGATGACTCGATTGGAATACGACCGTCATGCAGAGGATGGAACCGACTTTTCCTTCTGTTGCCATCGATGTACCATCATGAATCTACCTGGAAGTTCGTGGAAAATCTCAGACTTTGAAGAGGAATGTCATGACATTAAAACTTCTTCTGATTGTTTCTCAAATACTGATGAAAATGACTCAAATCTTCCAAATATCAATTATTCTTATGATCATCTCAATGAAAATGATTCTTCCCTTTCAGCTCCGCCTAAAAGTGAATCAATTTTTCAGATTCCAAATGCTCTGAAAAGAAATGGGCTAAAATTTATGCATCTAAATTGTCGGAGTATTTTGAACAAGATTGATCAAATTAGGATTTTGGCACGAAATTCAAAGCTTTCGGTTTTTGCGATTTCTGAAACATGGCTGGATAGTTCTATCGACAGTTCTGAAATTTCTATTGATGACTATTTAGTGATGAGAAATGATAGAAATAGAAATGGCGGTGGTGTCTGTCTTTATATTCACCAATCTCTTTCATTTAATCCGTGGCAGGATATTTCGAATCCCGAACTTGAATTTTGCTGGGTAGACATTCTACTGCCTAAATGTAAACCTATTTTGGTTGGAGTGGGCTATCGCCCTCCTGATTTTCATAAATACTTACCTAAATTTGAAGAATATATTAATGAAAAGAAATTTCTCAGAGATGAAACGATAATTCTTGGTGACTTTAATGTTGATGTATCAGCCAAGAGATTGAACACACTTAAGCGGGGTCTTAATTCATTCAAATTAATTTCGGGTTTGACTCAGCTCATCAAATTCCCTACGAGAGTAACAAGTAATTCTTCTACTATAATTGACCGTATTCTAACCACAGATAAATGTAAATATGCTCATTCAGGAGTTCTTGACATAGGAATTAGCGACCATAAAGTAACATATGCTGTTCGTAAAAAGTTAAAACAGCAAGTTGGCAAACATAATGAAATGAGATTTAGATCTATGAAGAATTATTCCTTCGAAGCTTTTCATGAAACCTTAAATAAGTTGGACTGGACTAAAGTAATTTGCTGTGACGATGTGGAGAAGGCATGGATGTTGTTTAAATGTTTGTTTATTTCTGCTATCGATATTGTAGTTCCCTATGCTGAGGTAAGAGCTAAGGCCCGAACTGAGCCATGGATGGATGGAGATATTTTGCAGAATATTCGAGATAGGGATAAAGCTCTTCAAAATTTCCGTCGGACTTAAAATGGTATATTCTATGAAACTTATACATTTTTGAGAAATAAGATTCAGTACCAAATAAGGAAAGTTAAAGCCACTTATTTTACTAATAAATTAAAATGAACAAAAATAATTCTAAAGCTCTATGGAAGTCTATTAAATACCTTGGTACCCCATCAAAGAAGGGGCGTGGTAGTTCAGGGAATGTTTCACTTAAATTGGGGATGATATTATTTCAGATAAGAAATTGGTCGGTAACGAATTTAATAATTTTGTTAGTAATGTGGCTGCTGAACTTGTTGACAAATTACCTGCAGCCAAAGGGAAATATGGTAGTGCGTTTATTCACAAATATTATTCTGACAAAGGTGTAAAGCCTAATTCATTTAAACTTAGAGTAGTAGAGGAACAAGAAATTCTTGATATTCTGCTAAATATGGATCCATCCAAGACTACAGGGTTGGATCTGATACCAGCAAGGTTTCTTCGAGATGGCGCTTCAGTGATTTCTTCCCCCTTGACACACATGATAAATCTGACAATACACTACGGGATCATTTCAAACGATTTGAAAGTTGCAAGAGTGGTTCCCATTTATAAGAAAAATGAAAAAACTTCACCCGGTAATTATAGACCGGTTTCCATCCTAAATCTGGCTTCCAAAATCCTGGAGAAAATATGTTTATAAACAAATGGAAGAATGCCTAACACAGAATAATTTATTATATGAGCATCAATCGGGGTTTAGAGCTGGCTTCTCAACCGAATCTACCATTATCTCTCACCGACTCTATTAGAAGGAACATGGATAAAGGATCGCTTACTGGAATGGTCTTTATTGACCTCCAGAAAGCATTTGACACTGTGAACCATACTATCCTTTTGGATAAATTAAGTGCTCTAGGTAGCGATAATAACACCTTAACATGGTTCACATCATATCTGTCAGACAGGACCCAAATTACTGACATAAGTGGAACACACTCACATGCTATGAATATCACGTGTGGTGTCCCTCAAGGGTAAATATTGGGACCTCTTCTGTTTTTATTATACGTGAATGATGCCGTTGCAGCCGTAAATTGCAAGTTACTACTGTACGCATATGACTCAGCTTAGTCTCGGGAAATGATTCAAACGTAATAGCAGATCAGCTGAGTACTGAATTAAAATCACTAAGCCGCTGGCTAGTCGACAACAAATTGTCACTTCATTTTGGCAAAACAGAATCCATCTTATTTGGCTCCAATCTGCTGCAACGGTATCAATATTCAGTCCGTCAAGGAGGTGAAATATCTGGGCGCCTGTCTCGATGAAAGTCTCACTGGGGAACAAATGGCCAAACAGGTACTAAATAAAGTAACTGCTCGTCTCAAATTTTTATATAGAAAGGCTGACTTTCTAACCCCTTTCACAAAGAAACTACTTGCTAACTCATTAATTCAATGCCACCTCGATTATGCATCCTCTATTTGGTATTGCTCTTTGACTACAACTACCAAAAATAAACTACAAATATTTCAAAACAAATTAATCTGGTTTGTTCTGAGCTTGGATAGATTTTCACATATAGGTTATGAAGAGTTTAAAACCATTAAATGGCTTCCGTTTGAATCCAGAGTTTCCCAAAGAAATCTGACTATCATGAAAAATATAACAGATGGGAAAGCTCCTACCTACCTAAGAGATGGATTCCAATTTTCGAACACTCATTGTAAATATAATCTCCGGTCTGGAATCTTTAGATTATCTGTGTCTCATGTTAGGGTATTTGGTTACAATAGCTTTTTCTACACAGGAATCACGTTGTGGAATAATTATGTAAAATATATTGAACCTAACTGCAACTTGGCTACATGGAATCACCTAATAAAACAGGAATTATTCGATAAAATTTTAGGTACTGAGGAATCTGACTTTGTATATTATTAATGGTGTGAATCATGCTATTTATAATACCGTACGACCTTATGGGAACTTGTGCTGTGGCCTGGTCAGTCATATGGTCGGTTACCATTAAGGACCACAGTGGAAATAAGCAAGCTTTGGCTTGCTTTTCTGTGCGCTCCTTGATGGCAATCGATGTCATGACTTGTCAGACGAGCGTATTCATATGTATATTTCTCTTCTACTACTCTGTTTTCCTCTCTATCTTTCTATGTACTTTCTATGTACAGTACTTGGCCAGCTGCATATATCGTCACTGCTGCCTGTATTTAGGGATTCCATCTTTCGGTCATGGGCATGCCAGTCTAAAGCCGGCCATACATGGCAGCAGTGTGTATATGCAGGTGGCGAAGAGCTGTTTGTTCTCCTACTAGTATCTCGTAAGCAACATGACAGCCCTGTTGAGGGAGGAGGGTGGGATAGCACGGGTTGATTTTTCATGTTTGTATATATATATATAAAGGTACGAGTATCTATTTAGTAGTCATTACTAAGCTAGGTTTATTCACTATCTTGTCCCTCTACAGAACTGTCAAGCTGCATTCTTGTTATATTTATATATATATACTTGTTATATTTATACTATATGAATGTCACACTCTGTTTTACTCTTTTGTATATATGCTTATGCTCATATGTCTGCAAATTTTGCATCTTTTAGCCATTAAACAATTATCTATCTATCTATCTATCTTTCCGGCCAAGGAAATTCGGGTGGCGGTGATCGGACATTCGTTCGTTCGCCGAGTTGGTTTCAGTTTTGGTTTTACGGACCGTACCGGTTTTTTCGGCGGCCATAATTTTGCCGAGGAGCTGTAAGTTGAGGAATATGCGGGCGTCCCCGTTAATGTCCAGTTTTTCTATAGAGGGGGGGCTCAAGTCTGAGACCTATTATCCCTCCAGTCCAATGATCAGGTAGTTCTACAGGTAGTGATCTTGCAGGCCGGGAGCAATGATCTTTGCTGGATGGATCCGGTGGGTGTGGCAGAAGATTTAGTGGGGTTTTGCACCGTCCTGCGGTCTATACACAGTGTACATAAAATCCTGGTTAGCCAGCCTTTTCATCGGCTTTCAGTGCGGGGGCCGAAACACATTGACCTATACAACAGCCACGTAGATGAGCTTAATGATACAGTAGATTTTTCACTAACTCAGTCTTGTGCTCAGTGGGAGTCGTGGCCACACAGACGCTTTACACATGAGCCCCTGCACCTTCAGCGGGACGGTGTCCACCTCAAAGGATATTCCCAAATGTTATATGTCTTCACTCCCTACCCGCTAATGGGTAAACAAACAACAACAACTAAGAGCATTATAAGCTTTAAGTGCTACGCTAGGCGGTCGGACCTAGATAGCGTTTATTATTAAATAATAAATTTCCCTACAATTTCTGATGAATATATGTGCGCTTTATATATTCATACAGAATATCCAAATATATATGGAAATATGAAAATGGATCGAAACTATATCAAACGAATTGAAAAATGGTATTATTAGCGCTCTCTCTAGCTTGGCTCATCGGAATCAACCACCCTTCACAGACTGGGAAGCCTTACAGGAAAAACCAGACCCATCACTTTATCATTAATTATATATCTTTTATGTGTTGGTCTGGAAATCTGTATCCGAAAAATGCTCAATATACCGGTCGGATTCGTTTTCTTAGCCGTCATCCGATGAACAAACAAGATAGTATCTCACGTTTTTAAAAACTATTTTCTTAAGAAAACAAAACAAACAGGTAAAGCAAACCGTGTCCGACCGCGACTACAGCTGGCACTAGATTGAACATTTACGCTTTCTGCGCATACCTGGTCACTCAATGACAATCATACTTCACACCAGCGACTGAGTACCAATCACAAATACCGAAATTCACTGACCAGACAATATGCACGCTACAAAGCGTTCTTTACCCATTAACTCTGCATGTGCCGTGAAGACAGTAATTTTCCTCTATACTCCGTAACGCGGAAAATATTATGTCTTCACTCCCTACCCGCTAATGGGTAAACAAACAACAACTAAGGGCATTAAAGCTTTAAGTGCTACGCTAGGCGGTCGGACCTAGATATATTACAAAAAGAACGGGCTGCAAGGCCAATCTATATAGTCATGCTATAGTTTCGATCCCAGAAAATTTTTCTAAAATTATATGTATTTATATATACTTATATAGTACTTATATAGACATGTATGATCAACACATTTCCGCATATCGCCATCAAAATATCGCCATCAAAAATAAATATATCATAAATTTATCATAAATGCTCAATTTTTTATACTGCAAGTCTTTATTCTATTGAATCACGGACGTAACCGTCCTTTGCACTCTCAGTGCGCCATCGACCATGCCTCTTGAACATATGGTCGTTTCACCTGCATTTGCAACCGCGGTTTCCCCGGCTGCTCGTAAAGAGTGAATACCAATATTTAAACAATACTGCCAATATATATAGCATAAACGAGAAACAATTCATGCCATTGCACACGTGTAACTCAATGTTTTATTTAGTATGATGAGCCTTAATGAACCACAAGTAAAAAACAAATGGCGGAAGATAACTTCCTCGGACCATAAATCCCCTACCAATGATAGATATTTGGAAATGAGCAAATAAGGACAAACACTTGTATCCATTTTGCTGAAATCAAAAATTTATCCCCGTCTCCCAAATAATAGTTTTACTTTGAAATACCTATTGGGTTCGGAAAATTATACATACTGTGATATCGAATCCCACACACTGCCGTCTCGACTGAGCTGTATATATGTGGCTCAATGTGGATGCAATAAATATATGCACTGAACTAAATGACAAGGCATTACAACCTTGAACCTGAATGAAAACTTTCCAACGCCTGAATGCTTATGCACATTCCTCACAGCGTTTTTGCTTCTATAAGAACACATCATGTCCACCGACCAAGCGCATTAGCTCATCCGAAGAACCATATTGCCTGTGCAAATCTTCAAAAACTAGACACCTTATATCATCAGCTGAAACAAAATACATGTAAATATTTAAACACCTCTTAATTAAATAACAAAATTTCAAAGCAACAAATGCAGATACGGATTTTATGAAAGCGTTCAGATATTGGCACTTTCTCAAGAATATTAATCAAAAATATATAGCTTTTGACAGGGTAAACAAATCCCGACTTCCGACTGGATTTGATATGGCGGGTCACATATGATCCGCAGATTATTCTCAGCTCACAATGGGCTTCGCATAATGAACAATAATCAGCAAATATTTGTAGACAAGACTACTCCTTGCCCATGTAGGTTCTCTGAAGCCAAATGTATACACATTGCATTCTATTAATAGCATATATACATGCGTATCTATATATTATAGTGCACTATTTTCCGAATGGAAAGTAAGCTGTGGTGGCTCTTTTCCAATTAAACGGCCACTGAAAACTCAGCTTCGGCTTCATGCGAGCCATCTGTTCTCGATAAAAAATCGAACTGGCATTCAAATTCCATGCCTGGCTGAATAGCCCCGAACTGTTCAAAAGTTCGACCGTCGTCAACAGACGTCATAACCGAATGGAAGCATTCGTCATCTGAATCGAAAGATTCATCATGAAATAAGCTCAAATGAGCTCGTACCCGGAACCGGGTGCGTTACAGAACACATAATGAAAAACCAAGTGTGATAAACTGTGCTTGTTACATTTCACCAAATTATCAAAAGATGACTTCAGTCAAACATTCGCTGCTTATTTCGACAACAACATCCCAATACCATCGCCCCTTTATTGTTGTATGTAAAACTTTGTGTGCAAACATATCTCTCAGACGTCCAACCGTCGTCAACAGACGTCATAACCGAATAGAAGAATTCGACATCTGAATCGAAAGATTCATTAATTATAAAATAAGCTTAAATGAGCTCGTATCCGGAACCGGTGCGCTACAGAACAACACATAATGAACACATACGTCATAACCGTATGGAAGAATTCGACATCTGAATCGAAAGATTCATTATAAAATAAGCTTAAATGAGCAACACAAAATGAACACCCGCTTTTGATAAAGTGTGTTAGTTATATTTCATCAAATGATCTTTCCAAAATATTAATTCAGTCAAACCTCTTATTTCAACAACATCATCCAAATGTCATCACCCCTTTATTGTTGTATGTAAAACTTTGTTTGTAAACATATCTTTCTGTCAAACACAATCTGAGTTGACACTATTTTGTCAACCAAACTGCTCAAGAATTCGACATCTGAATCAAAAGATTCGAAAGTAACGCACCTTTACTTTAACGTTTCTCTGGCAAAAATTGATTTACAAATGTACATGTATCAACGGATTTAAGCTATTATGAATGCTTTCATTCCTTCCATCAGATATTAGGATAACTCCGCAATACATGTCCCAATATACGCCAAATCGGAAAATTTAATTACAGCATGCATGGTTCCCAATTGCTTTTATCTTCGGCAATGATTAAGCCAAAATTTCAAGTTATCAATAAGACTTTAGCCTCAGGCTAAACTCCTGTTCTTCTCAATTCGAACAAACCGCGATTCCGTCACTAAAAACAATATCTTTACTGATCCTTGCGTATATGTAGTACTTTGGGTTATATCATTACTTTGGTAGATAATAAACCGACTGAACGTAAAACAGATGGTAAAACATTATATAAACAGTATTTAAACCTTGAAATATATAGTATTTAACTCCAGAAAGTTGATACCATCTAAATCCAAGATATTTCCACTGAGACTAGCTCTGCAAATTATAAATGATGATTATGCCATGCGTGTGTAAAATTCTCCTTTATCATACATAGACAAGACAAGACGATAGAAACATCTTCATATTTACAATATTTCTTGAATTCGAGTACTGCATGATTCAGAAATACCACCTTTCTCTGAGGTTTTTCAATTTCTTCTGAAACAAATTCCGAATTGTCCAAAGCGCGGACTTGTTATTTTTAAGATTCATGCACTAAAATTCTGACAAATGGGATAACATTGTCATTTTGTATGATAGATAACATTCAAATGTGCCAAAGGCTGTTTTGGACCGATTTCTCGTCGGTCGTGACCGATTTAATTCCCACAATCATAGAACGAAAATCCTTCGATTCTAAAGAAACTATAGTTTCTAAAATACTTATCTGTGTAGCAGAAGAAATGGCTATCAAGAAGATAAGAAAACCCGACAATGGTCAGCTTTTCCACAGGCGAAACCTTGCCCGTTCATGCCATGTCCCCACACTTCGGATCCCAAATTTATGGATATTTTGACAGCTGGTATAACATCTTATTCAGGGTCCAGAACATCTCGAAATTCAACACCTTTTCCCCGTGCAAATATTATGCGATTGAGTGAGACACGGGGATTTGTCGCCCGCTCAAGACCTGGAATGTCACCCGATGGCCGCCAGGCCCGAGGGTGACATTCCAGGTCGATCGCGGCGACAAATCCCCGTGTCTCACGAAAACAAGGGTGACAACTTAAAACGTTCATATTTTGGATCAATTGATAAACCCATCATTTGCGGAGCTATTGTCCGGTTAGCTGGTCGCATGGTGAGAATCGGTTCACGGAAGGAGGAGTAAAGCAATTTCGAAGTAGAGTAGCCATGCGGTGAAATGTTCGGTGTCGTTTTAAATGAGAATAAAGACGCAGGTAGACGTGTTAATTTCGAGAACGCTAAAATGTGAAACTTACACGTTGTAGCGGTGCCAAAAGAAATTGACAAAAGAGTTACTGTTACAGACTGTTACGCAACATATTGCAAAAAGAATACGCGTTGTTTATTTCAACTGATTGTGCAATAGTTCCAGATCAAACTACCAACTAGCAGTTTATAACTAAATACAATCTGTTACACGTCCGTAAATGTTTTCCTCCCTCCGTCTTTTATTTAATAACGCCATTCGCAAGACGAACTTACTTTTTCTACGGAACTATAGTTTTTGATGCGCACGAACACGAAACTACGAAGTAAGTAATTCATTCCCTATATTTTTCTCACAAGGTGCGGAAGCATATCATATATTCTCACAACTTTTTTACACACCACCTCCCCTTTCAACCACATTCGCTCAGCCTGATCCATAATCTTTTGTTTTCTTCCACCTTCACTGTTTCCCCCACTCACCAGTTGGTTTCTTCTGTCTCAATGCTACATTGGGAGCCACCTTCAAAGCATACATTCTCTTTTTATCAACCAACATTTCATTTCACTGATTAAGTGTCTCCCATTCCATAACTGGTGGGTGGGGACCTTTCTATATCTTTCAGGTCGGTCCGAGTTTCATTTTCATGCTTTTTGTTCTTCCCCGGTCCTTCTATTAAGCCTTTTAGGCTTTTGTACTCTTGTTATTATTTTAGTTGTTATGGGCGTTTTCGGACCCACTGTATATACGTTCTTGTTTGGCTACCTATATTACTTGTTCAGATGTTATAGTTATTATATTTTCATATAGAATATAGATAGTCCATATATACGTTCTTGTTTGGCTACCTATATTACTTGTTCAGATGTTATAGTTATTATATTTTTATATATAATATATAGATAGTCCATATCGCAACACCCAGTCTTTCTTAATCCTTTCCTTGATGTTGGGGATATAAAAACTATAACAAGTGTTATGCTAAATGGAAAACATTGTTATAATCACGGATAAATTAATAACATTATGGCGCAAATATAAATCTCAGTTTTTTATGATCGGACAACCAAAAAGTTGCTTGAATATAGCCAATTTAACACTGAATGTATTCATGGATATCAAAATTATGTTGAAGAAAGATGACAGCATAATTTTCAATGCAGCCATTGCCCGGCTCAGTCGCTAATTGGTCGAAAATATCCGCTAGTAATTATTTGATTGACAGCTGTGGAAAGGTCCATTAAGAAACAACTACACCGGACTCGGGGTAGCACTACAACTTTTAATGCGTCCCAAAAAAAAACATATCTATAAATAAACCCCCCAGCGCCCATAGGTATCAAGAATGTCTACATTAGTATACACCCGGAGAGCGTAATCAATACAGATCGGGATGACATTTTGTTGGGTCATTTGCGCGCATTCGCAAATAAACGTTAGATGCTAGTGTACGCCAAATCACAATATATATATATATATATATATATATATATATATATATATATATATATATATATATATATATAATATATAATCCCAAGACAGTAAATAAATATATATATATATATATATATATATATATATATTTATTTATTTACTGTCTTGGGAACTGGTGCTGTTGCCATCAATAAAGAAACAGCATTGGAGTCCAGAGACCGACACATATTGTATGTTTTCTCGACAAAATTAATGGAAACTAAACGATATAAATACGATCTGACTGCCTTTAAGATGAAAATAACTTATGGTCGACACATCTGTGGTATTTCGCTACAATAAGATCGAAAGTTTACACTAGCCCAATATTAAGAATTTGAATAAGATTGCCTGACAATTTTGCCAACTGTGCGAACATACACTTATTATAAAGGAGGCAATTGTTCCAGCTTGACTTGAAACATAATTTTATGCATAATTTTATGCATAATATACAATATGGAATAGGGCACAAATATTCATTAGGTTACAAGCCATGAAGCCCTAAAATCAAAATAACGAGAGCGCTAATTGCTCTACCATGTTACCAATTGGCTCCTCTCTAATAACATTTCTGCCTTCATAGTATATGTGCTGTCAATGCAACAACACTACACATTGGTTGACTTTAGCTCAATTAAGGAAATATATATTTTTTGTGTTTCAATAATTTTGATTGGGACAATAAACTTATGATAAAATAAATATCCATCAAATGTATAGTTCTATAAATTGTTTTCTATATATTATTCCTGGAGATATGGGTCCCCTGCATGTGTTGATTCAAGTGGGTAGTTTGGCTCTCTTCTAGTTTTCAAACGAGCAGGGCGGTTGCACCCTGAAAACATGCATGTTGTTTAAATTGGAGCATATATAAGCAAATTTAAGGGTTGTTTTTTTTTTCAGTATGGCGGTTATCATTGAAGGAAAAGTGACCCAATTTTGCCATTTCTACATGTTTGTCCAAATGCGTGGGGGCTACCACAAACTGTTATAATATGCTCCAAATGGTGCGTGGTGTTGGGGTCGTCATTATTATTTCGCCAACATATATTTTTATACAAATCTGTCAACCCCACTTTGACAACCAAAACGCCACAATTATATTCCTGGTATCAATGGAGGTGTCTACGTATTTTGTTTGGTGGACATCGACAACACAAATTGTTTAACCAACATTACCAACATCCTGTAACCCCACCTTGGTCCGGACGGCACCAATTTTGGCACCTTAAAACCTCAGTTTATTCATTGTATGAGGGACATGCGTATATGTAAGTTTGGTAGAAACCGAGGTCAAACATTTAAAATATTATTAATTTTGCTGAACATCCACGACCCCAACCCCACCAGTGATCATTTTGCTTGTTTACAACAGCACCGTTATCGTCCTCGTAAAATGTTACAGCTCGTACACCTCTTTTATTTCCTATATGCTTTATTCTCTGAGCCAAGATATAATATATGGAGTACAGATGGCCACGCCAAATTATACAGCGGACAGGCAAACAGACACACATTTGTAAATATAGATAAATCAGCTTGGATCTAAGGTTTACCAAGGTTGTCACATAAAGTGAATCCTTGGAAAAGCTTGGAAATCCTTGACTCAGTGTTGACCAAATCTTGGTAAAGCTAAGTAAAGCTTGGATCTAAATTTTACCAAGCTTAACCAAGCTTTACCAACGTTGTCACATAAAGTGAAATCTTGGAAAAGCTCGGAAATCCTTGTCTCAGTGTTGACCAAACCGTGGTAAAGCTAAGTAAAGCTTGGATCTTAACTTTACCAAGGTTTACCAATGTTGTCACATGAAGTGGAAGCTTGGAAACGCTTGGAAATCCTTGGAAAAGCTTGGTAAAACTTAGTTGCAAGTTACATGACTGGGTCACATGACTATGCAGACGTCACTGTTGTCTGTGGTAGACATTTTGAATCAACTATTGCAGTGTTTTGTCACAACAATGTTCAGGTAAGTTATTGCTTGTGTGGCCCTAATGTTTTCTATTTGACTCATAGAATATGTTTGTAGTGACATTTTTATTTATGATATTATTTTAACAATTGTTTTACCATTTCCAAGAATGACCTTAAGGACCACTATCTATCTGTTCATTCCAAAGGCTTGTCTCTATTATTATTTATTCATAGCTAATTTTTCTAATTTAACTGTTTTATCACCCTCCAAATACCTCAGATCCATAACAAATACCTGTGAATAGTATCCTATACATTGTACATGGTATAACTCCATAAGGTACCATTTATCTCAATCTAAATAGAATTAAAATATTCTGACTTAAAAGTGAACTTTGAATGAATAATAGCATGAATGATTATTTGGCATGGTTCAAGACTGTTGTAAATTCAAGAGATTGTATCATTAAGGATGATGATATTGTCAAAGTTGAAGCCTTGGCAGTGCCAATAGAGATTTTCACCTTTTAAATACAAAACAATTGCAACTTTGGTAAAGCTTGGTAAAGCAAGACTGCAACCTTGGTAAAGCTTGGTAAAACTGGGTTGGAACCTTAGTAAAGCTTGGTAAAGCTCAGCTGCAACATTGGTCAAGGTGTTTGCAACCTTGGTAAAGCTTGGTAAAGGTAGGCTGCAACCTTGGTAAAGCTTGGTAAAGCTAGGCTGCAACCTTGGTAAAGCTTGGTAAAGCTAGGCTGCAACCTTGGTAAAGCTTGGTAAAGCTAGGTTGGAAACCTCGGTAAAGCTTGGTAAAGCTTGGTAAAACTAGGCTACAACCTTGGTAAAGCTTGGTAAAGCTATGTTTGAAACCTTGGTAAAGCTTGGTAAACTAGGCTGCAATCTTGGTAAAGCCTGGTAAAGCTAGGTTGGAAACCTTGGTAAAGTTTGGTAAAGCTAGGCTGCAACGTTGGTAAAGCTTGGTAAAGCTAGGTTGGAAACCTTGGTAAAGCTTGGTAAAGCTAGGCTGCAACCTTGGTAAAGCTTGGTAAAGCAAGGTTGGAAACCTTGGTAAAGCTTGGGAAAGCTAGGCTGCAACCTTGGTCAAGCTTGGTAAATTTTGGTTGGTAACCTTGGTAAAGCTCGGTAAAGCTTGGTCGGAAACCTTGGTAAAGCTCGGTAAAGCTTGGTTGGAAAACTTGGTATAGCTAGGCTGCAACCTTGGTAAAGCTCGGAAAAGTTATGATTACAAAGCTTGGAAATCCTTGGATGAACTCGGTTGAATTTGCTGAGGTATTTCAAGGTTTTCTGAACTTGAAAAGTTCCATTACCGCCCCAAGGATTTCGAAGATTTACGAAGGTCTCCGATCCTAGGATATCCTTGGAATTCCAAGGAATTTTCCTCACTATTCTAAGGTTTTATTCCTAGGATATTGTAGGAATTCCTTGGATATCCTAGGACATTTTGGTAAGGGAGGTGAAGGTCATTCTTCAGTTACCTTCACCTCTAGCATTCCACTGTCCACTCGTTCCCCGTCTCTGGAACGCATTTAGCTCCCTCCCTGATTTCTACAAGTTTAATGCGCTGTGCATCTTCCATGTGAGTGCTTGTGGCTCACTTTCCAGTTAGTTTTGGGAATCTGTTCAGTAGCGAATGGAATATTTATATCACTCAAAATTAATAATGTCACCACTATTATTCCATGACATACTTCTGAAAATGCAGGTGACACCAGCAACGGATTTGTTGAGGTTTTGGTTGAAGTAGCTGGATTTCGGAGAAAAAAAATGAGGGTTTTATCCACTAATCATATGTTTTCCATTTTCACATTATCTCCCTGGCCAGACAAATTTCAATTTTAATATATATTTGCTGTTTTAAGTGAGATATCATTCGTGTGGATGTACTCATCCTATTTATAAGTATACAAATATATCCTTCAATTAGTTCGCATCACAGTTTATAAAACAAGTGTTTGTTTGTGCTGTCAAACCAGTTCTGTTCTAAACTAATATTTCCTTTAAACATTAGTTAATGCGAGGTCTGTTATCGTGAATGCCCATCTCAATATTTAACGTTTCGGAAATAATGTAGCATAACCATCGCCAGATAAGATAAGTGTTGAAATTCTTAGTGTGTCTTTAAACTTATGCTGATTAGCTTCCGTAGCTAATCCGGTCTAATGTGATTGTAAAGCACAATATTAAGTAACCATTATATGTTATACATAATGTTTACCTATTGTGTTGTGAACCAAATTTTGTTCAATGTTTATAAAGGCGATTGGGACAGGGAGCTATGTATAAGTGGCTCGCAATCCAAATGCCAATTTGTATTGTAATGCGTATTGGTAATAAACATGTTTAAATCAACAACGTGTCCCACGTAAAGTACAGTGACGTATTAGCAGTGTCCGACCATTATTCTTCATGACAAAACCTGTTTTGGACAGAAGAGAGGATGCGGATTCATGAAACCAGTTTTTGCTTCAAATCCATATTTAGTTTTAATATAACAACACTCCAAACACAGCACCTCAAGTCTTCCTCACCATCATACTAAATATGATACACACAGGCCAGGATTAATTAGATTAATTACCGCTGAATTGACACTGAATATACAAATGTAAATCCGACTCAGTGAAGTTCTTCAAATTCTCTTCGAATTGTTTCTTTATTTAATAGATAAAATACCACCGAACTCGCATATTTGAGGCGCCTTTTGATATCCCCGAGTTTGGCCGGATTCCTCAAGACAAAGGTTGCTCAACATTATTTATTTGACCCTATATGACAGCCTTAAATCACAGTCCTTGCGGATTATAAAATTAATCAAATATAACAAATAAACATTACATTATAAATGTATATATTGTTTTTCATAATAAAGAGAACATAATTCAGGAAACAATGACGGTTTCACCACATTCCATGCTTGGTGCATGGCACCCGTGCAATCACTGGTGATGTCAGTGGTTTTTATGGGAAGCTCACTCCAGTGAGAAAATAAAAAGCAAAGCGCTCAAGCATGAACGGTGAGGAAACCTTCACTATTGCCAAACTGTTTTTTCATATATTATAAACAGTTTGTATATATTTGAAAGGTACTCTTACCAACAGCCAGTGTATATTCAGCATTACTACATCTGAATATCAGTTGAACATATCAGCCTAGAATCAGTGTAAATGCAGCCGCTTTTTCAGCCTTTTTTCAGTTCCGCTGAAACCCTACCGAAATTTTCTCTATGTAGATCCTATAGGAAATCAGCACAATGGCCTCTTGTTCAAATTCATGCGCCTTGGTTTCTCTAGAAAGTCCGTTAGCATGCTACGTTGTATATATAGTGATATCACGAGCCGAGTGCGGTACAACGGTTGCCTGTCAAACTCTTTCAGTATAGGACAAGGAACTCAACAAGTAGCAGTCTTTTCACCTTTCTGCTACCTCGTGTATATCGACGAGCTTCTAAAATCGCTAACGACCACTCGGATGGGACTATCCATAAACGGCGTCTCTTGTGTCACACCAACAACGGCAGACGATATCAGCTTAATATCTCTTTCTAAATCCGGTCTAGATAGCCTTCTGGACATATGTTACAAATATAGCATCAAGTGGCGTTTTTCTTTTTCTTATACTAAAAGCAAGATAGTTGTGTTTAATGAATCCAAGTCCATCTATTCTAAATCCAGTAGATCTTGGTGTTTAGGGCCAAACAATATACCAAAGCATAGAGAAAGTATTCATCTTGGCATAGTTCAGAATAAATTCGCAAACGGACGAACACAAGGGCACATTGTATCTTCAAAACTACGGAAAACATTTTTCTCCATTGCATGGAAAGCGAACACTTCTTCTCTGACACCGGCATCCCTGCGAGAAATTCTTAAATGTGTAGTGTTGCCGAAGGCTCTGTATGGGTGTGAGTTGTTCCCGCTGGAATACTCGTCGAGTCTCACCATAACGGAGAGGTCACTTCGGACATGTGCAAAAAGTATACAATCACTCCCGAAGAGAGCTAGCACAAGATTATCGCTTGGATTGCTAGGAATAATGCCAATAGAACAGCAAATACACATAAGAAAACTCTGCTTCCTTGGCAACCCCATCCACCTGCCCATGCATCACCAAACTCCACTTAGGTTGTTTCTTCTTAAGGCTCACCAACAACGTCTCTTCAATATATCTACGTCAGACTTCACTCAAGAAATATTCCAGCTCCTTACCAAGTACGACCTAATCGACAATCTTTTCAACTTTATGGACGAAGGGACGTTTCCATCGAAGGATGCAAGGAAGGCATTTGCATTAGGTGGGGGCTTGATGTTCTGTGTTTGGAGTGTTGTTATAATAAAATTTGAAGCCAAAAAATGGTGTAAACATTTGGTATATAAACCAGATAATCAATATCTTTTGATATACATGTTCATGTACTTCTGGTTGAGAAGCATGATAAATGCATCATGATAGTGGCAAGCCTATTTAAAGGAACAAAATGAAAGATCCGTTTAGTTTTTTTTTCTTTGTGCATTGATGTATGGTCATGCAGTCTTGAACGTGATGGAAATAACTGATAGAATGATCAGCTGCACAATAGCGGTAACATAGAATCAGTGACTTACCAGAAGATTGTTGTGAAATAGCATGAATTAAAGCTCAGATGAACAGTTAAATGTTGATTCAAGATGTCCGCCATAGGAAAGAAAGCATGTTGCTTGCAACAGTCAGATGACCTATAAGTCGCATGACCCTGTCCTATTATAATTAACTTGAAAAGGCAGCGGAAAAGCAGCTGAACAGATACACCACTTACAGACGCTAAAGAGTAAACAGTAGTAAAGCAGTGTCCGCTGGGAAATCAGCATAAGATTTCAGCGGAAATGCAGAGTCCGCTACAAAATCAGTATTAAATTTCAGGGGAAATGCAGCATCCGCTTATATCGCAATCCTCAACCTCACTCAGCACATTCTTACTCGACTTTCAAGGAACATCCCACTGACAAGAAAGAGACAAACCATCGAGTAACCAATAAGCGATTTATCTAGACGTATACCCTCCATGTATATAACCCAGTTAAATTCAACCATTGTGTGATACATAATTATATAGCCGTGCATTGTACAAGAAATCTTGACCGCCTATCGTAACATCTTTTCTTCTTTAAGGGAGTGACAGTAAGACAGTCTAGGCTGACTATGCCACCCCCTCAAATATACAATGTAATATTTGTCAAATGTATTATGCATTAATGTGTGTATATTGAAATAAAATATCCTATCCTATCCTATCCTATCTTCCAGTAGTATTTCAGCATTAAAGAAGCACTGCTGCTCGTGGAAGCTTCCGCTGCCTTTTGCTGAGAGTAATATTTAGTTCTTACATTTATTAATAAAATTAAATATTTCTATCAGTGATTCCCAGTGGATGTGCCCAAATAGAGCATGGAATGTCTATAAAATAGTAAATTGATAACTATAGGAAAATACAGTCCTGGAGAGGATGGCAATCAAGAATATTATATGATAAGTTGTTTTGTATTCTTTATTTGGGTCAGGTTGTCCCTGTGTCGGGTTGTCTATGAGTCGTGTGATCCCGTCCCCGGATTCAGAAGTCACGTGTTTGATGCTTCGTTGTCTGATAATACCACCTCTGACACACATCTATTTGAGCTTCGCCTGCGTGTTTGGTCATCTGTGTACCACATATATTTGCATCAGCTCATTCTAAGTCGCAATGAATACATATTGTTCTCTAAGATACGCAGGCAGAATCTAATCGTGTTGCTCAAAGACCTCACATTGGAGCCGTTTTGGTCAGGGATGGGGGAAGAGGCACACATGTGTTTGGTCGCCGATATCCGCCAAACTGATATATAGTAATCTCCATGATATGAGGAATCTAATTGTGCGGCTTAGATGTGTCAAAAGTGGCGCCGCTCGAGTCACATATAGGGGATGGGATGGGCATCAAAATTGATAAACACATCGTTTAGTGTCAATTTCCACCAAATTGATACATATTCTCCTCGATGATATGTGGAATTACTAGGATCAAAGTCTGATACAAAGAACGTAACGTGTGGGGTCCTCCAGGGATCCATCCTCGGGCCAACATTTTTTCTGATTTACGTCAACCACATGCCGCAGTCCACATCCTTGCGATTACTATCGTTCGCGGATGATACAACCCTTTATACATCCGATCATGACTCCGATAGATTGTGAAAATTAGCAAATAGTGAGATGAGAAAATGTGCTGTTGCAACAGACTGTCAATAAACCCTTTTAAGAGCAAATACATATTGATCCACCCTAAAAATAATGACAATACATGGAGAAATTTCAAATTAAAATTGTAAAATTTCTTAGCATCACAATTGACGAAAATCTAACCTTCAAATATCATGTATCATCGATTCACAATAAGATCAACCGCGCTATCTATCTACTGAACAAAGTCAAACGTTTTCTGCCTAAGAAATCGAGAAAAATACTTTACTATTCCTTTGTAAATAGCCACTTATTATATGGCATACAGATGTGGGGAAATGCCAACCAAATTAGCTGAATTTTACCCTCCAGAAAAAAGCAGTCCGTATATTATGTAATGCTAAATTCAGAAGCCATACAGAACCTCTTTTCAAACGTGAGCGCATACTGAAATTTCAAGACCTATACACTGTACATGTATCTATGTTTATGTATGATTGGACGCGTAACGATCTGCCAAGATGGTTTACTAATTCATACGAATATCTCAACTAAGTTAATACACGACGTGCTAATAGCATAAGAATGCAAACACCAAGAACCAGTTTTTCTTCAGCACTCCCAAAACATCGCTTTCCAGAAATTTTGAATTCACTAGAGCAACAATTTAAAGACTGCAAATACAAGCATACTTTGAAACGAAGTCTAACTAATTATATATTATCAAGCTATTCAAATAGTGTCAATTGCACTACAAAACATGTTATAGTTGCAACAGCACCTAAGTTTAATATACGCATAGTATACGAAGCTCCTGAACTGCATGTATATAAATTCTTCCTGAATATCTCGCCTTAGTCGATTCGATTATTTAGTAATATTTCTTCCTAACAAGAATTATATGGCGACGGTAACACCTGCATACATAACGCAATTGTCCTTATTGCTAATCATAGATAATTATACAATCGTATCAACATCCGCCTATTACTCAAGTCTGAAACAGAATTTATACTTCATTCATTGATATTCGTAAATCCATCCGTCATCTTTTGTATTAGTAAGTGTTATACTATGATCATGCTGCTCCTGTGTAAAAACTTTATTATATGTCATTTGTAAAATTATATTTATTGTTATTGTACAAATAAAATCTAATCTAATCTGGAATCCAATCGTGGAACATTGTTGAGGGGAACTAACATTGATAAACATGTTTAGTCGCCGATTTCCACCATGTTATATATAGGCATATCCAGGATACGATGAATCTAACGGTAGGGTTTCAAGAAGTTTAATTAATTTGCCCTCTTCTACTCAGCGATGGGGAGGGGAGAGGCACCAAAGTTGCATGAATAAATTTTTTTGGCAGATTTTCAACAAACTTATATAATCACCATCTATACATGGAATGTAATGGTGTGGGCTTAAAGGCGGTGGCGCCAGGACCATGGGGACAACACAATACCTGGATAAAATATTTTATCGTCAATTATTACCAACATATGATATAGATGTAGGCATGCCAATGAGGCTAATGGTGTTTTTCATAGTTGGCATATCGGTGACAGGGACAGGTACCTATATACGTCGTAGCATTGTTTCTTCTATATTTTCAAAGCTATCAGCAATCTATATTTTGACTAATGAGCTCCAATAACTCATCGCAGATATACGTAAAAAAAATCGGATATCGAACAAAATCGTTTTTAAGATTTTGGCGTTAACATTTCATAACCGCGAAAAATGGTGACCGAATTAAGTCACTCGAACACTCATATCTTCTTAACTGTTATATTTATATGGGGACGGGAATCACGAAATTCACAGTGAGCGAGCAAAAACTGATACATAGCTTATTTGCTCATATTTTATTTAGTTATCTATATATAGGTGCAGAAAATGGCGAGTACTCACTTTCATGCGAGACTTCTTGCTGCCATTTGCGAGCAATTTATGACGCAATTTCCCGACCATGAGTGACGTTGTGATGGGGAGCTACATGTACATGTAGGTACACCAGGATTAATAAAACCGTGTTGGTTACGAAAATTCTTCTAAATTGATATAAGCATTTACAATTGACAACACCTTCAATCTACTGGTGTGGTTTTAATTTGCCGAAGTGGCACCCTCTGAGTTAGGCCGAGGTCGCGGCACAAAAATATATAAAAGCAAAATTGTCAATTGAAAATTTAAGCTTATAGAATGTTTGGTTAATTTTTAAAGGCAATATGTGTATTAATTTAGTGAATCAGCACAACTTGGTCGATGATTACTCGGGCATTACCAATCTGGAAGAATGTGACAATCACCTATATACCATTGCCGTAAATTCCAACCACTTCGATTGTACAATTTATATATAAAAAAGGTGTTAACGTCTGAAGTACACAGTTGTAAATAAATACTTCTTTCCTCGCGGGACGAATTAATCGTTATAAACAAAATGGCAACCACTTAGACAAGGTGAGCCACCGCTTATAATCTATGTATTGGAATGACGTTTTGTGATGCCCATTTGGGTAATAAATTTATGAGAATAGCGCTTTGCGCAAGAGTATTCTCTATTCCCACCAAAGGTACACATCACATCACTTTAATTTGGGCAACCCGTGGCAAACTACCCCGTTATATATAACGGCCATTATACCATGTGGTACTTTACCATGAGATTATACCATGTGCTTTTTATATGGGTAATGTTCGGTAAATAAATTGATCGGGGGAAAAATTACATCAGATGTATTTTTTTCTTCGACTTCGAACCACCCACCCACCCTTCGCTGTGACTGGAATTGCTTTTGCAGACTCAACTCTCCCGTTGTAAGAAGCCTTAGCAAAGAAATGTGCTTAGACAACGTGACTCAACCGGCAGGGTACATGGGCACCATGTGCAGCGAGTTAAACAAAATTAAGCCGTAGTCTCTGCTACGGTAAAGCTGGTTCGTTTCCACGATATAAGCGCAGATTTATGTTCCACGCAAAGGGAAGGTAAGTTTGTCAGAACTTTGTTTACCAAGTTACCACATGTCAGTGGTTTCTACAATGTAGGCTATGCTCAGGGCGTTGTTAACTTCGTATGATTTTACTCTCGAGTTTGGTGAATTTTTTTCGATAATGTTATTTTATGTTGATTGTCGGTGGAACATTGTTGGGACTGAACTTATTTTACGCTTTACATCCACACACGTCTGGTTCTATTTCGGTCATGTCGTATAGCAATATAGTCTAACCCATGATTCTTGTTTGAAAGACGTTGCGTAAAAAAGTGTTTCATTACTTTCGACACGCCAAGGCCGATAACCCATTAGACGGGCGGAAGTAATTCAGCGCTGCGCCGAAGGAAGAACATTCATTGTACCGCGGGTGTCACAATAATGGGCCGCCACGTGGTAAGAAATTGATTTGTCCACACAACACCAATGACCAGTTTATCCACTGAAAATGAATCCGGGTTGGATGCGAAGTCGGTTTCCATGGACGTAGTCGTGGAACGTTAGGCAGCAAGTATCGCCGGTTTTCCCGATTCGATTCACCGAATAGATCACTATCATGCAATTAGTCCATTTTTTTCTGAGAGGATCCCTTTCTGTCCGTAGTAGACACATCCTTATATCTTATAAGTTTTATAAGGGGAGTGTTCAGGGGTGTTCCAGCAGAGGAGTAGGTGTCTCACCGCCAACTTTAATGGAATATTGTGATATTGAACATATATTTCAAGTTGTGCCCTATACTTTTCACAACGTTAATATGATGTGATGCCTTGCGACATATGTCTGAGACATGAATGTCAAACGTCAGTGTGTAGTCAATATCAATACCCAACAATTTTACCATTTCATCACATTTAATTTCAGCGTCACAAATTTTGAACAGCGGGTTCAGTGAAGATGATGCAGCTCCTATTGTAATTGCTTAGACTTTATCAGGATCAGCTTGCATACCGTTAGATTTAAACTTTTTCACAAAAATATCCGACTCTGTTCATTTGCAGCGTGTCTAAAAGCGCATTAAAATCTGGGTCTGAAAATGACAAGGTATTATCGTCCGCATAGTTATAGATATCCTATTAAGTATGAAATAGAAAATATCGTTGATAAAGACATTGAATAACAAAGAAATAAGGATGAACTTCTTTGGTTATGTCGACCAGTCGCTGAAGACTCCTTGAAGTTTAATCTGTTGTTTACGATTTGCTAAATAGATGAGGAGGGATGTCGTTTTGTCAGAAACTTCACAAGCTGATAATTTAGTAAGAAGAAATTGATGGGGTAGGCAGTCAAAAGGTTTGGAAAAGTCCATGAGAATACCTGCAATATATTTATGTTGATCAAGTCCATACTGCGAGTCTTCGATCAGCCTGACAAACATGGCCTTTAAGAAAGGCACGCAAAGAATTATCAAACATGTTCTCGAAGAAACAAGATAGTTGAGAATGAATAGCTTTCTCATATATCATCGAGAACATAGGTATTATACTAAATGGCAATTAGGTTTTTTTTTATTTCGAGTGGGCTATTTTTCTTAAACAAAGGAACAACCTTGGCTCTTTTGATGTTATCCGAGAAGATCCCACAAATAAACCTGGTGTTAATTAGACTAGCCAGCTGGGGAGTAAGAACAGGAGCTCGAAGTTTCATAAGTTTTGCTGAAACAGCCAGTGGCTTTATTTGAATTAGTAGTCTTTTTTCACATAAATAATTTAATTGTGGGCCAGAAGTCAGAACTCTTAGCACCATCAGCACACATATCTATAAGTAGTTTTGAAGAGATGTCTTCTTTAGTTCTGTTATTAAATTATGTTGGCGTCGATTAGCACCGATTAGTTTTATATTTGAGAGATTGGTTGTATAACCTCTGCTTAAGACAAAAATTGCCTTTCTTAAGTCCCTCTTCATATAGACAAGTGGTTTCCTTTGAGGGCGTTTGAATTTGATTGGAGCATGTTTATCGATAATTTTTAAAACAGCAGTTTCATGATCATGGTAATTTTGATTGATGTCAATGTCAGTGGAGAGATTGGATTACACTGAGGTGTCCAGATCGTAATCTGGTAAATAAATTCCACTAGCAGCAGTTTCAAGATCAGTCTGAACATAATTATCGTAGTTAAAATTTCCAACCTGTCTGTTCTCTCAAAAGTCCGCACATTATCGGCTTATAAGTTAACTTCGTTTAGGCAGATCATGTGCTTAAAATAGCCATATTTTGAGTCGATAATATGCTGAAAATATATAACTAGAGCCAACGACTCAAAATGAGGCGAATATATGCAGATTATACGCTGACAATGAGACAAAGAATCCAACTCGCGACTCAGGTGTACGCTCTTTAACACATATTTTCAATGTGGCCCGCGCCATAAAACGAAATAACGGGTATGCTTCCATTATCTGCTTATTTCAGAATTAAATAATCACATTATGTACCTATTTTATAGGTCGATTATGTGCGTATTTACGCCAGGTTATGTCGAAAATTTCTTAAACTTCTATATATCAAAGTTTTGAATGTTTAGAAAGGTTAGAGTGACCTTTTAGGAGATGACAGGTCAAAATATGACATAATGATTTAAGATCCTGACTCCTTGACCCGATTAATGTTAACACTGATAAACTGGTGTTTTGTTGTAAATTAAGACGATTTGTTGTTAAAAGCGACGGTAGTAATTTAATAACACATTGTAAAATTGTCAGTAAAATAAAGAAAACGTCGCCATTGTATCGGAAGTTCTCTCCAACTAGCTCTGCGACTAGTTGCCTGAAACATTGCCAGGCATATATTTGTCAGTGTGTGGACAAATGCACAACAATGATATTCACGTGGGTGTCGTACATGTATATATAAATAACATATATAAGACTCTATGATATAAGCTGCGACTGCATTAATCACAGGGCTAGGCCTACTCACACATGCATGGTCGTTGTATTATATCGTGTATGATGACAGTGGCCTACCCAGTCTACATGTAGTATTAATTCAGTCTACATGCAGTATTAAGCTGTCGTGCTGTATGTCGGCTAATTTGATGCTGATACAATATAATATCTTAGAATGCGATATCAAAATGTCAACTATTCTATGGATACATGCATGCATGCGTTGTTGAATTTACACTAAACGTTGATTGCGTCGTGGATGGTGTAGCTGTTGCTAGCTATGCGTGAGCACCATCCATCATATACTCTGTGGACGGTTTTATCATGTGTCCATCAATATCGTCTTGTTTAAAGTACCCTTCATCCATAGTTAATGACCATCGGCAACCGAAACAATCCCGGAACACGGAAATAGGATTGAACAACGCAGCGCGCTAAAACTCCCTTAAATTCGATAATCGTTGTCGATAATTAATCGATTTCCCTGTATCGATGTGCCAGTTCATTTCCGCCGATTTGTTTCGGGCGCCGGTTGCGACGACCAACATACCCACGGAATTTCATTACGCGAGAAGAGACCTGTCAATAGTAGTCTTATAATGTGTCTTTGCGTTTCCAAGTAAACACTTTCGGTGAAAAATCGATTGATAGAAAATTGTTCTTATGTCCCGAAATACTTTCGTACATGAACGGAAACAGTCCTTGGCTCTAGTTTACTTCCAGAGGTTTATAGCTCGAAAAAGTTAAGGTTGGTCAACAATGTTGCAGCTTGTGCGCAGGTATTTGTTTTTGTTGCGAGTCACAGTTCACGACGCAACTGGCAACAAAATATCAGACGCTGACGTGAACAATATTATCTATTCCATCCTATAGTCCTTTGCAATGTATATAATTAATTTTAAAATAGCTGGCAACCAAGAGGTTGAATGAATTTATCGAATTTGTTTCTTAAGTTCAGGAAGTATAGTACATCAAATATTGGGCTGTTCTGCATATCTCCAACTGCACACCGTGGCCATCTTTTCACTTAAAACATGCAACCATCATCAGGCTTGGAAATGTTCCAAGTGTAGGTAACTCGAAAATATTTTATTCACATTCATAACAGTTTTGTTCTCAATTTATATTTGGAATTTACAACTCTTTGTGCATTTCCAGCTTTTGGAAGCTTGGTTCGACACTGGCCTTTATGCGTATATATAATACTCAATACACAAAAAGGTGAGTTTGGTAATATCATAGAATGGACATCCCACCAAAGCACAACGCCCTTGTGTGTGCAACCAACTTTGCCGTATCCATTATAGCTCACGGCACATGAACTGAGTAAATGAAAAGTGCATTTCGCTGGGTGTGACTAAACACCACAATGTGTAATCCTGCGCACGAGGATTTGCCTTTCTTCGGAGAAATGCTACTACTTTCTTCGGATTTTACAAATATTTGTTCGCCTATTTAGACCGTGGTGCCTATGTTCAAACGACATTTTCACGCACTACATTAGAATATTTGCTAGAAGATCTTCTATTCCCAATATATAGATTGATGACTAAAGGTACTTATGACCCATGAGAAAGTTGTGGATAGATGAACTAAACTAAAATTATCCTTTTACGACCGTGTGTAATTTTCATAACCAATATAATATTTTACAAATTAAAGAGCGGAGGCTGTACCGCCACACAACTATAAACATACCACACAATCCACATGGCCAACATATAATAACCAAACAAACAACAACCAAACATTCCAAAACAACTTCTGAAAATGAAAATTGAGAAAATCAACAACTGACTTCCCATCCTAGGAGGAGGCGGATGGGTTGGAGGAGGTTGATAAAAAGTTTTGCACCTGATCAATCTAGAGTAATAATTATAACCTGCGCAGTGCTGCGTACTTCTTCACTTCCGCATACAAAAAATATTTCCTTCCAAATGACAAACCAAGTTAACGACCGAAAAGTAAACAAACCTATCCTTAATAGAAATAATACTTCGCCCATTTAAAATGCAATCAAACATCCAAACTATCATTAACGTGAAAACAGTTGAGCTAAACTTGTTTACCAAAAATGCATGCGCTTACGTAAACAAACATCGCAGTGGATGCGCGTGAAAAAGGAAACTGCGCGTAATTCAAAAACTCTAACCATTTAGAATCACCGCAATGGAGTTTTATGACCCATGAGCAAGTTGTGGATAAACTAAAATTATCCTTTTACGACCGCGTGTAATTTTCATAACGAATATAAAATTTTACAAATAAAAGAGCGGAGGAAACTGAACGTGAATACGTCCAAAACAAAAGTCGTTATCTTCAGAAGGAAGCCCAGAAATTTGGATAAATTGCCCACATTCTCTATTGATAACAAACCCCTAGAAATAGTAGATCACTTTAAATATCTGGGAATAACTTTTCACAAGAATGGATCCTTCGCATTAGACAGAAATACCAGGTGCCAAGCTGCAAAAAACGCAGCCTATGCACTACTCAATAAAGCCAGAAATCATAAACTTAGCAAAGAGAGTATCCTTGAAGTCTACGAAAAATCAATTTTCCCCATTATGACGTACGGGTCGGAGATTTGGGGCTCTAGCTTGTTTCGAAAAGCTAGAATTATGGTTTCTGAAATTCACATTAGGTATGAAAAAGTCCACACCAACGCCCTTCCTGTATGGCGAACTGGGTATGTGCCCTATAACAGTGCAAATAAAATCGCGTCTCCTATCGTATTGGTCCAGACTAATTTGTATGCCTATATATAAACAGAATCCCACTACAATTATATTATGTAATGATTACCTTGTTTAACACTGGATATTTTAACAGTAAGTGGATGATGGGAATCCGCGACACAATTAATTCTTTGGGCACGAGTAATGTCTGGACCAATCAGAGTATGATAAGCCCTAATCGATTTACTTCGTCCATTGATCGCAAATTACGCGACGTATTTATACAGGAGTGGTGGGAATCTATCTCGAAATCAAGCAAGTTTGCATTTTATAGAATTATTAAGACAAATTTCAAAAGATAACATTACCTATCTCTGGACAACAACAGATTTGTACACAGCCCTATGATGTTCCGAACAAGAAATCACAAACTACCCGTTGAACAGGGCTCATGGTACAATGTTGACTACTCGGAACGGCAATTTCAGCCTCTGTAATTTAGAACTGGGGGATGAATACCACATTATACTTAAGTGCTCACACATTCACGAGTTGAGACTGAGATATATTCGCCCTTATTATTTTCGAAGACCAAACTCACATAAGTTACTGAAATTATTTAACTCCCTAAATGGAAAAACCTAAATCGGAAAGGTCTTAGACTTGTTTAAGTCCTCTTGATGCTAAGTAGCATCCATAACACAAACCCCACTAACTGGACCACATTGATCAAATATATTATTATTATTATTATTATTATTATTATTATTATTATTACCATCTAAAAGCAACAAGCATAAACATTACCATATTTTCGTATATATGTGCTCTATATATTATAACGCATGTGCATGCATATCTCATATATATATTTTGAAGACCTCTGTCTGTATGTTTGTTTGTTTGTCTGTCTGTCTGTCTGTCTGTCTGTCTGTCTGTCATTTATACAAATCTACGATTCTCGACCGATCGGGACGAAACTTGGTACGTGTGTGTAGTTTGACCAGGCGGTGAACGTTGTCGTATTGGCGAGCCCGTGCGGCGCCCGCTTCGCACATGCGCAGACGAGATCTCGGAAACGGGTGGAGCTATCGACTTGAAATTTGCTATGTGAATGTATCTTGCCCCGGATACGAATTTTATCGGGTCGCCGAGCCCGTGCGACACCAGCTTCGCGCATGCGCAGACGAGATCTCGGAAACGGGTGGAGCTATCGACTTGAAATTTGCTATGTGAATGTATCTTGCCCCGGATACGAATTTTATCGGGTCGCCGAGCCCGTGCGACGCCAGCTTCGCGCATGCGCAGACCAGATCTCGGAAACGGGTAGAGCTATCGACTTGAAATTTCGGGCTGGGTAGAGCTATCGACTTGAAATTTGGTTTTAGAATAGCCCGGACAACGTCGGGCTCAGATCTCGGAAACGGGTGGAGCTATCGACTTGAAATTTGCTATGTGAATGTATCTTGCCCCGGATACGAATTTTATCGGGTCGCCGAGCCCGTGCGACACCAGCTTCGCGCATGCGCAGACGAGATCTCGGAAACGGGTGGAGCTATCGACTTGAAATTTGCTATGTGAATGTATCTTGCCCCGGATACGAATTTTATCGGGTCGCCGAGCCCGTGCGACGCCAGCTTCGCGCATGCGCAGACCAGATCTCGGAAACGGGTAGAGCTATCGACTTGAAATTTCGGGCTGGGTAGAGCTATCGACTTGAAATTTGGTTTTTGAATAGCCCGGACAACGTCGGGCTCATCGGCTAGTCTCTTATATATTTTGATACAATCTGTATGTCTGTTTGTCTGTCTGTCTGTCTGTCTGTCCTTTATACAAATCTACGATTCTCCACCGATCGGGACGAAACTTGGTACGTGTGTGTAGTTTGACCAGGCGGTGGTCGTTGTCGTATTGGCGAGCCCGTGCGACGCCAGCTTCGCGCAAGCGCAGACGAGATATCGGAAACGGGTGGAGCTATCGACTTGAAATTTGCTATGTGAATGTATCTTGCCCCGGATACGAATTTTATCGGGTCGCCGAGCCCGTGCGACGCCAGCTTCGCGCATGCGCAGACCAGATCTCGGAAACGGGTGGAGCTATCGACTTGAAATTTGGTATGTGAATGTATCTTGCCCCGGATACGAATTTTATCGGGTCGGCGAGCCCGTGCGACGCCAGCTTCGCGCATGCGCAGACCAGATCTCGGAAACGGGTAGAGCTATCGACTTGAAATTTGGTTTTTGAATAGCGCTGGGTAGAGCTATCGACTTGAAATTTGGTTTTTGAATAGCCCGGACAACGTCGGGCTCATCGGCTAGTCTCTTATATATTTTGATACAATCTGTCTGTCTGTTTGTCTGTCTGTCTGTCTGTCTGTCCTTTATACAAATCTACGATTCTCCACCGATCGGGACGAAACTTGGTACGTGTGTGTAGTTTGACCAGGCGGTGGTCGTTGTCGTATTGGTGAGCCCGTGCGACTTCCGTGCAGCGCATGCGCAGACGAGATCTCGGAAACGGGTGGAGCTATCGACTTGAAATTTGCTATGTGAATGTATCTTGCCCCGGATACGAATTTTATCGGGTCGCCGAGCCCGTGCGACGCCAGCTTCGCGCATGCGCAGACGAGATCTCGGAAACGGGTGGAGCTATCGACTTGAAATTTGCTATGTGAATGTATCTTGCCCCGAATACGAAGTTTATCGGATCGCCGAGCCCGTGCGACGCCAGCTTCGCGCATGCGCAGACGAGATCTCGGAAACGGGTGGAGCTATCGACTTGAAATTTTGTATGTGAATGTATCTTGCCCCGGATACGAATTTTATCGGGTCGCCGAGTCCGTGCGACGCCAGCTTCGCGCATGCGCAGACCAGATCTCGGAAACGGGTAGAGCTATCGACTTGAAATTTGGTTTTTGAATAGCCCGGACAACGTCGCCCGGACAACGTCGGGCTCATCGGCTAGTCTATTATATATATTGGAAGATCTGTCTGTCTGTGTGTGTGTGTGTGTCTGTCTGTGTGTGTGTTCGCGATGAACTCGAAAACGGCCGACCCGATTTCGATCAAACTTGATATGTGGGGGTATTTTCGGCCAGGAAGTGGCATATGCCTAATTTTCCCGTGCGACGTGACCTTGAAATTGGGTAATTTCAAGGTCAAACGTCAGAATATCACGGGATTTCGATGAAACTTGGTATGTGGGGGTACTTTCGGCCGGGGAGTGACATAAACCTATTAATTTCCCCGTGCGACATGACATTGACCTTGAAATCGGGTCATTTCAAGGTCAAACACCCGAATATAACGGGATTTCGATGAAACTTCGTATGGTGGGGGTAGTTTCGTATGGGGAGTCTCACAAACATATCAATTTGCCCGTGCGACGTGACCTTGACCTTGAAATCGGTCAATTCAAGGTCAAATCGCCAATTTATATGGGATTTTGATGAAATTTCATACATAGGGTTACTTTTGTTTATTGAGTGTTTTGGACTGGTCAAATCGTGACCCAACTTGACCTTCAAAATGGACAATTCAAGGTCAAAGCCCGGACGAAGTCGGGTCACCTTCTAGTATATATATATTATGTATCTGATTATGTAATTCAAAACGTCTGTAATATCATTATATGATGACCAGAATAAATAAAATAAAATAAAATAAAATTGAATTGTAAAGGTAGCTCCATAGGAATCTTGTATCTATGACAAAATAGCGATAATTTATCAGTAGTTGACTGATATTGTTTCGCCTTACGAAGTGCTGAAGAGTTAGTCAAAAGCATATTCACACTGGCAGACTGACTGTAAGCTCAGGGATGGCGGAATACGGTGGTAAACATCCCGCATGCGAGGAATGTTTTTGATTGATCTGAAAGCGAGAAATTCAATCAGCATGATGATTAGAAAGACCAGGCACATTCCTGGCCTTAAACATAATATTGAACTTCAAACAAATTAGCACTATAACTGTGCGTAATAAAATTAACAATTGAGGATCTTTGGTCGTTTGCTTATTAATAATAGCCACCACAGACATATTATCTGTGAAAAATAAAACACAATGAGCCCAAACATGAACTCCTAAAACGATGGGAAATAACCCCATTACTGCAATATTAACAGCTTTCTCGATTGGGGCCCATGCTCCCATCAAGATCTGTTTTTGAAAAATACAACCATAACCAGCTGAAGCCGCCACATCACGGTAAAACGTGAGCGGAGCTGATGTTTGCCACCGACGCTCTCAGAAAAATAAGAACAACCTTTGAAAGTTTGTAAATATTCAAGCCATAAATTTAAGTCAGCTTTTGTAACACGTATGCGATGATGAAGAATTGTAACACCAAGTGTTCTATTAATTAATTGGCGGAGAAATACCCTAACAGGTCAAACCACAGAGCAAGTGAAATTCGATAAACCTATAACTGATACAAATTCACGAAGAGAAGCTTTATGATTTGCCAAAAGCAAATGAGTTACTCCTTGACAATGTAAAAGCTTATTGGAAGGTAGTGCATGCAATGAGCAATATTAATCTTATTTATAGCTGTCCACTCCAGAGCAGTGGTGAAAGTCTCAAAATTTCTATAACTAGATGAAGCTCCCATAGCACACCGATCATAGTGATAAAAATTGCGAAACTTAATACCTAACAATGGATAATCAACAGGAGTTGTAGGTAAAATCCTGAAAGCAGATTTTACATCCATTTTTCCCCATGGCTTAAGGTCTGAATAATTTAATGGCATTTTGATTGGAATCGTAATTAACAGTTTTGTACACAGGGTCAATAAAATCATTTACTGATTTACCAGATGGAAAAACAAATGTTGAATTAAACGGTATTCACCCATTTGTTTTTTTTTCCGAACAACACAGAGGGGGTCGGAAAAAATTTCTAGACACGTATGCTACTTTTTTGCCGATGACCACTTTTTGGACCCAACCCCCCCCCCCCCCCCCCCCCCCCCCCCCCCCCCGGACCCCAAATTTTTTTCCCATTTCATAGAGTTTTTTCCAGCCATGTTTTGACACCCACCCCCGTGTGGAACGCAAAACACAAACATACAGAGAAAACCAGGACCAAACTTCCTACATTGAGATTCAGTGAATCTAGTAATGAACAGCAGGACTGGTCTCTAGTAGTATATTCTTGACTGCAGTGGATTTTTAATCGTTTTTGTTAAATATCATATTTCCACAGCTCTGCAGTCAATTTATTTTTAAGCTTAGTATATGAATAGAGCATGGCTTGGAGTTGACTACGCGAATGTAGTGGCCAGTGGGAAGGGTGTAGTTCATGAGCCGAAGGGTCTAATCATTATATTATATCGAACATTTATAGACAAACTAACGTTCTAATATTTATATACCATCGAACATTTTATTGCTAAACTGAAGTCATTGTATTGTGTCCAGGTTGCATTCAATTTCCTTCTCGTCACAAAACATATTAAGCAGCTTTATTGCTATTCAGAATATCACTATTGTGAATAGCAGTTATGCCTGAGTGGGTGACCGGTCACTGATACAGGTCGCGCGGTTAATCATAATTAATAGTCACTGTTTTAGTGCCAAAATGTGTGTGGTAGTCCTTTTTGGAGACCTTTTTAGTTTTTGTGTTTTGTTTCTTTGTTATGGAAATTTATAAAGATATTATGTCTATACACCAGGTAGGTGACATTGCTCTACACCAGATAGGTGATTTTGTTTTACACCAGAAAGGTGATATTGTTTTACACCAGATATGTGATTGTATTATATCAGATAGGCTAAATTATTATATGCTACGTGCCACCCAGACTTATTAGACATTACTGAAACATGTTTATCGCACATATAGCAATACACTAGAGCACACAGGAGCACCAATGGGAAATCAAAGAAAGTTAATGTTACGATTGATTCCAATTGATTCAGATTAGTCAGGATTGGTTAGGAATTTTATAACGTTCACAGTTTATCTTGTATGAATTCAGGAATCTTGTATGAGTTCAGAAAAGGCATTATTTCTATTGGACTGCTCAAGTGTAGCATGTGAGAGTAAAGCATATAATAAAAAACAAACCTACACCTTTAGTAGAAACCTGTATTAACTCATTCATGACGACATGATATTGTGAATTACTACCATTTTCTATCTATTTTGTCACATAATATGAGATAATTGTGTTATCCACTCACAAGTCTAGGTATGTTAAATGTTTTTCTTTATACATCAGTGTATACATCAGTGTTTAATGTCCATGTTTGACCAGATTTGGCATTAAATTTATTTCTTTAAAGTTATCCTTATTTGATGTTAATTACATATAATACTGCATGGGCGATTCAACTGCATTAAGAATACTTTCCCTTGTCCTAAAGAGGCACAAACCAACATCCAATGGCCCTAGTGTGTTTAGTGTTGCTGCAGTTCCTTATTGTTGATTTCTTAGTGTTGCAAACTAGTAAAACTCCAATAAAAGGTGTGAAGGAAAAAAAATAATTTTGTCACGGAAATAATTGCTTTGGGCTTATTTTTGACACCCACCGCCCCCAGGATAAGTGTCGGGAAAAAAATTCTGCTCCCCCCCCTGAACAACACCAATAAAAGGGTAAAAAGGAGGCTCAACAAAGGGACCAGCAATGCGACCCAATTCAATTTCCTTTTGTAACTTATCCACGACTATGTTGGGAAATTCCACAGCTGGCGCTAAATTTGGAGTTTCTTGATTATCCATTACTCACATGAAACCCAAACGAAATCCGTGTGGTAAACCTTTAAATAAAAACTCCCGCTTTGCTTCATCATAACCCACTAACAATTCAGTTGACATGTACGCCAATTCAATTCAATTCAATTTATTAGATACTCTCATCGTATAACAATACATATTGATAAGAAATGTGTTAGTGCATGCAATTCACAATGGTATATGGATATATGAATATATTGGAAATTGGTTTAATTAAACCTGGGAATTGGGAATTAAACGGGATATTTGTGTATTCATAAGAAAGGTTGGCGTAATATGGCAGCCATGTGTATATATTTCGTCAGGGGATGGGGTGGAGGGGGTGACACATGGTTTATCTCACGCTGGGCCTTTTTGATAAATATTGATAGTTTTTTCATTGCTTTCGTGCCGCTAGAGTTAAATAGTTCGTGAAGTTTTATTACGTTATGTCGACTGTAGTAGTACGGTTTGATATATTTTTCAATCTCAGATCTCGTAACTGCGGGAATATAAGAATATGTTGTGGTATTCGTCTCCTAGCGCTTCCATGCATAAGGTGCATTTCCTTTCCGAATACGGGGTATTTATCCACGAACCAGTTTCCACTGGCAGTTTGTGGTTTCTTGTTCTGAATCTTAGGAGGGTCAATAAGACGCTGTTGTCATCTAAGGATAGCCTATATAGTTTGGTCTACCGAAGTTCGGTTTTATACATCTATAAAACGCAAATTTGTTTGATGTATCCAAAGACGAATATCAATCGGTGATGTATGCGTCCATGAGTTTGTTTTATAGCACAAGAAAATATTTTGACACTACTAACTGATTGATTCTGCTATGTATAAGACATACCTAGGTTATTTAGTTCCGTTCGTACAAATTTCAGCCATGGGATATTTATCGATTCCTTCGCACTTGATTCTGTCATAATTGAAATGATATAGGGGAGTCTGGTGCTTTCCATAGTTATTATCTTGCTCCAGTATATTAGGGGTTTTGCCTTGATTTTCGTCACAATTGGTAGGATTCCGAGCTCTCCGGAAATAAATGTTTGAGAAGTCGACTTGTTTAAGTTAAGAATAAAACGTAGAAACCATGTTTCTATTTTTCTGAAACATTCAAGGTTTTCAAACCCCCAGATATCGGCGCCGTATGTAATGATGGGTACAATAGATTTTTCATAAACTTCGAGTAGAGATTCGACCGATAGTTTTTTACTGCGGGCTGTGTTAATTAATGCGTACACTGTAAAAAGTGCGGAACGCATGACGCGTTCTCATGCGTTCTATATGGGACCTCTATGCGTTCTTCTGTCAATTTTTCTGTTCCATTTTAGAACATCGGTGTTCTGCTAAGAGAATAATAACGTGACCAATATGGACGCCAGGTAACAAATTTTGTAAACAGTTCTAAAATTCCTTGTTTAGTGCGCAATATGACATTTCGAAAAACGGGAGTGTAGCGAGATTCACGAGGATGGTTCACACTCACAGTGGATCAACGGACACGAACCAAAACCGGAAGTCGTAGATTTCGAGGTGGAGAAATATCTGTCGACAAATATTTGTTGACATTTTTTGACGGTTTTTTGGGGAAAATAAACGCTTGGATACCATATCTGACCAACTGAAGGTGAGTGAATATTTCTTCGCTAATGTTCGGACACCTACGATCAATTTAAGTCAGTTGTCATTGTTCGATCGCGGAAAAAATGTCATTTAATCATCGCCGCGAGACGATTTCTTCCCCAAAATATCCCAGAAAATCATACTTTTCACATTCATCGCAGACAGCTGTCGCAACAACCTATATACCGGTTGAAAGGCCTGTTTTCCCCCCACAAATGAATATTTTGAGTATTTTCACGGACTGTCTCAATATTCCAAATTTCGTCTTTTGACGCAGGTACCCACCTCGAAAATACTGTCCGGTTAGTCCTGTACACCCCGGAATTTAGTTGCAATCCACCAGACCCGGCGGACAGTTTTTGTTGTTCAATCAAGAGTCGAAATGGATTAGTTGGTTGGCTGCCTTTCGTTAACCCTTTGAGTGCCAGGTCGATTTTTGTATCAACCCATATACCCTGTGCCAATGCATTCTCTTATATATGCGAGTCGACCATAGGTCGCCTCGCATATATAAGAGAATGCATTGGCCTAACATTTTATTTTACAATTTTTTACAATTTTAATAATTTATTCTTATATTCTTTAACAGACTTATTTTGTAGGTTTAGGGCCGATGAGATCGGCCCCTGGCACTCAAAGGGTTAACAGTGGCACGTTTTGGGCAACTGCTTTTCTGTTGCAACTATAGTATACTGATCAAGTTTAGTTACCGAGTACAGTTTGCAATTTGTTCTCATATATTCGTTCAGATCGTCATTAACCAAATAATCATTTATGGAAATATTGTTAGAACAAGAATATTAAAATACCCTCCATGACCAAGGCCGTACCAACAGGATTGTTTTGATGGTGGGAGGTGTAGATGTATTTTCCAATAGTTTGATATTTCAGCCAGTATATAGCGTGAAATTTGATACTTAAAAAACAATTAAAATTCGATTAATTTCAGAAAAAACAAATCGGGACCCATGGCTGTTCTTTTTCATTATGGCCACTTTCGGGACCCACCACCCGACTTTTGATTACGATTGTATAAAGTTTTAACTACATTTTTCGGGTATATATACACCCCTTTATTGTTATGTTTTAAACTACAGGCACCCACCCATATTTCGGAGAATTTTCGCTAATATTACATATTATAGCATAGCCATCAAATATGCAGATGTTTATTTCCATTTCTATGAGAGGCCAAATTCACATTTCATAATGAATTGCAGTTAAGCAATAGCACTTAAGCATAATTATTTGCGATTAAGCGCAATTCATGGTTATACTGTATGTAACTATGTACCCCTGGTGAATAAATAGGTGTATCTATAACTAAACCTGAACTCATATTGACATATCACCTCCTTGTTTTCATTGCTTTGGATAGTTGGGATTGTGAACTAGCCTAAATTCTTTATCAAAATGGGTGACTCGCGACAGTATTACCTTCTGTTTTAGTCGAGTCGAGGAACCAACCCATCAAAGCTCAAGTGTGATTAGATATCGATTATTGAAGTTTGTTATTTCAATTGATTGCTGCCCAGAAACACGCCGTGAAAAGGGTGGTTTCGGTCAAAATTGCAGATGAAGATTGATAACTCTAAAACAAGTGGCAATACGGTAAAATTTCGTGATACTTTTGTAATTATACGGCCATATTTTGTTGAACAAAATGTTTATAAATCACACGTTTTTGGGAAATTTGATACCATAGTTGACAGTGGTCAGCATTATTTTTTGCAGTTAATCGATTCTGATAACTAAAGCTTATTTTGAAGAAATATTGTTGTTGTTGTTGTTGTATCTTTATAATATGGGTCTTTCTGATCGGATTGAGGACCTTTAGTTTAAATTAGCCAAATGCAGATACACCCGGTCATGTTAATAGTTAGGTTATATGGGTAGTTACACTTACTCTCAAGCAACTCATAGCGCTTAATCGCAATTAATTGCACTTAAGCGCAATTCATTTCAATTATGAGCAAATGCCATATGTGTGCTTCAGCGCGATATGTGGTATATGCGCTTAAGCGCAATTCATTAATTTTGTGTCTCTATATATGAACGAGTAGGGTCTGTCTGCATGTCTTCTGTCCGCTTAAATTTGAATATATTATTATTATATCTTTATTTCCTCCAATCATTGAAGATTTTATAAAGTATATAACGTTGTTATGCACATCAAGTTGAACAAAATAATAATATCAATAAATGTTATAGAATATGAATAACAATTAGTATGATGAGAAATGCGTATTTACACATATGTACATTGATGGGTTTGATGACCATGATGACTATGAGGATGATGACGATAATGATGCTACTCGGATGGCCACTATTATGGTACGATGATGAGATGATGTTGAGATTTGTGACAGAGATAATGATGATGATGATGATGATTATGCTGATTACCATGATACTGTTAATGGTGATGATGGTGATGATGATGATGATGATGATGATGATGAATATGAGGAAGAAGATGGGATAATGTTGTTTATGATGATGATGAAGATGATGATGATGGTGATGATGATGATGATGACGATGGTGGTGGTGATAGTTATGTTGTATATACCACACTACCAGTAATATGTGTACTCCGTGCACACATTTTGTTTACAGAAGCATGCACGCATAATTATAGTGACGTATGATCACGGTGGTTTCAAAGGCCACGTTAACATATTTTGAACATTGGAATGGGTTGTATTCATTCCGTTCGCTTGCGCGAGAGTGTTGTATGCCAACCACAGTTGTGCAGTAAATCCGATCATGTAGTTAGTAAAACAATCAATATCATCAATAACGTGTTGTATGCTACCACTGACGTGCGTGAGATGAAGGGATATCATGTCATCATCATTTAATTCATCAACGGCAATGAAACAAAGTATACCATAACGGTCGATTAAGCCAAAAAACATGTTGTTTCGTATCAGTGTCAACTCCTTACAGTCAATTAGGATGTGTTTGACTTTGTCGACATAATTGCGCTCACAATTAGGGCATTTCCCTTCATCTCGGCAAGTGGTTGCACTGATAACCAGTGCTGTCGTGGTGTAGCATCGTTTGTTTTTGGGAAATTTTCGGCATAAACGCCAGAGTTTGCTCATACTGAGTATGATGAATTCTCAGAAAGCGGGTGAAAGCTATGTCTGACGTCACACGCATGTTCCATTCTGCCTCATTGACAATTTGTATGTTAGTTTTTACACGAGATTTCCATATCTCTTTTGATGGGAAGAGACCAGAACGTATGTACTCATCGACGATATCCATAAGATTATATTTCTCAACAATGGCAACAACATCGCCTATAAACGAGATGTGTGTTGCTGTTGAGTGAACAAAGTGATGAAGTCTACATTCAAAAATAGCTTTGCATGCTTTACTAGGTGCTAAGCGACAGAGCGATCCAAACAATGAAAGTTTTCGGGCTTCTATACATGATTCAAGCGGGTAGGTTCCAGCCATGCTTAGTACTATATCAGTTCTGCAAGCAGTCGGTAGACCCTGTATACGCTTCAAACAAAAACGGTGCGTCCGTTCTATTTTAATCCTGTTTGTCGCAGAAGTGTCAGAAAGAAATTCAGAACCATAGAGGCCACACGACAGTACAATAGATTTGTAAATGATCATAGAGCTTTGGGGTGTTATACCACCTGCATGTAGGCCAGCATTGGTGAGCATCAAGTAGGTAGAACGCAATTTTGAGCATATGCTTTCAGTGAGTATATTTTGAAAGATTGTTTTATGCAAAGGAATGCCAAGATGCGTTATTGTGTCCGTTTCTAAAATTGGACGGTCGTCAATTAACCAAGTTCGTGGAGAATGGTATATTCTGGGCTTCACATTGAAGACAATAACTTTACATTTATTTTCATTGTATAAAAAACGCCACTTTCTGCTATAATTGCTACATACATCACATAGCTTATGTAAGCCAAGAGACGAGAGCGATAGTAACGTCATGTCATCTGCCTGGGTTGGAGAACAACAGTTGATCCCATGCAATCTTAGACCAAAATTCGACAATTCAAGTTCTTTTAGTAGATCATCTATATAAATAGCATAGAATATCGGTGATAAAGTTCTCCCTTGTCTGGTACCTTGACTTATTGTTATTACCCGAGAATTACCTGACTGAATATTTGCAAAATTTTCCCATTTGCTCCACGTTCTTGTAGTTTAAACAAAAGACCATTAACCCAGACAGTATCAAACGCTTTGTAAGCGTCAAGAAACCATGAAAAGAGGCGAGAATTATTTTCTAACGCGTATGAGATACTTTCCTGGACTATATAAGAGGACATCAAACAGCTTATGTTTTTCTGAAAGCGATGTTCCAGAGCATGTGTTACGACCAGAGTTGGGACATTTCTTTCAATGCTGTTCAGAAGAACTCTTTCAAAGATTTTATAAAACACAGGTAGTAGAGTTATGGCCCTGTAACTATCGAATTTTGATTTAGGCTTGCCACCCCCCCCCCCTTGTATAACGAAACAATGATCCCAAGCTTTGCTTGGTGTGGAATATGTGAATAATCGAGCATTAACGATATAAGTTTAGCAATATGAGCATGTAGCTGTGTGCCACCGTATAATTATAAGATGTTCGTAACATAACATGTCAGATCCAGCTGCCTTGCCCCTTTTCACTGACTTCAGAACTGAAGTAACTTCTGTACCGGACTATCAAGGAGTTTCTCTACTCGATTATTGACTTCTATGTGGTGTGCGTTGTCAAATGTGTCAGAACTAAGAGGCGAATAAAGCTTTTCATAGTAATCTGCGAATGCATTAATTATATCAGTTGGTGTTCTTAGGATATTGCCATTGACTTCAAATAAGTTACTGGTTGTTTCCTTACGTTTCGATCTGATTGAGTTGAACTTCTTGAAAAATAATTCCTGATTCAGCGGCATGGTCAATATCATTATTTTGTGTGGACATGAACTTCGAGTTACATCTCCGTAATTCTCTCCTAAACCTACATTTTGATGCTTTATAATTAGCATAGCTCGCATGCGAATCACCTCTTGGTCTACCTTCGGATAACCAGGCATTTCTAGATGTACGCATTTCGCGGTGTAACAATGTCAACGAAGCATTCCAGTATGGCTTCAAATACGGTTTGAACGATTTTTTTGGAACGGACGCTTCCGAAGCTGACTGTATACTCGATACGGTTTTGTTATAACACTGGTCGAGGTCGCGTGTATCAGATGCATTAAGTTCAGGCAATGAAGACTCGATCTAGGATCGATAATTTGAAACCATAATTTCGTTAGCTAGAAATGTTCTCCAATCCCATGTGGCTTGTGGAGATTTCCCTTGCGAGTGTACTACGTCATATGATATTGTCATGAGAATAGGTCTGTGATTTGATGTATTCTCCTCATTGTCATCAAGGACAGCTACGCGAAGAATTCGCTGAACATCGTCTTGGTGAACAAGAATATGATCAATGATTGTCCCATCTGAAGAACCGGGAGGAACAAACGTTGCAAGTCGCCCCGTGCAACTATTGGTGTTGTTTGCCGAAATATATTCACGGTCGTTAAGAAGTTTATGGAAGCAAAGATTACGCGCATCTCGTTTGCTTAAATTTCCGTTGAAATCACCCATGACAATGCCCAATGATGAATATGTAACGATTAGATCTGACACATTCTGAACGTACTCAGCATAGAATTCAGTCGAGTAGTTTGTTGATGGGAGATATACTTGAAAAACATAGAGGAAATTATCTGGGGAGAGCTGTAATTGTATGCCGCATATTCGATCATCGTCGCATGAAATAACAGATACGCAATTGTCATATCGTTTGTGCCAAAAGATTGCGATACCACCCTTATATCTTCCCCTTTGAAGTGGGAGGGAGTCGCTGTGAGAAATCGCACACGGCGCTGTGAGAATACGATTTACATATCGTATCGAGAAAGTGTACGTTATGTTCATGGAGCCAATGCTCGCTTATTCCAAAGATATCTATATATCCATCACTCAGCAACCGACTGAGGTAGCTACTACTCCCCAATATTCCAGTGACATTCCATGTGCCAATAGTCAACGAGTTTTCATTAGTAGGCATATCGAGAGGTGATATATAAGAAGTTGTAAAAATATATGAGTAATAAGATGTGAGATATGAGCTAGAAAAGAAGAACTTAGGTTTATAACAGTAACAGTGACTATTGGGTTTACGAGATAGAGTTACTCTTCTTGCTGGTAAGCAACAGAACCGCTCACATTGATACTGTTAACATGCATTTCAGTCGGCTCACTGTTGTATCTATAACTGCTGTTGCTCGTTCGAGACGATCGATCCTGGTAGCCATAGGAATAGCTCTTGCTTAAGTTCATTTCGCTAAAACCTCGTTTGGAGAGCCAGAATCTGCAGAAGGCATGGGACTCCCACACACTGTTTTCGAAAACCATGGGCACATCATCCATATGAACATTTATTCTGGCCGAGGTGGAGTTCCTACCAGGGCGGCCATGAAATAGCCTCACAATAGAGAATCGAATACCGAGCGTATTCAGACGATCTTCAATGTCCTCCTTGGTAGTTTCGGCGCTGAGATTTCCAACGAAAACACGTCTAGTTTTGATTGGTCCCTTTGACCAACCCTGGCTACTTTCGTCGTGGTTGGTATCCACTGGTCGGGTAGGGGTCTTATTTGAACGAAGTGATCCTCTTTTTCGGTGCGATGAATTGTCATCAGCATACTTGTCTGCAGAGGGATCCAAGTTCGCCGGGGGGCTCCTAGTGTTGTTTTGACTGGCACTTCCGGTTGGTCGCGAACTAGCACTAGGCTTATCCAAATTAATTTCAGATAATAAGGCGTCCATCAATGATGCTCTGCCAGTGGTACTGAAATGAATGCATCGACTGTCGCGTTTGCTATACATCTCGCTCCTTACGCCGTGTATAGTCGAGAATTTCTCGCTGATGTCCAGAATTTCACATTGTTCTCTCCTTTCACACATTTGGATCATAAAATCATTTGTAACACTCACCACATCGTTATATTTGTCTGTATAAGTGCCTCTGCCTTTCTTCAGTGGAATGCTGCAAAGCTTGATTTTGGCGTTTGGGAACATTTTCACTATCATGGGAATAGCGTCGGAGATATTCAGTGTGGCAGAATTTGAATTGCATTTATTGATGGATATGTCATTCGTTCCCAGATGAATCAATACACACTTAACATACTCCGGATATTTGCCAACACTTTGGTCTTTCTCGACGTCAGTTAAGAGCTCAGTTATTGTACCAAAACTCGATCCGCTAACAGAAAAGTTTTTAACATTAGCTTTATCCAGATCGATGCCGGCACAGTTGCTTGCCCCGAGTATCACGGTATCAATAATATCTGGCTTTGGGCGGTCACTGTCTTCTGCAACATGTCTAGATTCAGATACCTTGGGTTTTTTGTCTACACCTTTGACATCATTGAATAAGTTGAATTGTGGGTTTGTATGTGATTCTGTAGTTATCACATTGGTTGGTGCTGGTGATGGAGTGGGCGTGTATGACATCGCTGGATCTGAGGTCAGCGACATGTTCGCCATGTTCTCAAAGTATGCGGGCGAATGAATGGTCCGAAGAACGTTGTATGCGAATTTATTCAATTCCTCATACATATGCGATGAAAATGCACACAGGTCAGATTTCCAACTCTCCTCACATTTATGTTCATCGGCAGACTGCTCAAGGTGTTGTTTGGTTGAACTGAAATTTTTTTCCAGTGATTTTATCCTCCCCTTTAGTGTGTTATTGAGGCCACCCTGAGATGTGAATTTCGACGTGATGTCTCCGAAAAAAATCAAATATTCCATCGATAACTTGTCGCATCTGTTTTATGTCGCTCTTAATGCGGACAACACCGGTACATTAATTATGGCGCGATTTGAATACAACAGGACAAAAAATCACGTACCTATATATTTACAAAAGTAACTTGCATCTGGTTCCACATTAAGTTGTACGCTATAGATTGGAATTTTACCCGCTATATACATGTAGGAAACACAACACTTCTACATTAATGGACAGCCAAGGTGGGATTAAGAATACAACAACTCGAAAGAACACTGGAGTTTTCCTGATGATGTTTCTATTCTCTATATCAACCGAGAGTAACAATATTTCGTATAGTATTGTATAGTATAGTATTGTATAGTATTTTATTATAAATAATTTTGATATTTTTTATTTTCAATAATTTTATTTTCAAACATTCATTCGGGTGTTGTAAAATCCCATCGTCGATTGCCTCAGCGAAGCCGCAAGCCTTTGCCTCACAGTGGTTACATATATGAAGGCAGGCATGCGATCCTCTCGTCAGTAGCACCTGGAATTATAAAATAATATCGCTTAGTGGACTTGAACTTAAGCTAATATTAGTAACAGATATAGCTGTACACCCCTCCGACAGTGTGTTTTAGTCCCCTCCTCATTATTGTTTTAACCATTGCTGAATATTGAAAACAATAATTTTATAAGTCGAAAAATGTCATATAACTCCACACAAAAAGGTCTGACATATTTCATAATCATATATGTTCGCATGTTCCCATGGTACTAAATATATATATGCCAAGCCAAAAAAACAAATGACCGCATAACTTAGGAATAAAAACTCGGAAAATTGCATCCACGAAAGGACGAACAAGCTGCTTCCTGTATAACCCCACAAGTTGTGGGCCACAAATCGTTGCGAGTGTATAATCAAATATAGAGGGTAAAAATAGGCACACCGCTGCATTTTTCTGAAAAAAGTTGGATGTAAATCATTTTTTTTATGTCGGCCTTCCGAGAGTGATGACAAGTCAGAGTTAACAATATGACATACATCAAAATTATTTGTTTACCAAACATGTACTTCGTAGTTGGATTTCAGTTACAGGTTACAGTTCAGTTATAAATATAAGTCACCGCCTGGATGTTATGTTGTACCAGGAGACATATACAACATTATGAACACCCAGAACCATTGTGGCCACGCAAAAGTCAAATGAAACGCCCATCATCTGCGGCAAAATTGCTTTTTCGACCAGAAATTGAAGATGGAAGACCTCAGCAAAATCACGACTAAGCGGACAGATTTTTTACAACTAATGATTAAAATTTTCGGGACTAACCGGACAGTATTTTCGAGGTGGGTACCTACATCAAAAGATGAAATTTGGTTGAGACAGTCCGTGAAAATACTCAAAATATGCATTTGTGGGGGGAAAACGGGCCTTTCGATCGGTGTATAGGTTGTTGCGACAGTTGTCTGCGATGAATGTGAAAAGTATGATTTTCTGGGATATTTTGGGGAAGAAATCGTCTCGCGGCGATGATTAAATGACATTTTTTCCGCGATCGAACAATGGCAACTGACTTAAATTGATCGTCGGTGTCCGAACATTAGCGAAGAAATATTCACTCACCTTCAGTTGGTCAGATATGGTATCCAAGCGTTTATTTTCCCAAAAAACCGTCAAAAAATCGAAGACAAACAGAAAGGAAGCAAATCTTTTAATCGTCTTATTTACATGTATGATGAGGCTAATTTTATTTCTTTAAACAATGAAATTCGTTCATGTGACTGGAACCAAATAATTGACAACCTGGGAACTGATGAAATCTGCTCAACATTCACATCATATGTGAATAATCTTATCGTCAAATATGTACCCAGCAAAATTGTCAAATGCCGTCAGAACGAGCCTGAACGGATGACACCGAGAGTTAAGTATCTCATTAGACAACGGAAAAGGGTACACAAAACTGCAAAAGCTAGGAACACCCCAGCCATGTGGCAAAAATATCGGACAATCCTTAAGTACGAAACTCAAAGAAAATTCATATACAAAAAATGGAATCAATCCTTCAAGATCCAGAAACTGGCGACTCAAAATGGTGGAAGATTTTCAACAAACTGTCCCGCAAAAAAGTTAATTCGGTCCCGCCCCTCTCGAGGAATGGAATAGTTTCTTCCTCATATTACGAGAAAGAAACTGTACTAAATGATTATTTTTGCAATATTGCCTCATTGAATATGACCTACGATCTGCCAGACCCGCCTGTCGACGAGACAAACACCCCCATGCTAAATAATATCCTAATTAGTCAAATTGACGTTTTTAAAGTAATAAAAGCCGACAAAGCCTCTGGACCCGACCAAATAAGCCCGCGTATTCTGAAGAATTGTCTCAGTCTCAGCACCCCCCTTTCAATAATATACAATCATTTTCTTAAAGAAGCATATTTCCCAACTGAATGGAAACGAGCAAACGTAGTCCCAATTCATCAAAAAGGGGACCGCAGTAATCCAGAAAACTACCGACCAATCTCCTTATTATGAGTTTTTGGAAAGGTTTTTGAGAAGTGTGTTGCAAAGCATTTAATGTCATATCTCCAGTCAAATAATATCATAACCGAAAGACAGTCGGGATTTGTGCCATCAGATTCAACATCATATCAGTTATGCGACATATACCATCACTTAGCGAAATCACTAGATGATGAATGCGACGCCCGCCTACTATTCTTCGACATCAGCAAGGCATTTGACAAAGTGTGGCACGATGGCTTATTATATAAGCTATGCGCGGTGGGTATCCGCGACAATCTTTTAAAGTGGTTCGAATCGTACCTCCGTGGAAGACACCAACGTGTAGTTATGGGATCCGAAGCCTCAAACTGGGGAACCATTACAGCTGGAGTTCCACAAGTCTCTGTACTAGGCCCTATCCTATTTCTTGCTTTTATTAACGACATTGTTAACGACATATCATGTAATATCCGCCTCTTCGCTGACGATACATCTATATCTCTTTCAATAGAAGATCCGACTGTTTGCGCACTAATATTACAACATGATGTCAAACGACTTGAATCGTGGTCAAAAAAATGGCTCGTAAAATTTAATCTCTTAAAAACTGAAGCGTTAACTTGCACTATGAAAAGAAATCTAATCGACCACCCAACCCTTTATATGAACAATGAACCCATCACGGAAATAAAACTTCATACACATCTTGGGGTCGTTTTAAGTAGCGACGGAAAATGGAAGCCACACATAGATAATTTATTAAGCTCAGCATGGAAAAGAATAGCCCTTAACAGAAAACATCGTTTCTCGTTGGATAGAGCATCATTAGAAAGATGCTACTTTACCCTGGTACGCACTGTATTAGAATACGCTTGTGTTGTCTTGGATGGTTGCACCAAAGAAGAAAGCGATGACATAGAAAAGGTACAATATGAAGCAGCTCGTATATCAACAGGTGCAACCCGATCTGCCAGTAACAAATCTCTCCTTACGGAAACCGGATGGGAACTCCTCGCCGTACGGCGGAAACGTTTAAAGATCCGTCTCTTTTACAAAATGATGTCCGGCCAAGCCCCTCCTTATCTGCGAAATATAATGCCCCCACCAAACGTTGAAATAACAAATGTTAACACCCGACAGGCTAATTCCCTGAGAGCCCCAAAGTTCGATTCCACTTCCTTCAAAAAATCCTTCATCCCCGCAACAACAGACCTCTGGAATAAACTCGACCCGAACGCAACAAGTTACGAGTCCCTTGCATCATTCACAAAGTCCTTAAACTGTACTGGAGAGGGAGTACCCCGACATTACTATGAAGCTATTACCAGAAAAACACAAATTAACCACACCCGCCTCAGACTCAACTGCAGCGATCTAAATTATCACAAATACACAAATTTCATCGCCGATCACCCATATTGTTTATGCGGACAATTATAGGACAACGACCATTACCTAATGAATTGCGATAGATATACACCTGAAAGAAACTCACTTCTCCAATCACTAAATCATATATGCAACCTGACAAAACACAAACTTCTGTATGGATGCCCCGAATTAACACCCAAAACCAACGCAAAATTTTTTCAGAGAAGTACAGAAATACATCTCCAGGACAAAGCGCTTCGCCAACTAACTAAGTTTGTATATCGCCATGTTAAACAAGAAAACTAAGATGCATGCATCAGGTCACCCATGAACTATTTAGCAATAGAATAATTCAGTTCGGTTGCGGTTTCACAACGTTAATTATTACAACTGACATACGATTACACAAGACACACCTTGAATGTGGAACTGTGTAAGAGTGAATATTAATGTTCTAAATCCCATGTTTCAACTTTAGTTGTGATTGGGGGGGGGGTCGTACTTTATTAACACGCAAGTAGTGTAATTAAGTACGGGTAATTAGAAGTAACAAATCGTTTAGTTTCTATCGTATGGACTGAAAGGGGTGAGCAGATTGTTGGTGATGAATGTTCTCGTTAGCTGTCAATATAATATGCATATTTGCCCCGTTACGTTTATACACTGTAGCATTGGCGGGCCAAAGTGTGTTGACATTGAATTGTTTGGTTCATTAATAACAGATCAGCGGGGATTTGTCGTGAAAACGTACACGTATACGTGGAAATATGCTATGGTTACGGTTAAATTAATGGTTGTTCTATTACACCACCGTGTATACTCGGTTTAAATGGGTATATTATATAGGGACGTGTGCTCAATTTTGGTGTGGACCGATGATCGAAAAAAAAAATCAGAGGTAAATGTCGCAGGCCGGAGGGCCATTTTTTCAATAATTTTTAAAGAAATTGAGCAGTTGCAGCAGAAGCAGCAAAAAAGGGTGTACAATTGGCAAATGATGAGGGGCGGTGTGACGTGTAGATTATATATGCAATTTGGTGATTATTGGATGAGGGATGTTATATTAATTATATTAAAGGGACGAGAGGGTTTAGTTGTCGAAAATATTTGTTCCAAACACCGTAAACAGATAAATATTAAAACGCATACATTTTGGTTCAAATATACGATCACTATCCCTTAAACATCATGCTTACATAAAGACCTACTAAATTTTACCTAAACAAGAGTGATTGTGTTATAGAAGGCAGCATAATGCTACTGGCTAATCACACACAAATGGTATAAATGCTCTTTATTATTTCCAAATAAGGAATTGAGCAACAAAGAACGCTCTTTATGTTTACCATCATAATATAAAGAAACACCAGGAAAGTAACTTTTTATGCTTTGTTTACATAACCAGGTCAGGCACATCATGAATTCCACTACTATAGCCAAATGCCACTATTATAGTGATATTTGACTATAACATATTCATGTTTCCTTTATTTGCGTCGGGAATAGAAGACGGCGCATACCAGTGCACAGCCAAATGTCACTCATATCAATATCGCAGCGAATGAACAGTCTTCCGACAAATTCGTTGTGCAATCTTTTGCGCCAGCTTTGATATTCGATAATATTATACTATTACTAATATATCCCGTTCTAAATGACAATAGCAGGATGACTCAATCGCTCCTTCATAACAATATTTAAACTAATTACATGCTAATTGAGTTGCTTGTCGTGTGCCGTCACGATTAATAATTATCATGGACAAACTATATGCATGGTATCGAGTTAGTGCGATCTGATTTTGAATAATATTTGTGGGAAATATGATTTTGGATTATCCCTCTTTTATCAAATTAACAAAACAGTCAAATACCATTATAATAGTGGAATATCGCTATAATAGTGGAATTCAGGATGTGCCTGACCTGATAACAGTCGGTAAATTTACGACTATAACATAATGTTTATGAGATATTTCTCATTTGTATATTAACAAAGTCTGTCTATATTTGAATATTATTTCGTTTGTAGCGGTTTTTGACAGGTGGAAATATGTTCACATGATACCCACCAAAGGCCTTCATACCTTTAAGGTATACTACAACTGTTTTTCTTTTCAATAGCAGAATACAGAATGCTATTAAGAAGTGACACAAAACACAGAACATTTGTTTTAATTATAAGTATTAAGCAGTGAGAGATATGTGAGTCGCGGAAACCAGTTTCGAAAGGCAATATTAAAATGATTTCTGTCAGAGAATAATTGTTTACGTTCCAATGAATATGTACTGGAAACAAACTGCTCTGTACCAGACTTTCATAAACACAAATTATGTATTAATGATGATTAATGGTGTAACGAGATATTTCGTTCTTTAATGTCTCAAATGAAAGTGTCAATGACACTGTAGCTCAACTTTGAGAAGAAGTTAAATTTGTGTGATGAGCAATGAATGGAAAGATTTAGAATTGAATTTGGAAATCCAAGATGGCCGCTGGCAGCCATGTTTTTTTTGTCGGAATGTCCCCAAAATGACTCATTCTCATCTACATTCCAATTTCAACAGCCATGAAAAATTTAATGATGATCAGACTAAAGGTACGACCTGTAGCCCTTGCTAAAGGATTTAGTCATACAAAGAATAAAATCCAAGATGGCTGCTGGCGGCCATGTTTTTTGGCCGAATGACCCAATAATGACTCGTTCCCATCTACATGTCATTATTAACATTCTTGACAAATTTTATGATGATCAGACTAAAAGTACGACCTGTAGCCTGTGATAAAGAATTTAGTCATACAAAGAGTAAAATCCAAGATGGCTGCCATGTTTTTGGGTCAAATGATCCCAAAATGACTCGTTCCCATCTACATGTCATTATTAACATTCTTGACAAATTTTATGATGATCAGACTGAAAGTACGACCTGTAGCCCGTTCTAAAGAATTTAGTCATACAAAGAGTAAAATCCAAGATGGCTGCCGGCGGCCATGTTTTTTGGCCGAATAACCCCAAAATTACTCGTTCCCATCTACATGTCAATATTATCATCCATGACAAGTTTCATGATGATCAGACGAACAGTACGACCTGTGGACCGTGCTGATGGATTAAATTTTGAAATCCAAGATGGCCACTGGCGGCCATGTTTTTTGTCTGAATGACCCCAAAATGACTCGTTCCCATCTACATTCCAATTTCAACAGCCATGACAAATTTTATGATGATCAGACTAAAGGTACGACCTGTAGCCTGTGCTAAAGGATTTAGTCATACAAAGAGTAAAATCCAAGATGGCTGCTGGCGGCCATGTTTATTGACCGAATAACCCCAAAATGACTCGTTCCCATCTACATGTCATTATTAACATTTTTGACAAATTTTATGATGATCAGACTAAAAGTATGACCTGTAGCCCGTGCTAAAGAATTTAGTCATACAAAGAGTAAATTCCAAGATGGCTGCTGGCGGCCATGTTTTTGGGTCGAATGACCCCAAAATTACTCGTTCCCATCTACATGTCATTGTTAATATCCATGACAAATTTTATGTTGATCAGGCTGAAGGTACGACCGGCAGCCCGTGCTAAAGAATTTAGGCATACAAAGAGTAAAATCCAAGATGGCTGCTGGCGGCCATGTTTTTTGGCCGAATAACCCAAAAATTACTCATTCCCATCTAAATGTCAATATTATCATCCATGACAAATTTCATGATGATCAGACAAACAGTACGACCTGTGGCCCGTGCTAATGGATTAAATTTTTAAATCCAAGATGGCCACTGGCGGCCATGTTTTTTGTCAGAATGACCCCAAAATGACTCGTTCCCATCTAAATTCCAATTTCAACAGCCATGACAAATTTTATGATGATCAGACTAAAGGTACGACCCGTAGCCCGTGCTAAAGATTTAGTCATACAAAGAGTAAAATCCAAAATGGCTGCTGGCGGCCATGTTTTTTGGCCGAATGACCCCAAAATGACTCGTTCCCATCTACATGTCATTATTAACATTCTTGACAAATTTCATGATGATCAGACAAACAGTACGACCTGCAGCCCGTGCTAATGGATTGAATTTTGAAATCCAAGATGGCCACTGGCGGCCATGTTTTTTTTTCCCGAATGATCCCAAAATTAATTATTCTAGTCTAAATGTTGATGTCTATGGGAGGCCAAATTCACATTTAATAATGAATTGCGCTTAAGCGCTAATACCACATATTGTGCTTAAGTGCAAATAGGGCATTTACGCTTAAGCGCAATTAATTGCGCTTAAGCGCAATCAATTGCGCTTAAGCGCAATCAATTGCGCTTAAGCGCAATTGTGACTACTATCTAACCTACCCATAAACTATTAGCATGACCTGGTGTATCACCTAGCAACACAAGATGAGCATTGGGCTAATTTTGACCTGTACTCAACAGTCAAACTGTGAGTATGTGTTCAACAAGGAGAATCCCCTAATTACATATTATCAGCATCGCTCTATCCAAAGAATTGATGTCGCCTTCCCGGAACTCTAGTAATGTTTTGTATGATGTTTTTAATGTATTTTTGCACAGATTTTAGCCTTTACTATGGTAATATCCTATACATGCATGTGTTGTCACTGCATGAGGGCTTTCTTACCTCATACAGTAATGCTCTATTTAATCGACTTCTTAACCACAGCAGAATTATGGGTAACTTTTCAGGATTTAGTTGGAAATATGGCTTGTTGCCATTCATCGAAAAGCTCTCGAGAGCTTTCCGATGAATGGCAACAAGCCATATTTCCGACTAAATCCTGAAAAGTTATCCATAATTCTGCTGTGGTTAAGGAGTCGATTAATTAGAGCATTACTGTATGGTTTACTTATTGACTTAAATCAGGGGGAAAAAACCCTATTTTCATATTATCAGCATCCCTGTCCAAAAAATGGTGTGTAATTACTGGAGCTTTGGTGTCTCAGTCCTGAAGCTCTAGTTTTTCTTATTAAATCAGCAGCTCTTGCACAAATCTATAGTATTTCCATGATCATATAGTGTGAATGTGGTGTCACCGAGGGCTTGCTTCCCTCATATGGTGTGCCTGTATACTCGAAAATTGAAGAAAATCAATGTCGCCCCGACTAATACAGAAAGTAATGCTATTGCAAGTAGCCCCAACTAATATATACCGAAGATAATATAATGCTATCACGAATCGCTCCAACTAAAACAGAAGGTGATACTATTGCGAGTCAGCCATTTTGATAAAGAAGTTGGGCTAGCTCCCTACCCATCCAAACCAATGAAACCAAGAAGTGACATGTCAATAGGAATTAATGCTAAGTTATGGAGAAACCTATTTATTCACCAGGGGTGCTTTGTTACATATAACCATGAATTGCGCTTAAGCGCAATTAATTGTGCTTAAGCGCAATTGATTGCGCTTAAGCGCAATTGATTGCGCTTAATCGCAAATGATTGCGCTTAAGCGTAATTGATTGCGCTTAAGCGCAATTGATTGCGCTTAAGCGCAATTGATTATTAAATGTGAATTTGGCCTCCTATAGATGTCAACAGCTATGACAAATTTCATAATGATCCGACCAAAGGTACGACCTGTAGCCTGCATTGTTGACGCCTTACGTACACACATACACACGGACGACAAAGCCATGGCAATAGCTCAAACTTTACAAAGTAAAGTTGAGCTAAAAATATGGGTGGGGATGTTTTGATCTCTAGTTTAACGACATTTTTCGGTCTTTGCAATTTAACGACATTTTCGGTCTTTAACAGTTTAATGGGGGCCCCCGGTGGTCCAGTCGGTAGAGTGCCAGGTGAAATACGTCGTCCCAGGCCGTCCAGCGCGGACGAAGCTGGTTCGAACCCCACCATAGGGAGGGTGACCGGAATCGTGTATCTGGGCAAGTTTGTCAATTGCTTTCCGGGGGTCGGTGGTTTCTACACTTCCCGGTGAAATTGAGCCTCTGCGTGGTCTTTCCTCCACCTGTAAAATTGACAACGTCGTGTGTGGCCTAGCGGCTAGAATAACGATAAACCCTAATAAACAACAGCAATAACAATTAATAGTTTAATGACATTTTTCGGTCTTTATAATATCTCAAGATATAGGGGGTATTTGGATCTCTAGTTTAACGACATTTTTCGGTCTTTATAGTTTAACGACATTTTTCGGTCTTTAATATCTCAAGATAGAGGGGCCCTTAGGGGGTATTTGGATCTCTAGTTTAACGACATTTTTCGGTCTTTGATAGCAAAATGGAAGAAGTACATATTTGGAAGATGTGTGGCCCTAAAAAGGAAAGTTGTTTGGTGGTCTTGAAATGCAGTTTTTCTTAACAGTCTTCCTTGATTAAAGTGATGTGAAACACTCCGGCAGACACCGCGCAGAGTGATCAAATAAATAGAAATTAAGAATAATCTTTCTCAAAGTAGTTATTTGTTACGAATATTAATCCAAATGGATGTTACACAACGTCATTCTTATATATTAGTTAAATGCAATGACTCTCGATGGCAAAATGATTTTTGTTCAATTACAGCCGATAGTTGCGCCTCGAATCAAGATGTAAATATTTACAATTTGGAGTAGTTCAGACGATGTTCTATATGAAGTGGTGTGGTAGATCTTTTTGGAAATTTTCAGTGATGTTAGTAGAATGATAACATTCCCCACGTTGGAAAAGTGCCTGAGCACTAACTTATCAATTTCTCGCTCTCGAAAAAGTCCATAACATGTCTTTAAACATATATATAAATCTCCGAAAACAAAATTCTAAAGCATTAAACGATTTGCTATATTTCCAGGGCATATATTTCATCTGATTTTGCGAGAATCCATATATACTTTTTCACGAGAATCCAGGGTAATTTGCGAGAATCTAGATTTGGATTCTCGCCGAAATATAAGCCCAGATTTCACTCTGAAGTGTGCCTAAATGGCATAAATTGTACCGTGGTTCCCATGTTCGCTATAAACTAGCTTGAAATTGGCAAACCAATGAATTTGTTTTCTTCAGAAAATTTACATTTTTATGACTCGCGACATAATTGTCACCAATAAAAACAAATTTGATTCATCGTGGAAGTTAGTCGGTGACTATAAATAATGTCACTATTCAACTGAATTCTATTGAGATGTGGAGCAGACAATATATTGGGAGGCTCCATAGCATGAGGCCCCCACCCCCCTTTTTCGTACGCCGTATTCCATGCCCTGTTATGAGGTACGCCGTATTCCGGCCCCTCTGTTAGGAGGTATTCGGTATTCCAAAAATACCGGTATTCGTACGCCGACCTTCCAAAAAATGAAGTTTTCATATATTTTTATGTATTCCATATGGCTGTTAACTGGTATTCCGTATTCCAACTTCTGTGTTAAGTGGTATTCCGTATTCCATGGGGGTGGGGTGGGTGGGGCCTCTAGCATCCGCTCCTCAATCCTTACCAGATGTCAGTAGAAGTTTCCCATTTCATTATTCCAGTTCTTTAGAAATCTTAATCATTATAATTATGTAATGCCCTGACCATGCTTAATACTAGCTTGAAATTGGCGAAACAATGAATTTTTTTTCGTCAGAAAATTTACATTTTTATGACTCGCGACATAATTGAGACCAATAAAAACAAATTTGATTCATCGTGGAAGTTAGTCGGTGACTATAAATAATGTCACCATTCAACTGAATGTTGTTGAGCATATTTCAACCAATTTTTGAAGTTTAAATGAATATTTTATTCACACTCAAAGTAAAATTGACAAATTTCAGGATTTTAGCCTGCTTTGTTGGGACCAAATATTTGTTGTGCACACTGAAGGAACGTCTACAATATTTTATGACTCGCGACATAATTGTCACCAATAAAAACAAATTTGATTCATCGTGGAAGTTAGTCGGTGACTATAAATAATGTCACCATTCAACTGAATGTTGTTGAGCATATTTCAACCAATTTTGGAAGTTTAAATGAATATTTTATTCACACTCAAAGTAAAATTGACAAATTTCAGGATTTTTTTTAGCCTGCTTCGTTGGGACCAAATATTTGTTGTGCACACTGAAGGAACGTCTACTCGATAGGCCAGATTATGCCCTGACCATGCTATAAAGTATTAAACTAGCTTGAAATTGACCAAACTATGAATTTTTTTGGTTGAACAAATTTACATGGGAATCTCCATAGAAAACGGTTATATTTCGATAAAAACGAAAGTAATGCGAAATGAGAGTCGGCCCAGGTACTGTACACCACAATCGGAATTGTGAAATGTAAACACCCATTACCTTTTGTGAGAATAACACAAGCGCAGACTTGATCAAAGTAATGCAATACAAATAGGATAAAACTGATATAAACACGGTTTACGTGAGAATAAACGTGCAAACAGTTGACTATGATTTCTTCGCTAAAACGGAAGCTATAGATTTATGGTCACTAAAAAGTGTACTCCAGCCCCGGCTCGACTCGGAGAAAATGTGTGAAATACCGAGCAATCAGAAAGATTTTCATGATCGAACTGCGGACCTGATAATTATCGAAATATTTAGTCGAATTAATTTTTAATTAGTTAATCACATGATTTAGACATCAACACACTCTTAAAGACGCAATACACCGCCATCTAATGTCGTTATTTAACTGGGTCGGTGTTTGTTGTTAACCATCGTTCATTGCTTCGTTTTTAGGAAGACCATTGTATCTGTTTTGCGCATGCGCAAGTCACTTTCCATATTTGGAATTTCCATATATGGGATTTGTGTTAACCTCAATACCGATCGATACCGATCAAGCTACAACATATAACCACGCAATTATCTTAGCATAAAAATAAGATATATTGTAATTTATGCAACTACGACCCTGGTAACCCTGATAACTAATAAAATATACCGGCCAATTCATTTTAAGATCGTTATTTCACTTTGCTTTAGGCATAAATACACTCTTAAACGCACATAAACGACCCATTGGCGTTAAATTAAATATACTCGGTATTTATTATATTAGTTTTTTATTGCTCAGTATAGAGTTAGACCCTTGACACCTGTCAATATATTTGGGCTGAATTCATATGATGCGGTATTATTCCTCGAAATAAACAACAAAGCAGTCGTTACTTCGAAATGTCGTTTGGGCTAACATTTACACAAATCCCCCGCGTGTTCTCCTCAATTGGCACGCAGGTTCTCAGTCGACACACAGGTTATCCCAGAAAGTGGTGTGAAATAAACACCCAAGGTTTGGGTGAAATGATCTAATACTCTCAGACATAAAATAATGAATGTATACTTAGCAATAACTCGCGCGAGTATCAATGCCATACAGTCCGTTGGTACGAGGTCACCGAGTCAGTTAAAACACTAAAAACCCATTCTAAACCCCCTGAACCATATCTGACATAACCCAATTTACTACTCTAAGCTCATTGTTTTCCTATTATTAACTTAGACTTATACCGTTCTACCATTACCATTACTGGTGATATATCTCTTCCCATCAACATTGCCAGCAGCATTTCGAACATGATACGTTATTGTTATATCCTTTAAAAATAGACTCAAAAGACCATCTTTTATCTACTTATATATCTATTTAATATATAAACCATACATAATTGCACATTAATGAAAAAAGTGGAAAGAAGAGCCCCTCCTTATCTAAAAGAAATATGTTGGACGCTTTTGCGACACGAAGTTTATTTTACATGTACATATCTGAATCTATACAGAAACACAGGGAAGAGATACACCATCATTATCTATAAAACATTAATTATTATTCATGCCTATACACAATTACATAATGCCATTACCTGACGTACCTACACCCACCCCACCTCGCGGGAGTAATAATCGGCTACATCGAACGACAGTAATATCTGGATTACGGAATGTATATTGTACGACACAACATTATATAACTCAGACAGTCGCGCTCTCTCTGGGTGGGATGGACAAAAACTGATTCCCGGAAACGACTCACATAAGCACACACGCTTGATGTCGAATCCGGTCCATGATGTTATATTCTGATATGTTGTAATTTATGTTGTATTGTTCATGGAATAAATACTGTTTAAACTAAGAGAACACTGGTGTTCTGGGTTAGGGTTTATGTGTTCTGATATTGACTCATGAACAATTTTGTGTCTTATTTATAATGCAATTGATAAATTTGTATACATACCAAACGAAAATTCATACACACTTGCATGCTCAACGATATATATAAACTTTAAAGTGCCAGCGTCTATATAACCATCGGACATACATTATTGATGCTACTCGAGAGAGCTATATTGAAACAGTTGAGTTTGTTTTAGCTGTATGCATGGTGAACTCATACCTGCCTCATGTAAAAAGGAAGAACACAATATTCATCCATGTAAACATGTTTTTCGACAACAAACGCATCGCAAGATATGCCTAGCCCCATGCGTTCTGTTTTGAGAACATATGACGCGTTCTGGTGCTATTACGTGTTCTGTGAACATGGTTGGATTTTTTTGTACTTAGGTCTGTTTTTATCAAATGAAATGGGCAAATACTGTCATTTTTATATATTTATATATATTTGTATGTACCGATATATAATTATTTTCAGGCTAAAATGGGTTAGTGGTCAGTCTGCATGGGCTTCCGTTCCTGGTGGAGTTGGTGGCACGTGCCGTCACGCACTTGACGTCATTTGGCGATAACGATGGCCTAATAATAGTGATGGGTGAGGATTTAGGCTGAAATTAATAATAGTGATGGCAATTTCACTCTACATGTATGTCTCAATGCCAAATAATAGTGATCATTGGGAATATTCTCCAAAATTAATAATCGTGCTGACAGTGACTCTATTATTAGGCACCTGTGAGTAGTTGTTGTATAAATGGCTTTGTTTACTCATAAATCTCGTTGCTTTGACATACAACAGACATCTGACTCTGATATACACATGTTTGAAAGCATGCCCTCTATTTTCGTATACGAAAACTTAAGCGGCCATTTGATCTAATACGAAGACATACACGCAAGATAATTCCTCAGTTTCCTGCCAACGATTCTGTCCACCATTGAAGACAAATGGGTCACTTATGGGTGTGACTTGGTCCACAACAGCATCAACCCAACCAATAACCGAATAAGGCAATATCACAAGCTGTGGACGGGGAAGACTTGGTCTATCACAACTGTGAACTGAACATACCATGCTGTGGTACATGTACCAGTGTTACTAATACTAGCATCAAATACTTATATTTATGCCCTAAATAATTGACCACTTAACCACAGCAGAATTATTGCTAACTGTTCGGGATTTTCACGATTTAGTCGGAAATATGGTTTGTTGCAATTCGTCGGAAATATCTCTGCTGTGGTTAAGAAGTCGATTATTTAGGGCATTACTCTTGGGCTCCAAATAAATCAGCAAACTAAAAATGTCTATACCATGATTCTGATATCAAAATGCTGAGCTTAATAACTTTGTGCATGTACATATTTTAAGTATATGTCATACATGTTAACATTTAAATATTGAATAAAACACCACATGACACATACTATGTCGATTCCTATACTTGACTTACTATAAAAATTAATTTGTTTAAGCAGTTATGTTGATGTTTTGCTCAGTGTTCACCCTGCATTATTATTTGGGTCTGCACTTTTATTATTGACTTTCGATGGAATTTCCCCTCTGCACTATTATTTGGAGCATGAATATTCTGTATACCGTTAGGCACACTTTAATTATTAATTTATTTCTTTTCAGCAGATTGAAGAGCCCTATTGTCCTGACCGTGCCTGGTGGTCCCATAATACTGGTATATATGATGGCATCAATGTCATACATGACTTGTCATATCCACAGCCTTTACCACCACATCACCCACAAGAATGTTCCCGATATCATTATTTGGTAAGTTGGTTTTAATAATACATCTGATCTTCTCCAATATCATCGTGATGCTCGTGAATGATTGAATGGCATTCAGGTACATTGAGTGGCATGATTGAATATAAACCATTTTGTGATTGTGAACATGTACAAAATTAGAGGTGGTAAAATGAATTTTAAAAAAATAAGTAGAATCTACTAATGCTGAGCTTCAATGGCAGGAATGTGCAGATATTTGGTCAATGATTTCAACAGTTTACATGATTTCTTTGATTTCATGCTTCACATTAATTAAGGTGGAGGCGAAATGACCAGTTTTGAATGGGGATTTCCATGTAAAGTTATGTAAGAAGCAGTTGCTTGGGAACTAAAGCTGGTATATCATTGAACAGTCATAACATTTAACTGACAGGTGCACTAGGTAAATTATAAAATTTACCTATAATTTTATTATAATGGAACAAGTTCAAATCTGACCCACCTGTGACCAGATAACTAGTAAAATACCTATTTTCAATACGACATCAAGTCAAAAGTATTTGAGTATTTGACACTTAGTATTTGCAACTCTATAACTTAATTTGGAGAGCCCTTAGCATGTAATATTTGTCACTTGGTCTTAAAGATGGTTATCTCTTCCTATATACGTTTTTAGATATTTTCCGGGTTAGAAAATAATAAATATGAGTCGAAGATAGCTGCCAATTTCCTGAAATTACACGAAAAGATAAAAATCGTTCACTTTGTGATAGAAGCGCCAAACCTTCAGCATTTGTTAAGTGGTTGGTGAATATCACTAAACTGGCTGGTTCCAGATTTTGGAGGTCACCTTGAACTTCAATTTGACCTTGACCTTTTTGAAAATCTCAGGTTTTGGGTTGGGTGGTTTATGCCATCCCTTTCTTGTGAAAATCTCAATACAGTTATAGTTGGGATGTGACCACGGTTCATTTGGGCCAAAACATATCTAAATTTTCATAAGATGGCCGCCAATATGGCCGCCGGAAGTTGAAAATATGACATGTTTTCACAAATATCTCCTAGTTCAATTCATGCTGTTTGGAACTGGTTGAGTAATGCAACTTTATTTTGTGTTTTGTATATTAACTGATCATTGGAGCAATTAACTATGCAATTATTGGGGTCCTAACCCCTTCCAATCCCTCAAAAGTTCGATTTTACAGAAGGCGGTACAAAATTTTACAAAAAAAATCACAATTGGGATTCTAGTCATATTTCAACTAGAAATGAAAAGAACATTGTAATGCAAGTGAGGCATATCATTACCTATGAATATTTCAACTCTCTGGAACCAAAAATCTTACCTTGGCTCAAAATGGCTGCCAAAATGGCCGCCAAAATAAGGAAAATTGTAAATATTGCACCAGGGTGTCATGCAATTGCTTACAAGTTGTGGTTGATGTTCAAAATTGGCTAATCTGTATTCTATACATTGAATACTAACATGTCTGATACACCATGTGTCATTGTTACTATTGTCACCACTGACATCACCAGATATATTGGATTTTTCTCTTACAAACTTGACATAAATATCGGCAAAAAATCACTTTTCAGGGTTCGACCATTTTTTCAAATAAAATGCAACTATCTTTGGTATCAAATGTGTTTATTGTTTTGACCTATCTTAAATGTGTCACACTATGGTGTTTATGGACTAAATTGCTCAAGATGGCTTCCAAAATGGCAACCAAATTCTCTGCGTCATCCGAAAAGGTAGCAAATTGTGACTCACTTGGTTATTATACCTGTTAGTTAATTAACTGACAACTATGTTCTATTATGTTTATCCTAGATCCGTATGGGGCATGACAAATTCATTTTAAAGTTGCAGTATGGAATTTTGCGGATAACCTCTTTTGTGATTATGGCCATATTATTGAAAGGAAATGGGCAGAACTTTGAGACGGAACTGAGATGAACCATGAGATGTGGGTAGTCTGGCCCATTATGATAACAATTTATCAACTGGATACAGGGTGGAAGCCAAGATGACAGTCAGGGAGTTACTCTATGATCGTAGATGAGGATAATAGATATACCGCGAGTTATTGTATGTTCATGGATGATGTGTGGGTATATAGGGAGTGTCCTGTTGGCAACGGTGGGTTGTATATTTATATATGTTGTGGATGTGTTATCATTGATGGTGTATGGGGAGTAGATGCATGATCATGAGTATGGCAAGTGTGGAACTTATGAGAGGTCGTATGTGCGGGTATTGGTATATCTGGAAGGGCTCACCATTGGTGAAGTGCATATGTATACCTGGATTGACTCTATGGTAATGGATATGGCGAATAGGTATACATGTAGTGGCTGTATAGTCCATGGTGAGGTGAATTGGAATACAACGCGTGACCGTATGATCGTGAATGTAGTGAATATGTATACATAGAGTGACTATATGGCCATGTGTCGGGTGTATGTGTATACCTGGTGTCCATACTTGGTGACTCGTGGCTGTATCGTCATTTGTGGAATGTACGGGTATAACCAAGTATGGCTGTATGATCAGGTGTACGTGTATAAAGTGGGTGACTATGTTGTCATTTGTGTTGTGTTTATGTGTATATGGAGTGACTGAGGTAATGGGTGGGTTGTACATGTGTACCTTGGGTGGCACAATAACTCAAGGATATGTTAATCAATGGAGAGGTCATGTCAGAGAGTTCTCTATCTTGGTGCTTATATACATGGGGGGCGTAAACACGGAAAACGATGGCCACCTATTACCACACAGTCATCTACTATATAATTTGAGACTTCCGTATATATATATATATATATATGTGTGTGTGTGTATATGTGTACTTCATGGAATCCAAAACGCGTGTTCAGATTGAGCTCAAACTTCGTATTTAAGTGTAAAATCTCACCGACACGGCCGTGGTCGCGTTTTGGAGAAGCTCAGAGCACCGTTTCTCCAATCCCAAATCACCGCAATCGGCACTTCGGGTTAATAGCGTTGATATATAAAGAGCGTTCGTTTCCCGCAGTGTTTATATAAAGATCGTGTTTTCGCTATCTATTCAGATCCAAGAGTCATAACTCTACTTATCTGTATGACGGGAGTCTGAGAACGGGGGACATGTTTACAATTCAACAAAACGTTATCCAACAAAACGTTATCGCTCGAAATAGCTCGAAATATTATGCAGAGAGATTGCCTGTCGTTTCTAGGAACGGGGGACATGTTTACAATTCAACAAAACGTTACGGGATTCAACAAAACGTTATCGCTCGAAATGTTTAGGACGGGTACCATGAATTAACTCATTGAAAATCGTTCCTAGGGAGGGGGATTTCATTGACCCGCTCGAAATATTATGCAGAGAGATTTCACGACGGGATTCAACAAAACGTTATCGCTCGAAATGTTTAGGACGGGTATCATGAATTAACTCATTGAAAGTCGTTCCTAGGAAGGGGGATTCATCGGATTTTTCCGCCAGGAACCAAAAAAATTTAACAATAAAAAAAACAATTAAATTATAAAAAAGAATTAAATATTAAAAAATAGAAAAAATACATAAATTAAATTTAAAAAACATTAAAATTAAAAACAAATATAAATAAAAACAAAATAATTAAAAAAATGTCATGTTTCTGTTATGTTTCGGAAAAAATTCCGAAAAAAAATATATTACATTTAAAAAACATTAAAATAATATTAAAATGTCATGTTAAAATTTAAAAAAATATATAAATAAAAACAAAATAATTAAAAAAAATGTCATGTTTCTGTTATGTTTCGGAAAAAAATTCAGAAAAAGAATATATTACATTTAAAAAACATTAAAATAATATTAAAATGTCATGTTTCGGACAAACGCCGCCGGTGGCGGGCTAACCTGCTAGTCTATTATATATTTTGGAAGATCTGTCTGTCTGTCTGTTTCCAATGGACTCGAAAACGGCCGAGCCGGTTTTGATGAAACTTGGTATGTGGGGGTATTTTCGGACGGGGAGTGAAATAGGCTTATTAATTAGCCCGTACGACGTGACCTTGACCTTGAAATCGGGTCATTTCAAGGTCAAACGCACGAATATCACGGGATTTCGATGAAACTTGGTATATGGGGTATTTTCGGCCGGGCAGTGCCATATGCCTATTAATTTGCCCGTGCGACGTGACATTGACCTTGAAATCGGGTCATATCAAGGTCAAATGCACGAATATCACGGGATTTCGATGAAACTTGGTATTTCTAGTTACATATATACATAAACACCATTGGCCATAAGGTTATCCCCTGTATACCTATTCTCCAAACACGTGGTCAAATAGACAATCAATATATACATCAACAATGACCATAAAATCACTCCGGGTATACATATGCACCTCACCAATGTCCATATAGCCACTCGCTTCATACACATACCTTCACCAATGGTACCTGACCTATGACCATATAGTCACACCGTGTGTACCATTCAAAACATTCTCATAAGCCTATTCATTTGCCCGTGCGACGTGACCTTGACCTTGAAATCGGGTCAATTAAAGGTCAAATCGCGAATGTTGATACGTAGGGTTACTTTTGTGCACTGAGTGTATTGGACGGGTCGAGTCGTGACCCCGACCTGACCTTGACTTTCAAAATGTTCAATTCGAGGTCAAATCGGGTAAAACCGGATGGATTTCGACGGGTACTTTTGTCGGGTACTTTTGTCTGAGCAGTGTTTTGGACAGGTCAAATCGTTACCCCGCCTGACCTTGACCTTCAAAATGGTCAATTCAAGGTCAAAGCCCGGACGAAGTCGGATCACCTTCTAGTTACATATATACATAAACACCACAGACATAACAATATAGTGACCCACTGTATACATGTACACCTGACCCATGATCACGGGTGACCTTACAGCCACACGTCACGATACAGGCACACCGGGGATACTCATAAACATGACCGATAACCATATAGTCATTCCTTGTGTACCCATTCAGCTCACCATTGGCCATAAGGTCATCCCCTGTATACATATTCTCCAAACACGTGGTCAAATAGACAATCAATATATACATCAACAATGACCATAAAATCACTCCGGGTATACATATGCACCCTCACCAATGTCCATATAGCCACTCGCTTCATACACATACCTTCACCAATGGTACCTGACCTATGGCCATATAGTCACACCGTGTGTACCATTCAAAACATTCATAACGAACCAAAGCCGGACGCTTTGGGTCGTATATAGGCTATATCTGATTTTGTGACGTCACCAATTATTAAGTAATACGACGCTGGAATTTAGATTTTTGGGGAGCACAAATGTCGCTAATAGGATCGGTGGGCCTAAAGCGTTATTGTCGTAATCGGCTGTCAAGAGGCCAACACAAATCAGTCGATGTATAACATTCTCCTATTAATATAAACGTTATAAATTTATTTATTTGTTTTTATAGGGAAAGTAGGTCCATAATGCATTTCTAACGGTTTCTACTCCGGCACTCTACTGTATCAAATATAAATAAACCAAAATCACAACAACACAACACGATATACGTGTATCTCAAAGATTTATTTTCGAACTGGTGCACAGCAGTGGATCAATACTGCATGGTTCTGTAGAGACTATACCGTGCGAAAGGAAATAAGATAATATTTAATTTGGATTTGATTGTTATCATAAGTCTGCATACTTACATGCATCTGATAATCCATATATATCCTATTTTCTTGAATAGAATGAAAACACATACTTATGAACAAAGCAGAAGACACATTCAGTTCCACGCGAATTCGGTCAATGGTGAAAGTTACACTATGACGTTTGTCGACAATCGTTGAAATTGACATGACGACATGTTATGATTGGAAATGAACATCCCCCCAGCATGCCAAGTAATATAGGCCTAATGGTTAGTTTCAGTTCCACGCACTCTCGACAACATATATAACTATTTATAATTACCCCACCAAACATAAGTCTTATGCATGTGAATATTATTTGGTGGGAATATGTAAAGTGATTTTGACAAGAATTGTTTTAAACGCTACATGCAGAACCCCCGGCCTATGTGATTGTTTTAGCTTTGGTTCGTTAATTACGCTTGCGTATGGTCATATTACACGACCATGGTCAATTCTTGCATACATATTCACCTCAACATTGGCCATGTCACTCCCTGTCTCCCTATTTGTCACACCATAGCCGCATAGTCACTCAAGATATACTAATACACCCTAGCCATGTCAGTATTGTCACTCCATGTATGCATCTGCACTTTATCCATGGCCATATGGCCATTTGCTATATACACATATCCCTTGTCCATGACAATAAAGCAACACATGTGTATACTGGTATAACCTACACATGACCATACCGCCACGAGTCACCAAACGGGAACACCAGGTATACTCATACGCCTGACACATGACCATTTTAATAGTCGCCTCCTTATAGATGTCCATTATATTTATGACCATACAGTCACTACTTGTATACCTACATGTACTCATCTCACCATTGACCATACATTCACTACCTGTATACCTATATCGACAGACATAGTCATATAACCACTCGATATACATATACAGCTCACCCTAGACCATCTATTCACTCCAAGCATACAAGTAAACCTCATTAATGGCCATTCAGCCCTTCCAGTTATACACACAACCACTCAAACAATCCATACTTGAATATACACCTCACACATGACAATTCAGCAATTCACTGTATAATCATACATGCCATCCATGATAATACAGCTAATCCCTATACACCCACCAATGATAATACATCCACGAGATATATAAATATGCATCCCACCCGTCACCACAAGGACACTCCCTTTATACCCACACACTCGATAATGTCCACCCAGCTTACTCCAGGTAATCATATTCAATAATGACCGTACAGTCATTCGCTGTATACCTATACCCATTACCCGTAACCATAAAATCACACCCTATTTACCAACACACCCATCCATGATCATACAGACAACACATGTACATCCCACCCATGCCCTTACAGTCACTCCGTATATACATAATCAACACATAGATGACCATGTAGCTATATCCATACACCACACCAATGTCCATACAGGCACACCTGGTGCACCCGTACTGGATATACACAATCATACACTATACAGTCACTCCATGCATACCGATTCACCTCACACCTGATCATGACATCTTGTACACATAGATGCATCTTACAATGGACAACCAACTCATAACCATATAGTCACTCATTGTATACATATTCACATAAGTCATGACATACAATAACTCACTGTATACCTATTCACCTCATGTATGATCATAGAGTAACTCCCTGGCTACGATCTTGGCATCCACACTGTATTCAGTTGACACTTTCTTAGCATAATGGACCAGAATAGCCAAATATTATGGTCCATCTCAATTCTGTCTCAAAGTTCTGCCCATTTCCTTTCAATAAATATGGCCAAAATCACAAAAGAGGTGCTCGGCAAAATTACATACTTTAAAATGAATTTAGTTTACCCCATACGGAAGTGGGACAACCAGAATAGAACATTTAGTTATCAGTTAATTAATTAACACGTATAATAACCAAGTGAGTCACATTTTGCTACATTTTCGGATAATGCAGAGAATGTTCAGGATATATGTAAAAAAAATACATTTTACAAATTTGGTTGCCATTTTGGAAGCCATCTTGAGCAATTTGGTCTATAAACACCGTAGTGAGACAAATTTAAGATAGACCAAAACAATAAACACCTTTCAATCCAAAGATAGTTACATTTTACCTGAAAAAATGGTCCAAACCTGAAAAGTGAATTTTTTTGCCAATATTTATGTCAAGTTTTTGAGAGAAAAGTCCAATATTTTTGACGATGTCAGTAGTGACAATTAACCATGGTGCATCAGACATGTTAGTATGCAATGTATAGAATGCAGAATTGCCAATTTTATACATCAATCACAACTTGCAAACGATTGCAGGAGACGCTATTGTAATATTTACCATTTTCCAAATTTTGGTTCCAGTGATTTGGAATATTCATAGATAATGATATGCCTCACTTACATTACAAAGTTATGTTCATGTCTTGTTGAAATATGACTAGAATCACAATTGTGATTTTTTGTAAAATTTTATACCGCAACCTGTAAAATCGAAGTTTTGAGGAATCGGAAGGGGCTAGGACCACAATAATTGCATATTTAATTGCTCCAATGATCGGTTAATATACAAAACACAAAATAAAGTTGCATTACTCAACCAGTTCCAAACAGCATGAATTGAACTAGAAGATATTTGTGAGAAAATGTCATATTTTCAACTTCCGGCGGCCATATTGGCGGCCATCTTATGAAAATTTAGATATGTTTTGGCCCAAATGAACCGTGGTCACCTCCCAACTATAATTGTATTGAGAAAACTGTGAGAAGATGCGATTTTCACAAGAAAAGGATGGCATAAACCACCCAACCCAAAAACTGAGATTTTCAAAAAGGTCAAGGTCAAATTGAAGGTCAAGGTGACCTCCAAAATCTGGAACCAGCCAGTTTAGTGATACTCACCAACCACTTAACAAACTCTGAAAGTTTGGCGCTTCTATCACAAAGTGAACGATTTTGCAACTATCCCCCCACTATAGATGAAGTTGGCCTTCTCTATATGCCTACCAATGACTTTGCTACAAGCATTATTACTAATTTAGCAATAGAATCCTATTACCAAAATATTAACCCTTTTATGTCGGGAGATGTGATGGTGCAGCATTAAAGATCCTGTACCAGTGCATTATCGTATATATGCGAGGCTCCCCATGGATGTATATATAAGAGAATGCATTGGTATTTCTCAAAATTTCAGGAAGCTCCAGAAATGAAAAAGTTAAATTGGATTCAGGTTCTGAGTTAATATAATTTTCTATTTCTTATTTGTTTTGAAGATTGGGGATGAAGCTTGGCAGAATGATAGCCAAAAACATATCAACGAACAAATCATTCAATGCGTGGACTTAAGAAACATATGATGGCAGTGAGCATAGGATGGCTGGAAGATGGGACCGTCGAATGCTGCTCATTCTAGGACAGTAACTAAATTGTATAATCTGTTTGTGAACAAGATTTGTGTTCCTATGACCTATATCTTCTGGATTTAAAGTGTGATCTTCTGTCACATGTGACAATGTGGGAGTGGTTTAGTGGAACAGGGAAACTACTGATAGAAGGCATTATTCTTAATTAATTCAAATTGATATCAAAATCCAGAACAAAATACTTAAGAAACACATGATGGCAGTGAGCATATTGTGGCTGGAAGATAGAACCGTGTAATGCTGCTCATTCTAGGACAGTGGTGTCTACTAGTAAAGTGTATATTAAATCTGTTTTGAACAAGATTTGTGTTCCTATATCTTCTGGATTTAAAGTGTAAACTTCTGTCACATGTGACAATGTGGGAGTGGCTTAGTAAAACATGGAAACTACTGATACAAGGTGATATTCTTAATTAAAATTGATGTCAAAATCCAGAACAAAATAACTGGCAAAGTTTATCAATCTACAAACTTGGACTCTTGGAGACATACTATATAACCAGGACATAATACGTGATAATCAAAATAAGTGGCAATGTACATGGGACAAGTTTCACACGTAACAACAACAACTAGGCAATGAGTTCATTGTTTATTAAAATAATATTTACTTTCATTATATCATTTGTTTGTTGATTTATTTCTGATAGCACATTAAATTTTAAATATAATTAAGAAATTACCGCATGTCATATTATGGTACTCTCGGGTGCTTAATGATAGTGTCAGCACATTTATGAATTTTGGATATAATTTCTCGCCAGCAATCTTCAGAATTTACCTCAAGTATCGGTTTACTGTAGCAATTTGTGTCAGTGATCATGATTCATGACAGAACACATGTGTTCTGTATCTACATCAGAGCAGAACACATGCGTTCTATTATTTGACTCAGAACACATTTTCGCGTTCTATATCTGTTACATTGAGCCCGACGCGTAAAACGTGTTCTAAAATTATGTTTGAGAACACATCCGACCACATCGGACGTGTTCTAGAAAAGAACACCTGTGTGTTCTGTTTTAGAACACCTATGTGTTCTGGTTTAGAACATGGTTCTATATCTGTTACATTTCGTGTTCTATTTAGGTGTTCTGCACTTTTTACAGTGTACATTGCCTTTTTAGCGATATTACATCTGATGTTTCTTTCCCCGGTGAAACTACCTGATTTGTTGAATTGAACTCCGATCCGAGGTATTTATTGTTGTTTACAGCTTCTATTTTTCCCGAGTTTAAACTAAATTGTGCCTCTTTATTTTTCTTGCAACTTCTTCCTAATATTACAACATTTGTTTTCGAGAGGTTTATTTTCATCTTCCAGATATCGCAATATTCTGTGAATAGAAGAAAAAGTTTAAGGTAAAAGCCGGTGTCCGAGTTTCTAATTTTTTGCAAGTTGAAACCGTTACATCCACAACTCATATGGTATTCATGTAAGTCATTTAGATATATGGAAAAGAGAATATGGGAAAGGCTGTCTCCTCATTTCAAGCCTATGTAGCTTTCAAACGTTGACGTCCATTCGCGGTCCTTTACGCATAATTTCATATTGTGATACAAGCCTTTGATAACTCGAAAAAATTTGCCTGAAACATTGCAACTGTGTAGCTTGGTCCAAAGGCCTTCTCTATGAATTAGATCGAAAGCTTATGAGAAATGAACAAACGCACAGAAAAGGTTCTCCCTGTTTGATATTTTCTAGGTTGTTAAGGGTGTAAAGATTGAACATATGATCTATTGTGCAGTACCCTTTGCGAAAACCAGCTTGAAATTCTGATTCGATGCGATTTTGTTCCATGTAAGCAGATATACGTTTGTTTAGAATACAGGTGAAAACTTTTGACATACAACTCAATAGTGTTATCCTGCGGTAGTTGTCTGGATTTGAAGAGTCATTCTTATTTTTGAAGATGGGGATAATGACTACAATATTCCAGCACTGGCGTTGGCAACGAGGGGCAGATGTACGCTGGGAGGTGACAATACCTTTATTTGACCCACGAGGGGTGACATATCCTGGTGTAGCAGCATTGAAGGACTTTCTGTTAAGGGACATCTGACAAAACTATGGACCCCCTTGCAATCGACCAGCCACATGTACCTGAACACGGGAGCCCTCTATGAAAAGTCCAACAATATCCAACAGGATATGTATTTCCAGAAGCGGTGGACGATCTAGTAGGGAAACCACCAGCTATTGTTGTCCTTGGACGAGTTGCATATGAATTTGTCGGAGTCGCAGGAATGTACTTAGGAGCTGAACGTATATAAAGTTCCCAAATGAACCCGACCCCATAAGAGGGACGAATCATGCCGACGAAGCATCCGAAAATTTGTATGCGTGGTGACACATGAGCAGTGAGAGATACTGACATGGATATAAAAATTAAAAGGGGCAGAACTGTCGCCCCCAGCGTGAAAACCCCTGCAGTATTCATGGAGAAATCAGCACCTAGCCCAGTTGGTTGAGGTACCCTGTTGCTGATTTAAAACATGCATGCCCAGCACAGTCTGATCGGTCGTATTTATATGAACCGTCCCACTAGGCACGGCACTGGCTGGATCATGTCCACTGAAAATTCCCGGGTGTAACCCGTTGAGTCACGAAACGAACCCGGATTGGACGAAGCAGCCACATTAGAAAGATTTGTCCACTGAAAATTCCCGGGTGAAAACTGGTGGCCCCCGAACCGACCCAGAAAGGACGGCGAAGCTGCCACATAAGTAGGATTTATCCACTGAGTATTCCCGGGTTAAACAGCTGAGTCGCTGAACCCGGAATGAATGACGAAGCTGCCATAGAAGTAGGATGTGTCCACTGAGTAATCCCGGGTATAAACTGCTGAGTCCCGGAACAACCCGGAAAGGAAGATGAAGCTGCTACAGAAGTAGGATTTGTCCACTGAGAAATCCCGGGTTTAAACTGCTGATTTAACTGCTGACTCCCGGAATAACCCGGAAAGGGTGACGAAGCAGCCACCGTATATGGAATTGTCCACTGAGGAGCCCTGGTTGAAATCTGGCGAGTCCCTACACAGCTAGGAACAGAGCATGAAGCATGCAGCTGATTCTAAACACCCCGACTGTCCACGCCAGAAGCTAACGAAGCACAGAATAACGTCCAGAAGAAACCAGATGAAAGCCGGAAAAGTTAGGAACAGTAGCAGATGTATGATGAATGCTACTTCAGGATATCATAAATGGGGATTTTGTTAGACCAGTTCTATTAAAATGTAGAGTGCTAGGAAATGTGGATGTTACCACAATTGATCTTTCCACAGCAGCTGTCGATCAGATTCGGTGGCAATGTTTACTAAATTCCTGGCGTCAACCCCAACCAAGCTTTATAAACAATGGTGGGGAAATATAGTGTTGTACTGAGAAGTCATTTGTCATTTCTATCATTTGTTCCTTGACAGAGTTAAGGTACTTTGAGTATGAGTACATATTATCGCCTACACCGAACGAAAAATTAACACACAAATCTGAGAAATATGTCGTTTGTGTGTATACATATGCATTTGAAATAGTTGTTTTTGGTCTGAATAACAAATTTAGATCATTGGTTAGTCGGTTGGTTAAGTTGACTTATTCATTTGTCGATTAACCCCTTTATTGGCCGGTTTTGTACACATGTGATTAGTATTTTTGGTCAAAAGTGATGCAAATCCGAAGAGAATAGTAACATTTATCAGAAGAAAGGCAAATCCTCGAGTACAGGCTTACACACTGTGAAACACAGCCCGGATGGGTTTGACTAAACACCGCCCGGACCAGCCCAGACCGCCCCTGTGGAGTATAGGGGTGATTTTAGTGGCAATATATGTGCACGGATGTCATGTAAACCCACCCACGCACGGACAGGGGTTACGATCACACAGAAGTGTCGCTATTTAATAACCCTCACAAGCCGGCATCGGCGAATATGTTCGCCGCGAATGAAGCTAACAGCCCGGACCACCCCTGCGGTGTCTATGGGTGATTTTGGTAGCCATAGCCATGCGATGATGTCATATAAAGCCATCGAAACACGCACGGTGGTCACGGTCGAACACAAGTGGCGATATTAACCCATACTTTGCCAGATTCAGCCGGAATTACAAATGTAATTTGGGGTAATTGCTAGGCTTTCATTAGCGATTCGCCCTTGATTCTTCGTGAATGTAGTCGATGGTAGTTCCGCAACATATGTGTAAGGAGTTATTAGCTGTATGAGGGCATTACGGGGGTCCGGGCTGCGAGTCTTCTTATTGGGGACACAATTGTGTAATTCTGGATGAATCTGGCTCCAATCTGTTTAGGGGTTAATATCGGTACTTCTGTTTGGCCGTGACCATATTCCGTATGTATGTGGGTTTCATTGACACCCGCACATAGATATGGACACTAAAATCACCCCTCTCGCGAAAAACCGACTATTCACGTACCGCAAAGAAGTGCCGCTATTAGCTCCTTACTTGCCAGTTGTTTTTTTATCTGCAATAAAATTACATTCAGCTCAGACCTCTAAGAACTGCACATATATCTGCACGGGAACTACCAACGAATATATTCGCGAAGAAACCAGGGAGAATCTCCCACAAAACAGTGGCAATTAACCTTCGTATTGCCGCCATCACCGAATATGTTTGCCACGATTGAAGCTAACAGATCGGAACAGTCCCTGTAGAACAGTTGGGGTTCTCGTGGTGTACACATATTCATATTCATGACCCCATATATATAGAGGACCGGGCCGCATGTACATAATTGCCGCTATCAGCACTTAACATTAAGAAATACGGGTGAACGTTTTAGTGGGCAGAACGCCACTGAACGGGTGCAGTAGTACGGGAGTCTCGCCAAAACTCACCCATACACGGACGGGGGCCGCTGCCACGCAGGAGTGCCGCTATTAACCCATAATTGCAATGTTCTGTCTACAATAAAATGACACACAGCCCGGACATCGTTTGGCCCTCTCGCCACTAAAAACTGCACACATCTCATTTTCAACTGGTAACCCAAGCTTCTCAATTGTTGGTGCACATGTCGATCGGGGCACTTGGTCTAACAGAGTTGTGCCATACAATTCGTGTATATGAACACTCTTCACAGCTTTTACAACCGTTCTAATCCAATGATGCGTGTCATTATCCATAACCGGAGAATTATCTCCCTTGTACAAAAACAATTATAGTTGTTGGACAGATAATGATCACTTATTGGGAAAACACGGCGACCAGGAGGTGAGCATTATTAGTATGATCAGTGGCTGATGTAAAACATTAGGTTCGATCGAGCTGTTTAGTTTCCACACAAGCACCCGAGGCTACCCTGAACTAATGTTAACAAATCATAACGCAGAAGGCCGTAAACAGCCAAAAACAACTATGTGGGGCGAAACATTAATGGTTATAAGGGAAATCTCGAGAACAGCCGCTGGATGAATAAGACACTTGCCACAAATTTTGAAAGTATTAACACAAAATTTGTAAATATTTCAACAGAACTTTCTAAAATCAATAACAAAATTCATAACATAACTGATGAACAAATTGAAAACAGAGCTGCATTATCATCAATGGAAGAAAGAATATCAGATATAGAGGATAGTGTTATTCCACAACTTGAGAAGAAATTATTGTCAAAACATTCTGAATTATCTGAAAGGGGTCTCCTCAGAGAAATCCATGATAGAAAATACAACATTTTGGTATATGGTATAGCGGAAACGAAAGGTGAGGACCCATATGATGTGATCAAGAACCTCCTGTTAACCAACCTGAAACTGGATCCTTCTATCGCGGACCAAATTATCGATCGTTGTGTAAATGCGCATAGATTGCCAGTAGCACGTCCAACAGGAACACCACTCAATATGAAACCTCCAAATCCGTTTATAGTAGTGTTAGCTACAGACAGGGACAAACAGAGAATTCTACAGGCAACCGAGCACCTCTCACCACATAGTAAAATCAGTATCAGAACTGATCTTCCTCCAGAAATGAAGCGTGAACGTGGTCGATTAAGCAGCATGGCATTTCATATTAGACAGAAGGAGCATATTAAAACCCGGATCAGAGTGGTTGGTGTCAGAGTAATACTGGAAACTAAGGATAGTACTGGAAAGTGGGTAGAAAGAGATACACGATCATGATATGTACCTTGTAGGATTGTATACTTAAATTGATCATATACACCACTCCTTTTTCATGTGATATGCACCATTATTGATGTAACCTTTGGTAGTATTTCTGACGTTATTGGGCTTGCTTGGTGAGTCGACCATTGCAACTTTAATTCGATATATACTTCTTAGTATTCAAATATCATGAACTATGATGAATCGGACACATGGATCATATAGTCCAATATAACTTATTTGCATAACTTAAAACCCAAGAAATTTATCTGGAATCTCCTATATGCATCTTGTATAACTTGGATATACTTACATTGATTACATACTATAACTTGCCACACTTCTTCATGTGATATGCACCATTTAGATGTAACCTGGATTGGTATTTCTGATTTACTACCCTTGTAACTATAATTCGATATATACTTCTTAGTATTCTAATATCATGAACTATGATGAATCGGACACATGGATCATATAGTCCAATATAACTTTATTGCATAACTTAAAACCCAAGAAATTTATCTGGAATCTCCTATATGCACCTTGTATAACTTGGATATACTTACATTGATTACATACTATAACTTGCCACACTTCTTCATGTGATATGCACCATTTAGATGTAACCTGGATTGGTATCTCTGATTTACTACCCTTGTAACTATAATTCGATATATACTTCTTGGCATTCAAATATCATGAACTATGATGAATCGGACACATGGATCATATAGTCCAATATAACTTTTTTGCATAACTTAAAACCCAAGAAATTTATCTGGAATCTCCTGTATGCATCTTGTATAACTTGGATATACTTACATTGATTACATACTATAACTTGCCACACTTCTTCATGTGATATGCACCATAATTGATGTAACCTGAATTGGTATTTCTGATTTACTACCCTTGTAACTATAATTCGATATATACTTCTTAGTATTTATATATCATGAACTATGATGAATCGGAAACATGGATCATATAGTCCAATATAATTTTTTTTTTTTTTTTTTGTGCATAACTTAAAACCCAAGAATTTTTTCTGGAATATCCTATATGCATCTTGTATAACTTGGATATACTTACATTGATTACATACTATAACTTGCCACACTTCTTCATGTGATATGCACCATTATAGATGTGACCTGGATTGGTATTTCTGATTTACTACATGGGCTTGCTTGGTGAATCGACCCTTGTAACTATAATTCGATATATACTTCTTAGTATTCAAATATCATGAACAATGAGGAATCTAACACATGGATTATATAGCACAACATAACAGTTTTGCATAACTTAAAACCCACGAAATTTAACTGGAACCTCTTCGTGTGTGGTTGTATTGGTCTCGGTCCATACCTTATAGGGCTAAGATTCCTTTTATCGCCCCTTCCATTACCCTTTCAGGAAGGGGTGAGTTATAGGGGAAATCTTACCTCTGTCTGATGGTTTAATTTTCAACCATACGCAGACTAGAATGTGGACCGACACCACTATTTTGCACTGAGTGGATCTCCATTTCCCTAATGTCTCCTCCACTCAGGAGGATGCATGTGACGGGATCAGGAGTTCCATTTATTTGCTAGCACCTATACACTTGGATATTCTAGCTTTGTCCGTGGCAAAATACAGGACATTATACACTTGATATAAGTGGCGTTACACCCATTTGTTTATGTCAAAATAGCATATACTTAATTATTATACATATGTTATATGTCTAAATCAGTTCGCCCTAACATCATACAGGTATAAGCATGTTCCACTGATAGTTGAACCCTCGTAGAGTATGACCTACTGGCCGGCAACAGTAAATTGTCATGAACAGTCCCCTTGTATGTAAACCTAAGTACGTCTAAAAATAACATCGAATCACGACAGCGTTCGACATCGCTGACAAGCTGACCTGATAATTGTTGTGCGCTCATCCGATAATCATGAAATGTCCCCACAGGTATCAGTAAAATCTCATATCGCTACATAATTAAATACATTTGGCCTCAGCGCTGACCCAGAAACAGTGACCACACATGGTTGACCACTTTTACAACTTATTGGATAATAGGACACTTCTGATATACTTTTGGAGTTATCGAACACTACCCGTAACGTAATATATTTTTGCTTGTATACGGTTGCCTATTTAATTGTTTAACATAACTGCATAATACGCCTTGTTGTTGGGTCTCTATAATGTTGGATCCGCACGGTGGGTCCGCTGTGGTCGCGACCTTGTGACTGGGCGTATATAATATTATGATAATTTTCAACGTACTTGTGGTGCATTATGTTAATACTAGAGTAGCTCATGGTGGTTTTGTATGCACTTGTACATGTCCAGAGCAAAACTCTTCATGAATCCACTAATTGAAGGTACACGAACAATATTTGGTTGGTAACACATTTCCCATTGACGGCGAAATGGGTCAAATGGCCACGCCCCTTTTTGCGCGAAGTACTACCACCCGTCGTGACTATATCTCCAGAACCGTTGGACATAGGGGGTCGTGTGACCACTCAAAATGTGCGGAATGGCCACATTATGGGGGTCAGTAATACATTTTCATATCCAAAAGTCAATGGTTTTTAAGATAATTGCCAAAAACCAAAAGAAAATACATTTTTGAGGGCCTGAACCCCAATTTTGGGATTCAGCACTTTTATCTCAAAGTTGAGCCCCCAATTATAATTTTATTGACCTATATCCATCGGTGCCACATACAGGTATCATTTCTGATATTTTCTGTACCATTATCGGATGGGATTGACCTTCAGGGAGCTCTTGACCCTGCAAATAAGGTTTTTGGATGGAATATATTGGTCGTAGAATGAAAAACAGACATTTTCCCAATAACAAAGATGTTGAGGAAATCATCAATTACAGGGTATTTGATCAGTAACCTAAAACTCCTACAAAAAGGTTACCTGATGATATAATTTGAATGTAGTTCATCTTTTGTTATCTAGATTTCATGGCCTTTGATGTGAGATGGTTGCCAAAATGGTTATAAATGGAATGACATATACATGTATCACATTAGCAATATACATGTAAATGAGTTCAATGTGTTATTTTCTTTAAACTTGTGGGAGAACAGGGTGTTTTTATGGTATTCTAATGTTGAATTGAATTATACTCAGCCCACAAGCAGGTTTAGTGATGTTGAGTTACTACAAATTTGATCAATCAGTATGATTCGGTAGTCGAGCAGGTTGTGTCTTTATCAGTCCCACATCAATTTTGATTGGCTGCATCACCATTTTGTATAAAGGTTCTACAATTTCCCTAACACTTACATTATTTTAGAACAAATAATGGCTAGCCTGACATGATCGCCTATATTTATATCCTGATATATGTATATGTACACGTAGATGTATATTTGCCCTAAATTGTTTCTGGTTCAAATTTGGGAGTTTGTAAGAAAATAAGTCATAAGAAAGATGCAGTTGCAGTAATATTAAAATATATTGTCCTGTTCAAAACTAACAAATACATGTCTATTGATTATTGGTGTGATATCCAGTAATAAAGACTAAAATAATCTTCAGATTATTTTATCAGTCCAGTTATAATAAATCCACACATTAAAAATATAGGGCTTCCATACATACAGAATATTTTCCAACTTGACAATCGTTCCTTGTGTTCAACTGAGTGAGTTCATGGAAATTTATTTGGCAAGCTTGATTCTAAAGTGTCTAGCTTTATGGGCTTGAAATTCCGAATGCAATCCTGTTGCGTTGTGATCTCAGAGTGAGTTGGAAGAAAAATACAAGCATCAGTTGATATGCAGATATAAATACATACAAATCTACATTCTGCAGGTAGCCATGCATGCTATGCAATCCTCCCTCATATTTCAACTTATCAAGGAAAAATGATCACATTACCAATGACTATGATAGTCAGATGTTTTTGTAGATTTTGTAGATTTGTGGATGTTGTAGATTTTGGAGATTTGTGGATGTTGTAATGCAATATAGATCTCCATTATAGTTGCACAAATTAGTTTTCATTTCGTCCCTTTAAATTGACTTTTATTTTTTATGTATGTATGCCACTCCAAAAATATCAGAAAAAGTACTGTAAACCGTTTGGTTTGATGTTATAGGCACAGGAGAGATATATATATATATATTTTACATGTCAAATATTGTGAACCCTGCAGATACGTGTATGTGTGTCAGTCACCTTATGTGTGTGATGTACATGCAATAACTACATGTATATTCTAGTGAAATTTATGGTCTGCACTCTGCAGTATTTCAAAAACATGCTATGGCCATGCCTACATATACATATGTACACTGATTCTAACACAATGATTGTCAGGTTATAATCTATGTTTGAGGAAAGTTACTATGTATTTTTCATTTGTGTTGCATTTGTCAATATTAATGGGTCCCAGCAGCCCAGATATTACTAGTGCAGAGCCCATTTAATTTTCATGAGACTGGTGGACTTCATGTCTATACTCCTAAATAAACATGACTCTGAGTCTTATCAGACCAAGACGGTATTGTGTAGGTTTTACTATAATTATATTTTGAAAAGACTCAACCATTATTTTTCCACTACCCTATATATCACAATATATTCATGTGGCAGTATTCATCCCAAGTTTAGTGGTGATGCTAATAAATTTGGTATGATAGTCAGGTAGAGCAAAGCGATCTGAACAAATCGAGGATAAGCCACTATGTGTGGTGTACATTAAAAAACATGTATATTGTGAAATATTTTAATAATGGGTGCTGGTTTTTACAAACTGGCCATAATTGAGATGACTATTCCTGTTGTTTACCAAACATCAGCGTACGCATTAAATATTTTGAAGTATATGTGTTCTTGAATGTTTCATACATACACTGACTTTTGCCCAAATTGCTCGGATTAGCCAAACAATGCAAAAAGAACCAACTTTAGGTAAAATGATGGTACTATTTCTTAACAGAATCGCCTTGACCTACAAACATCGATCATAGCAATCCAGCAGTACCCATCAGCAAAATATAAAATTAGCAGGACCACTTAACCTGCAGTAGTATTGAAAATGAAAATAAATAAGTTATGAGGGCTATTAGCTATTATGAAGAATTATGTTAGTGAAATTATAGACCCTCATCTTCTCCAACCTGCAACTATCATGGCCAACCAAAACTAATGTGGGACTGACAAAGGCTCATTCTACTATTGATTGAATAGTGATGATTCCATCATTTCCTAAAACTTTTTGTAAGATGAGGTGTCCTTTTGGAAGAATTGATTACTTCTGAAATATATACTGGTAGATATGGTCATCTCTCATCTGATTACAACATGTTTTTACTATGCCCAGATGCAATACCCATTTTAAGATCGCAACATGTGGCTGCTGCATGAAGCAAACAGCTGGTCATTCCATTTAGTAAAAGTGTTTAGCATGTTTCATAGCTTGGTCACTTAAATCAGATCAGCTGTTAAATGTTGATAACAAATTTTGAAAACCTGTTTTGTTCAATCTGTACATTTCTGTTGATTAGAGCACAATTGTTACCTGATTTTTGGTAAAGCACACCAGTTTCCAAGGCATGTTCAGTCGGGAAGAGCTCATGTTGTGTGTCGGGGTCAACACATCCTCAGCAGCAATTTCCAGCTAATCCCATTGTGTGTGGTCAATTGTGCTCTTAAGTTGATCAGAGAATGCGGATAGTTCTTTAAAAAGTGTCCTTGTGGTATTGTATACTTGTGGTGCATTACATGCTGAAATCGGTTTTTGGCAATTATCTTAAAAACCATTGACTTTTGGATATGAAAATGTATTACTGACGCCCCCCCCCCCCCCCCCCATAATGTGGATTTTCAGGGTCAAGAGGTCAATCCCATCCGATAATGGTACGGAAATTATACCTATATGTGGCACCGATGGATATAGATAAATAAAATTCTAATTGGGGGCTCAGCTTTGAGATAAAAGTGCTGAACCCCAAAATTGGGGTTCAGGCCCTCAAAAGTGGACTTTTTTTGGTTTTTGATAATTATCTTAAAAACCATTGACTTTTGGATATGAAAATGTATTACTGACCCCCCATAATGTGGCCATTCCGCATATTTTGAGTGGTCACCCGACCCCCTATGTCCAACGGTTCTGGAAATATAGTCACGACGGGTGGTAGTACGTCACGCAAAAAGGGGCGTGGCCATTTGACCCATTTCGCCGTCGATGGGAAATGTGTTACCAACCAAATATTGTTCGTGTACCTTCAATTAGTGGATTCATGAAGAGTTTTGCTCTGGACATACAAGTGCATACAAAACCACCATGAGCTACTAGAGTATAATAAAATTAGCCCACAAATATGGACTTACTTGATATTTTCAATTTATTATTTATTATTCCTTTATTTTATATACTGTACTGATTGCACGTACCATACTGACGCGGTCTCTCATGAAACGATAATTCGTTCTACCTTCTATGTCGTATATTGGTAAACACACAATTATATAGCTATGATATTTGCAGCGGAGAACTCTTAATTAAGGGTGCTCGGTCCGATCGGGGGACCCTGTATTGCTATTTCCTTGGTTTTGGGTGTAGGGTGTTTGGTTCGGGTCGGGGAGCCCGCCGGTCGGGGCTAGGAGGGGTTGGGTGTCGGTATTTGGGGTCTGTTAATTCTCGGGGATCTCCCGGGAATTGGTGGTTTCGCGTGGTCGGGGCGGGCGGGTTGCGGGTGTGGGATGGATGTCTCTGGAATCGAGTGATTATTATTGTTAATGGTATAGGCACTTGGTTTTGGAGTTGTCCGTCTTGTGCCCGCGATTTGTTCGCTTGGATCGGGTGGTTCTGCTGGCTTGTGGGGAGTCTCCGAGGGTTGGTGGACTTGGGGAATCAATAGCTGATCGTTCTGGGCTTTGATGGGTGTGTTCCTCGCCTCGAGTCGGATACCCCCCCCCCGGCCGGGGGTGGTGTTGCGGGGACCTCTGATCGGATTGAGTACGTTTAATATATAAACACAATGTTACAAGTAATTGGTCTGATAATTGCGTTGTTGGAAGATTCGGTCTGGATTTCGCGCCTGGTGTGGTGCCCATAACCGGCAGTGCACGGCCGGTGCTTCCGGGTGTGGGGGTGATTTCGGGTGCGGAACTTTTTCGGATTTTTTTCAGATTATTTTTGTTTTTCGAAACCATTCATGTACATTGTTGCTGCTATACCTATTAATACCAGCATATAAGCACTAGCAAATTTTGGATCATATCATTAATAGAATTTACAAAAAGCCTCAATTGATATAAACTAGAAATACATGTGCTGTCAGGCGTAGCATTTTGTTACCAAAGTGACATATACTTAAGTATGGGATATTATACTTGGATCAATAATTGCTTTAGTTTTGGCATACTTTGGGGGAATGATAGTTTACTTCTATTTTGTCTTGATTTTTGCAGATAATACGACATCTTCGGATTATAGGCAATATCGAGTGGGGTACCTGGAGGGTGGATTTAGTCATGCTAGCCTGCTTTGTGGGATAGCGTCGCTGAACTTGCCCTCTGGGGATCTCATTCTGCAAATACCATGCATCATGTATTGTACCTCAATTACTATATTTGATTTTTATTCATTTAGTTCTAGACATTCAATATTTCACTATAACAATAGACTGTAATTGTTATATTCTTGACAATGGCTGAGACTATTTCAGAAAGCACTGTGGCACTCGGCACACTGGATGAAGATCCCAATTATAACCTGAAAAAACTTATCTCTGGTCCAGGGGGACTAGACTTTGGTGAACAAGAAGATGAGAATATCTTACAAATACCCAATTGTCAGTATTTTTCTCCAAAATCGTTTCATGATAACGTATCTACAAGTGATGACTGTCTATCTGTTTTTCACCTGAACTGTCAAAGTCTGGGATAATTTTAATACTCTAATGTTTGAATTACAAAATAATAAATCAAAATTTGGAGTTATTGACCTAACTGAAATATTCAGGACTCCGGATAGTATTGATTTTCCACTTAATGGATACCATCCATTAATTAAACGGTGCCGTCCGGATGGAGATGACTGTCACGGCGGTGTTGGCATGTACATTCGAAAAGACTTATCTTATAAAATCAGAGAAGATTTAACAACATTTATTCCTCATGTATTTGAGTCACTTTTTGGAATTGAGTTATGGGGAAATGCGAGTACTCAAAATCAAGTTAAATATGTAAATGTTCCCAAATCATTTGTTAATAGTTTTAGAATATATAAACATCCGAGTATGAGTACTAGGTCCTTTATAGCTAAAGATTAAAAAAATTTAATCAAATTGTAAACAACGCAGACACACACAAAGCCTCGTGTCATTATTATTTCATTATATTATATGGTTTGAACCCCACCCAGTATGTCAATTTTGCATAAATGCCAATTTTGTATAAATTTGTATATCTTCCATATTTTTGTCCATATTTTCCATTTCCAAATGGTGGCGGCAGGAAGACGACCATATGGTCATGCCACCACCATATGACATATTATTGTTTATTATTTAATTATATATGTGTAACACATTTTATGATGATATGCCATAATAAAATATTTACTTACTTACTTAAAAAGAACATGATTCATATTTTACAGCGGGTATATTTTGCAAAACTTGTATATTTTGATATCTGAGGTACATGCACCAAGGTTCTAGGGTCGATCCTGAGGAGAAAAATCTGATTTAGTTCCATTGAATCCCAATACAGGTTACAAGCAACTAATTGTATAGAGTTACGCTTCTTGAATTTGTGTAGGGAAACTCGAGAGACAGCAGAACCATACAAGAAAACAAAGATGCATGAATCAGATCGCCCATGAACTATTTTACAAGATTTAATCACGTATATTTGGAATTAATTATGAATTTAAGATATCTGTGTATCACTAAATTAGCCCCTAAATCCGGCCTCATATTTTTGTAAGAAACACGTGTATTACCGGAACGCAAATTGACGTAAGAGCTTAGAGCAAGTATAGTGATGGCAATACCAGAACTCTATAGTGTTATGTTATTCTCTTATATATTTTGGAAACTTCTGTATGCGTGTATGTATGTATGTATGTATGTATGCATGTATGTATGTATTTATGTATGTATGTCTGTGTGTCTTATAGACTCGAGAACTGCTCAACCGATCCCACTCAAATTTGATATGTAGGCCTACTTTGATCAATATGGGAGAATCCAATTTCACGTGCGAACGTGTTCTTGACCTTGACTTCGCTCATATACGCTCATATAGGCATGTTTCTGGACCGATATTGTTCGCTCAGCATTGTTCAACATTGTCACTTTGAAGTTTTTTCTACGTTGTCTATAATGAGGCATTGAATTAGGCAATCATTTCAAACTCGCAATTCCCCAACAGACTAAATTTTGCAACGTCCAATTCCAAATCAGACTCAATTTTGCAACCTTCACAAACAAGTCCAGACGCTGTATATTCTGCCCAGACGGAGGCAATCACAAAGAAATCCCTAAATAAACCGGACGAAGTCGGGCACATCAGCTGGTTAGAATATAATTATGATATTCATTTTGTGTTGGCTTATTTAGTGTTGACAGTGAGATAAACTTGGATGATAAGGGTGGTTGAACACATTTTGTCAACACGAAAAGATACATTTAAAACGGAAATGAATGTTTTTTCTTTACTTCCTCTCTGGTTGTGATAATTTACACAAACATGCTTATGCTATTTGGGATCAATCAAAAGAAAGATGCTGCATATACACAGAACACCAAATGACTTGTTTACAACAAAAATCAAGTTAAGAAGGCTGTCGGTGGCAATCTTTTTCATCGAAAATAGTTTAAATTCGATAGTTTCAGTCTAGAGGTGATCAATATAATGCATGTACTATTTACGAATTATACACTCAGCTGAAGGATATAGGCTTTGCAGGTGGGTTTAAATATTTAATCCGATACCGTGGCTGCAAGCCATGTGTTTCTAAACGAAATTTCTGCCCCCCCCCCCCATTTCATCTCATTTCGATCATGCGTATAAAATTTTGGACTGATCGGATAAAAGATGCAAGCTGTATTGAGTGCCAAATTATTTAATGATGCAAAGATAAAAATCCAAGATGGCCGCTGGCAGCCATCTTTTTCAGTGGAATTCAGAACTATTTAACAAATCGCAAACATGCATTTTAAATTTAGGATCGATCTAATGAAAGATTTTGATTGTAGAGAGCGCAAAAGTAATTAATGATACAAAATCAAAGATGGCTGCCCATGGCAATGTTTTTGATCGAAAACATTCAAATTCGATAGCTCTAATATAGAGATGATAATGCCTGTAAATATTCCCAATAATCCGCTCACAAATGACGACTGTAGTCTCAATGAAGTCAAATGTAGAAATACAAGATAGCGAATGGCGGTCATGTTTTTAAACAAAGATCAGATTAATCGGATGATAGATGTAGAGCGTCCAGGGTCGTGTTAACCGGTTGGAAATGTCCAACAATTAAATTTGCTGTATATGTTGGACGATTTCAACACGAAGGGAGTTGTGATACTAAAACTTGGAAATGTCGGCCTGGTTCAAGGGGCATGCAGTTAAGATACCAGCCATGAAAACATACGCACGAACTGTTCAAATAGATACGACATTGTCCCATGCAATATAAGTACCAACACCCAACCCCTTCTGACATATGGGTCACTGTGTCCTGCCTTGGAGCATACACATGACTTTATAAAATAGACCCGACTGTGGCCCATGCAATAGAAGTACATGCGCCCAACCCCATGTCGATATGTCCCTACACCTGTGACCAGTTTTAGAGCATGCACGTGGACTTTTCAAACCGATCCGACAATGTCCCAGATAATATAAGTATACGTGCACCTCAACCCCTGTCGTCGCGTCACTGTGATCAGTCTTGATAACGTACACATGCAATGTCCAAATAGACCGACATTGTGCCACGCAATATAAGTACGTACATCCCAACACGCTATCGCCGCGTCCCTACATGTGGCAAGTCTTGAGAACATGTACATGAACTGTTCACCACGTCCCTGTATGTGACCAATGGTGAAAACATGCACGTTACGTGTTCAAACATACAGGACAGTATCCCATGCACTGTAAGTACGCACACCAAACCCCCTATATTGTCACGTCCCTACAAGGCTGAGTGTACATTAAAATTAACTTCCACACAAGGAATGGGTTTTCATGAGACACAGACACTGTGCTGGCCACTAAACTCGTCCTACTGAGGGATAGGAGTCGGTTGTCTGCGGCTATCGCCGCTTGGAGGCTTTATACGCAAAGTCGGTCCAAGCGATAGCTGAATAACTCCAAGCGATAAGTGGCTACAAGAAAACCATAGTCAGAAATGGTAACGCCACCAAGATCGTATTATTAGTCATAAATATAAATCATAATATAAAATATATTGGTTACATGAATGGACCGCCTCAGAATTCCGTTAAGACAAGTAATTCTTCAAATTATTACAATGAACTACGGCTTATAAATTACTGCAGGTTTCTCATTCGCCACACCAGAATGCTTCTAAATGCGGATCAAAGCTAAGAGTGCATGGCACATGCAGCCATTGTTCATAGACATTTTACAGATAGCGAGAATGATGCATGCTGGGAACGAAAGTATCCACAGCAAAGCCATGTGCTTACGGAGGCATGCGTTTATTATAGGGGATTTATGGTGGGCCTATAAAACTAATTATAACTTTGTTATCTGTCATAGTTTATGCGTGAAATTTTAAACATATATACCATGGACATATACCCCTTCCAGAATGTTGAAAAACATTTTCAGTTGCTCGTCGTATTTTTATAGACGAAACAGTCCGAAATTTCAGAAAATTGCGCTAACCGCTCAATGTTTTAATGTGTTACAAAACGTCTGATAAAAATAGTTCTATCGGGAATATTCACACCATTTTTTTTCAGAGAACATAGAGTAAACATAGTCCTATCGGGATATCGTAAAGGAAATTAATTAAAACCCTCAGACTGCCGAAACTGACGACATTAAATTCGCTTTTTCGTGTCCCACGGAAATGAAACGTGTCTGTCCATTGATCACGTTATTTATTTGACATAGTATTTTTTTTTCTGTTGTATTTGAACACTTGTTGCACGTGCAGGCTGCACGATCATAATAACTTCAACCGATAAGCGCCGACTGATACCCGCGCAACAGTTTGTCTCAAATAAATTGTTATCAAAACGCAGGTTTATGACCGCGGACATAAGCCGATTAAGTGTAATGTAATTTATCCATGAACTTGACTGAAAAATTGTGATTCTATCACCATTAGCCACAAAAATGGGACCTCTAAACAGGCAAGTTTGATTTTCGGGGGACACAAACAAGCGAATTTATTGTCGGCAGTTTCGGCAGTCTGAGGGTTAATTAATCCCGAATTAAACGGAACTACTTTACGATAGTCCGATAGGACTATGTTTACTCTATGCATGTTCTCTGAAAAAATTGTGTGAATATTCCAGATAGAACTCTTTTTATCAGACGTTGTGTAACACCTTAAAACATTGAGCAGTTATAGCGCAAACCGAAATGTGTTGTCTTGCAAGATATCCCACCGCTTTAGCTAAATTTACATTCCTACAATATCCATAAAGAGTATCATATATTATATACCCACGGTTTTAATTATAGAATATAAAATATATTGGTTTCGCGAATGACCAACTCAGAATTCCGTTAAAATAACAATAACAACCAGCACCTATAACGAACCGTTTTACTGGACTTGGCCTACTGGTCGCGTAGTTCCGACTTTTAAATAAACGGAATTTCCAACTCTATAAATAAATAAAAGCCCCACAATGCAATATCAAAATCTCAGCAGCTAGATACACCACAGGTGGCGTAATAAGAACAGCAGTGGTAACAAGAAAACCATAGTCAGAAATGGTAACGCCACCAATATCATATTATTAGCCATAAATATAAATTATAATATAATTATACTATAAACTAGCTTTCAAATTTCATGTGGGAAATTTGCATACTTCTATATTTCAAGTTTTCGCGTTTCTCGTGTTATACATTACATTCTTCAAACTGTCTTCTTTATTACACAAGCTGGTGGGCCCGACTTCGTCCAGGCTGTTTCCCATCTGATTTCCGGTGAAAGGCGCGATTTGACCTTGAATTGACTATTTCGAAAGTCAAGGTCAGGTCAGGGTCATGATTTGACCCGTCCAAAACACCCCCACCCCGGAGAAAAGTACCCCTAGGTATCAAATTTCGTCGAAATCCGTCAGTTTTACCCAACTTGACCTTTAATTAACAATTTTGAAGGTCAAGGTAAGGTCGCAGTCGTGATTTGACCCGTCCAACAACACTCCCCCGACAAAAGTAACCATAGGTATCAAATTTCGTCGAAATCCATCCGTTTTACCCGATTTGACCTTTGATTGACCACATTGCAGGTCAAGGTCACACACAGGTCACGATTTGTTCCGTCCAAAACACTTCCCGGACACAAATACCCCTAAGTATCAAATTACGTTGAAATCTATGGAAAGCCGAAGAGGACATGTTAGTTGCTAATTGCTAGATATACGACGCACGACTTGTCGCGATTTTTTAAAGGTGTTTCAAACTAGGAGATAGAAGTATTCTGCGTTTCAAATGGTGATGAATTATAGTATTTTATTCAAATTTTATGGCATAAATTGTTATTAAAACCGTATATACTATAAAAAAATCAATGACTCGAAAATTAAGAGGGCCACTAAACAAAGTCACAATTGCAGTTAGGCTCATCTCATACTCGCCTATTCAGCGATATTCTGCTGCGCCGTTTGTTATAGCCTCTAGTATTCATTTAGCGTTATAGCCCCACTGTTATAATTCGCCTTTAGCAGGCGTACTCTTGCCTCAGATTATTGAGATATTAGGTCACACGTAATGACATTAAATCGCATGGAAACATAGCACTTGTGTGGGCTGCTTGGCGTGAATATGTAATGAGAAATAAGGTCATATGAATGACATTAAACTCAAGAAAACCCGCGAAACAAAACAAAATCACATTTAATGTTTTAACTTATTTCCTTCATAAAAAGAATCTTCGTGATAATGAACCCTCTCAATACTTTAGAATATAGAATTAACCTAAAAATAACAAAAACCTTCGGAATAGAGAACTTTCGGAATAACGAACCTTCGGATTGGTGAACCTTCGGAATAGCGAACATTCCGAGAAATTTCAGAATAGTGGACCTTCGGGATAGTGAACCTTCGGAATAGAGACATGCCCCCCAATATTCATATTATCTGCCCAGAGTTCAAAGGTATGGGCCCATAAAATTCGAAATTTGGCCCTTAAAATATTGAACCCCAAATTGGAGCCCGCACAGAACAGCACTTAAGTCAACTGTGTCTGTGTCATGTCCCAATGCAGGAGGGTCCATATATACCACAACATCCATAGTATATGCCAATAATTCAAAGGTATGGGCGGCATGGGCCCACGTAATGACATTAAATCTCAAGAAAACCCGCGAAAACAAAACAAAATCACATTTAATGTTCTAAGTTATTTCCTCCTGTATCTGTATCGGTATGCGCGCAGGATAAGTTCGGATGTGAGCGCACACTCCATAAAAGGAATCTTCGTGATAATGAACCCTCTCAATACTTTAGAATATAGAATTAACCTAAAAATAACAAAAACCTTCGGAATAGAGAACCTTCGGAATAGCGAACCTTCGGAATAGTGAACCTTCGAAATAGCAAATATTCAGAATAGAGAACCTTCGGAATAGTGGACCTTCCGGATAGCGAACCTTCATAATAGAAACATGTCCCCACAATTACACCGGTGATGTAAACACATGTGCTAATCTTTTTCGGACTATCGTGACTCTATCGGTACGGTTTATACTCAAGTACGAAAAAATACCTAACCATAATACATTCGCCCAGTGGATTATCGATCGTCCACTCGAACATGAAAAACTGTAAAACAGCTTACACCACCTTGTGGCGTAATTAACGAAGAACAGTATATTTTCGATCAGAAATTAGATAGATCGTATATTCTTACATATATTTATCGTAGTTATGGATCGTAAATGTGATGAAATGAACTTGGTACAACTGAAAGATGAATTGAGAAAGCATGGCGCTAAATTGTCTGGCCGAAAACATGAATTACAACAGAGGTATGTTTGAAATATTATCGAATTATAAACATATGCATCTCTCACCGATATCACCTCTCATACTTTGTAATCATTGTATTGTTGTGCCATTTTATTCTTATATTATCTGTACATCAGAGGAAAGATTCCACGGATTGTATATAGCACGCAAAGTCATAGGCGTATATCGTGGTTTAATACATTTATTTACACCCAAACAGAACAAAATAACATAACATAAAATAAACTTATACATCAAATAAATTTATGTTTACATTAAAGATTCTCATCAGATGTATGTGTAATGACCTTCGGGTCCATAAATAGTAACTATATAGTTCATTCAAATGTGCGTAGTAGTGTTATATTGCGAAGTTAGCAAACAGTAAAACTTCAGTCATCCGTAGTTTCATTCAAACTCCACCAAATATCATACTTTCATTTATTACATATTCCGTAATCTTCACTTCATCCGTCTGTAAAATCTCACCTCGCCACATACAGGCATTCTTCTCAAATATCATAAAATGCATTTGCGCACTTTTCATAATTCGTTTTCATCGGAAATCGTCTCTCGCGGCTCGCTGGTTACAAATTTAATTTTATCATACTTCATTTCCATATTGCATAAATAATACAAAAGTCCATTTTTATGCTTCATATCATGCTTCAACTAAACAGTAGCATGATTTTCACGCATTTTGTCAACATTTATCTTGTCAATTCTATCAACACAAATCTGGAAGCAAGTTCACGTGATCACTATTTTGCAGCGGCGTACCGGTACCGGTACTAACTTTGCTTGGTAAAATAGCAGACGCCTAACAAATGTCAATAAACTTTGTTCATTCATCATATTAATGAGTTCATGATATTGTGTTTATCATTATTGATAATTGTGCATTTGCATTCGTGTTTGATTTGTATTTTTAATCATAATTGTTGTTAGCGAACTATTTCGTCGCATGTGCGTAGGGTATTTGTTTACTGCGTAATACGCTGTAAATTACAAATTATGTAAGTTGTGCATTTCAAATACCTGCTGACCTTTTAACATCTAGCAATAAAATAGAAATTGTTCTAAAGAACGCTCCCGTTGGATTTGTACCACACTACTCTTATTTTACACACTTTAGGTGCAAACTCAATATTTGCAAATATTCAACTCATTTTGTCATATGCAAATTCCTATGGGGCGCCGTTCCTCTGTTTATCCCCTATTTAGAGATATCTCCAATTCATTTGGAGATATCTCCAATTCATTAGGAGATATATCCAATTGCCAAGGAGATATCTCTTAATTTGCGAGGAGATATCTCTAAATCACTAGCAGATATATCTTAATTCACGAGGAGATATCTCTTAGCCACGAGGAGATATATCCAAATCTACGCGATTTGCAGATATCTCTTCGTCTATGGGGCGCTGTTCCTCTATTTATCCCCTATTTAGATATATCTCCAATTCATTTGGAGATATCTCCAATTCATTAGGAGATATCTCCAATTCATTAAGAGATATCTCCTCGCGAATTAAGAGATATCTCTAAATCACTAAGACAAATCTGCTAATGAATTAAGAGATATCTCCAATTCACCTTTCGGCCAGCGGCCGATAACCTCGCCTACAGCTTAGAGCTGGCTGCGGTAAGACAATCAAATGGTAAATATGAGTGAAACTGTGAAGCCGCGCATAGGAGCTCTGTCGGATTTGCCGGACAATTTCGATAAAATCTTTTTTAATTCGGTGGGAACATCTTTAAAATCCCGTCAGCAAGGTTTCAGATACTATAGCGAAGGTTATGTCCACGACGTGTCAATAAATAAGTTGGAAAATAAACTGTTTGTTGGAGCAAAATGTCACCGAAACCAGCGGAAAAATGAAAGTCCACTCCAGGTTGATTTAGAGGTTGATTCATCGAATATTTCCGATGTCCACTGCTCTTCTCAAGCTCGTTGAGTGCAATAATTATATCTTTTTAATGCTGCATTATTTTTGTGAATATACAAGTTACTATACGATCAATATGTGGAATATATATCCGATCCGTAAATTCCGAGCTTATTTTTCATAACGAGTGATTTTGATGTTTATATATATTTTAGTGTTATGTTCGTATGCTATGACGCTCAGAACGTTTGTGTTGCTACTGATTTTGGCCAAGCCGCCCCTCCCGATCAGCGATCGTGCGCGACGTCAAGGCTGCTCATTTGAATTTTTTCATTGTAACGTACATTTCTTCAAAACTAGTTTGACCATAACGGCATTTTGTAGCTAAATGACGATTTAAACGTAAGAATCAACATTTATTATCACCACCTAAATTTATTGTGTTTGTCAACACAAATTAGCATCAAGTCTGGTTGGTGTATAAACAATATTTATTTTTTTAAATAATAAACACAAACACAATACAATACAAATATAGAGAAGTCTGTTTGGGTCACCTAATCGCATTTCGATTCGCCCTATAGACCTAATCGGGCCCAATGCTGCTGATACAAACTGATTCTGTATTGGTAATTTATATCTATAAAACGTTTAAAACGCGCTGACCTTATATTACCTTTACTCACCCAATTCCAAAATGTTATATTTGAGGGATTTACTTTGTGAAATACATATACAACCCCCAGCCCTACCCAACAAGCTTGTCATCTGAGGGTTTTGTTTTTTTCCGAAACAGTTGTTGTTGTTCACATGCGGTTGGTGTTATTCTGTCCTTAAAACAATGGCAACTACATGGATTGAAGGATAGTCCATCAAAACTGACATGTACACCCGTTCCTCAACAGTCACTGTGGTCTGTTCGACGTGGTGACAAGATCGAGCCTGGGGCGATCACCAAGTTATGTGTAACAAAGGCCAGACTTCCAACTGATCGACAAAGAAAGAAGACAAGTGTGATGAGACTTGTTGATTGTAGGTATAACTTTCATTGAGAAAACCCATATTATAAATCAATTACTTCACACGTCATTAATAATGCAGCCAGGGTGTAAGTGACACTCTTGTTATTTGGCAGACTCATTAACAAAGGTGATTAGCATGGCATGGATCCGGTTAAACATGGTTTTATTGGGCCGGGACTGAGACCCCATTTTGCACATAATTACATCATTGCGTAATCCCATAATCAGTTGCAGCTCACGAACTGTGAACATACCTCATATGAACTGCCTACTCAAATTTTCTAGCAGTCAGATATAAGAACACAATAACTATTCAATTATAATAACATAGTTTGTCAATGTCAACATTCGGCTTCGCAAGCGGAATAAAATTCACTCCGATACATCTATCCAGGTATCGATTGTCAGTGTTACACCTCCCATGGATACACGTTTTCACCATTTTATGAAAACCCGACTCAGCTTGGAAATATTCTGGTGCACATCGAACAAATTATCCTTATGAACTGTTAATAAAACAAACGAAATCTCTCGCCGGGCGTCGAAATTAATCACCAAACCAGGAATAAATGACAACATTTTCTGATTGGATGATAAGGTGATGCACGGATACTTAGTATGAAATTTAATAGTCTTTCTAATTACACAAAAAATGATGTTTAATCCGAACAAACATCCTCCGATATTGAGTGTTGCTATGCTATTAGCAAACATTGATGTCTTACCGGAAATCACGCTAGGCTCTCAGTGAAAGATGCCGTTATCTGATTGGATAATGCCGATATCTGCCGAAGCGTCAATTCATTAGCAGATATATCTTAATTCGCGAGGAGATATCTCTTAGTGGCATGATGTATAGATATCTCTTAATTCGCGAGGAGATATCTCTTAGTGATTTAGAGATATCTCTTAATTCGCGAGGAGATATCTCTTAGCCACGAGGAGATATCTCTTAGTACTGCTGAATTAAGAGATATCTCCAATTCGGCAGTGTTGACTGGAACAGGCATAACATTAAGGATCCCTCAATAGCACTCAATGATGCTATTTATAGAACAGCGAGAGCACGTGGCGTTGTTTATAAACAGAGGGTCGGACATTCTCCGGGTATTACAATACGTTGCCCTACCTTGCGCAATGTAAACATGTCATCCCATAAAACAGTGATCGTGGGTCTTATAATAAAAAGGGGCCACCGCAATTGTTGGTGGGGCTTAATATGCAACAACGTCAGTAAGAAATGTGGAGAAAATCACTTGGAAAATGTAACTTTGACGCCCTTTCCTAAGCTAAAATCAAACAGATAAAATATGTATTTATGGATTAATTAGCTGTTGCTGAAACGAGAAATTAACTGTGGATACCATTAAAATTGGACATATATATGCAGCAAGTATTTTGTATGTGTCCTTAGCCCCATTAAGGAGTTCCCGGACCCAATTCCTGTCACATTATGACATATTTGTATAGACGTCAGACAGAACGATATTGATGTGTTATCAAATCGAAAAATACGACTGGATTCACAACATTCGAACATACTATAGTGTCAAGTGATATAGTACTATAGGTACAATGTATAGGTGTATGCAAAAAAACACGAGAACATGTATACAGGCCCTGTAGGGACGTGATGCAACAGAAACTCTTTTGTTGCCAGATGTCCCTTGGTTATTTTAGCTATGTCAATTACGTGGAGAATAATTCAGGGACCAAAGATGCCGTCGATGCACTACTGATTTGTGAAGAATAAACATGGATTTTGTGAACTGACAACTGGTGTTGATGGCAAAGCTGTAAGGCAACATTGCCATAAATATAATGCTTTCATTATATAATCATGGATCTAGTGAAAAAGTGATTTGACAATATGATATAATTGATTTGGCTCATCAAGCACCTGCATGCACATGGGAAGCCAAATTGACCGTGGACCCCAACGATGATACGAACACAGCATCCGCCTTATATATATGGACTAATGATATTCTCCCCAAATCCAAGCGGTTAATACAATATATACTCTGCTACAGTCCAAATCATTATACTCTGTCCATTTAATAGGTTCTGTTGGACATGCACCGATATATCGTGTGCTCGCCATTCTGCCATAACGAAATGAACCCATAAATTATGCACAATGGCTGGCAAAAAAAAACCACTTACTGGGGGAGAAATTCTTAATGTTCTCTGACCCAAAACTGAATAAGAGATATCTCCTCGATCACGAAGAGATATCTCCAATTCAGCAGTACTAAGAGATATCTCCTCGTGGATAAGATATATCTCCTCGTGAATTAAGAGATATCTCCTAGCGATTTAGATATAACATTTTAGAGATCTCCTCGCGAATTAAGAGATATCTCTAAATCATGCCACTAAGAAATATCTCCTCGCGAATTAAGAGATATAACTTCCTGCTAATCTCCGATCGACTAAAGGAGCGATTTTTCATGCGAGGATCAATTTCGTCTTCATACATATCATTTTAAAGCTTATATCCTCCCATCGAAAACGCTCCCTTTAGTTAATCTGAGCTTAGCTTATTATTAAAGTTATCCTATATTTTCTAAAACTTTCAAATCCTCTTAAAGTTTAACTTTTCTCTAAATTTCTGGCCTTTTCATTGGTCAATTAGCATCAAGTCCAGCCTGCGCCTCTTATATAAAAGGGATGCTGTCGCCAGTGTCTCATAACCATTATCATTACAATCAATATCGTCAATACTAACTATCCAAGTGATACAACCTATCTTAATTATTTCTTATCAATTAAATCTCAGATCTGATTAGCCTTATATTCCACTATGGTGAGTGCAGGGAGCAGTTATAGAGATTGATATAGAAGTGGTAAAATGCGATTTAGCAAGTTATGGCTAAGGCCGAAAGTTGGAATTAATTGGGGCTCGTGAGATAGGCCTACTTGTGTTATGATTATGAATCATTGAATTATTGAGTATGGGAGACCTTGCAGAAATCATTGTGTATACATATGCCAATTAAAGAATCTGGAGCCAAACCCTAATGCGAGTTTTCAGTATTATATGCCCAACCATGAGGTCGATTGCTGTTACAATGGTTTAAGAAGCTGGGGATTTGTTATACTGATACATCCAAGAACCCACAGCTGAACTAGAATAATAACTGCAGATCCAGGGAAACGAAGGCATAGCTTAGGCCTAGCTACCAGTACTAACACTCAGCCCATAGTACCGATAATACACAGTCTATATATACATAAAGGGGCATTCATAATGGCAGAGTCACCAGATCCCCAGATAACGCATGGCGGTGGAGATGCACCCAATGACAAATTAAACGGAATGGATAGCACAATTAGTTACAGAGACCCCAATACAGTGAAATCGATGGTTGTAATGCGGAATATGGACCTAGGGGAAATACAAATGAGCATCCCAGAACTCATCGAGAAGGGGAACACTAGTACGGGTAGCAGTTTATATCCTGAACCCCACCAGAATAGAATCATGTATGATATGGAGATGCATAGAGATCAGTACGGCGCACAAGAAATGGATAGGTACGAATCCAGACCCACCAACACATATGGAACTACAAGTAGGGGATTTGAGTCTACACCACTTGGGTATGCACAGGGGCATATAAGAGATCACGACTATGAGGGGCCCAGGCATAATAAGGTAAGATCACCCGAAATACATCATGGAAAACATAGATCTGCTTCATTCCCAGTCAAACCAGAAATATACGATGGAACTGGTGATTGGCCAGAATATATTTCATTATTTGAAGATTGTGCCAGGCTTGGGCGATGGAACGCGAGCGACAAGGGCCTAGCTTTAGCAGCGAGCCTCCGAGGGGCTGCTCGGACATTTTATGTCAGTATACCAGGACAGTACAGACAAGATTTTGAGTACCTAACCATGAAATTGGGGCAGATATTTGGCAGCATGCATCAGCATGCAAGCTGGTTAGCCAAAGTGGAAGCCATAAAGAGACAACCAGGAGAACCTATCGCAGCTTTTGCAGATGAATTACAACTCCTGGCTAGCAGGGCATATAGCAACTTAGGGCTAGATGCGCAGGAAGCCCAGATAGCAACGCTACGTTGATTCTACGTTGGTTTTTGGTTGGTACCGTTGAGTTTACGTTGGTTAGTTTTCACTACGTTGAATCAACGTAGATTCAATATTGATTCCCAACGGTTATTCAACGGTTAGATTTCTAACGTTTTTCCAACGTTATTTCAACAATGTTTTTCCAACGTAATTCCCACGACGTTACTTAAATGTTGGTTAAACGTTGAAAAACTAACGGTAAATCAACCAACGGTATACCAACGTTCTGCCAACGCTGCAAGCGCTATACCTGATTTTGGTTGAATGTGGGGATATACACTGGTGAACTGAATAATTTAAGGACTCGACTTGACTTAATTTTAGATACCTAACTGAATGTTGTGTCAATAAAAAGTTAAATAAATAAAGTTACCAGATAAGTATGTTAATTCCCCATCAATATAGATCTTCCCTCAAAAATAAAATATGATTCCCCATGTTTGAATTTCAATGTCCCATGATACTTTGTGGGGGACTCTGCCAATATCAACAGGGTGTGTCAGGTATTGGTTTTTAATTTTCTTAATTGCGCTTAAGCTCAAATAATTGTGTTTAAGCTCAAATAATTGTGTTTGAGCGCAAATAATTTTAAAATAGCTTATTTGTACTGAAGCGAAATTATATTATTTCCGCTTAAGCACAAATAATGGAGCTTAAGGGCAAATAATTGTGCTTAAGCAAAATAATTATTTGAAGTGAATTTGGCCTCCCATACAAAATGTTTCCATGTGATACATTGAAACTTATGTTGATTGCTCTCTATGACTCACAATTATTATTTATATACATCAGAATCAATACAGAAAGTTCAGGGAATAGATACACTTGTATTATACACAAATTCAATAGAGTTGTTATATTAATAATAACCGAAATAGGGAATTAGCCAGTGCTAGCTACTACAATTTGTAGCCAATAATAAATAAATGTTGAAACAACGTTGTATTTCCAACGTTGAATCAACGTCATTTTTTCAACGTTGAATCAACGTTATTTTACCAACGTTGAATCAACGTTATTTTTCAAACATTGTATCAACGTTATTTTTCCAACATTGAATCAACGTTTTATTTCCCACATTGTATTTAGAGTTGTTAAATTTACAGAAATAGGGAATTAGCAAGAGCTATTGGAGTTTGTGGTATATCTCCAATAATAAATAAATGTTGAAACAACGTTGTATTTCCAACGTTGAATCAACGTTATTTTTCCAACGTTGAATCAACGTTATTTTTCCAACGTTGAATCAACGTTATTTTTCCAACGTTGAATCAACGTTATATTTTCAACGTTGAATCAACGTTATTTTTCCAATGTTGAATCAACGTTATTTTCCCAACGTTGTATCAACGTTATTTTTCCATTGTTTAATCAACGTTATATTTTCAACGTTAAAAAATGCTGTATGATCAACATTGCCAACATTCAATTCTCCAAGATATCTATTTATCCCTTTAAATATAAAGATTGATGTGATCTATAAAACAGTTAATAAAACTATTAGTTTAAAAACACTACTGGTATATGTTGGCTGAAAGCATTTGAAATTTAATGCTGGAGCAATATGTGGTGCAGTGTGTTAGCAGAATAGTAAACCGATGATGCAAAAGTGTGGCAAATTTATTTCCTCACTCTTCTATCCACCCCCCAAAAAAATTCAAATAGTCATGTTCCTGGGGGAGGGGAATTCAGAAAAACATTCCACGATACAACGCAAGTTTTTTCGAAGGCAATTTGGGACCAACCCCAAAGTTTGATGAAAAATGGTTAATATATAGAAGGATAAGGCATACACAGAGTGTGAAATGTTTTAAATAGCCATGTGGAAAAAATGCCAATCATGTAAGTTTAATGAAAAACTCCAGAAATCTCATAAAATTACTCACAGGGGCTCAGATACATGTTTCAGTTTCAGTGGCAAGAAGTATGGGAGGCCAAATTCACATTTAATAATGAATTATGCTGTTAAAAGCGCAAATAATTACGCTTAAGCGCAAATACCACATATTGCATGTGCTTAAAAGCACAAACAGGGCATTTGTGCTTCAGCAAAATGAATTGCGCTTAAGCGAAATTTTAACTACTATCTAACCTATATTCCCATAAAGGCATAAACTATTGGCATAACCTGGTGAATTTGACACCTAGCAACACAAGAGGAACATGTGGCTAATTTTAAAACCTGTTTATTAGCCTAGTACTCAACAGTCAATTGTGAGTCTGTGTACAACAATCAAAGATAATCCCTAATTCATTTTATCAGCATAAAGAATTGATGTCTCCCTCCTGGAACTCTTGTATTTTTCCATTTAATATTTTAAAAGTATTTTTGTACAGATTTGGCCCATTACTATGGTCATATAGCATGAATGTGGTGTCACTTCGTGAGGGATTGCTTACCTCATATGGTGTACTTATTAACTTAAATCAAGGAAAAAACCCTATTTTCATATTATCAGCATTCCTGTCTCAAAAATTGGTGTTTCTTTGCTGGAGCTTTGGTGTCTCAGTCCTTGAGCTCCAGTATTTTAATTAAATTAGCATCTCTTGCATTGATAAATAGTATTTCCATGGTCATATAGGGTGACTGTGTTGTCAATGAGGGCTTGCTTCCCCCATATGGTGTGCCTGTATACTCAAAGATTGAAGAAACTCAAAGTGGCCCTGATTAATACAGAAGGTAATGCTATCGCGAGTCGCCCTGACTAATGCTGAATAAAATATAATGCTATCACGAGTTGCCCCGACTAAACCAGAAGGTAATGTTATGGCGAGTCAGCCATTTTAATAAAAAAGTTAATCTGGCTCCCTACCCATCCAAACCAATGAAAACAAGAGGTGATATGTCAATAGGTTAAGGTTGAGTTATGGATAAACCTATTTATTCACAAGGGATGTTTAGTTACATATAACAATAAATTGCACTTAAGCATAAATAAGTGCAAATAATTATGCTTAAGCACAAATAATTAAGCTTAAGAGAAATTGATTGTGCTTAAGCATAATTATTTGCGCTTAAGCGCAATCAATTGATCTTAAGCGCAATCATTTCCACTTAAGTGAAATTAATTGCTCTTAAGCACAAATCACTATTAAATGTGAATTTGACCTCCCATGAAGAAGTTGTAAATTCAATCAACAATTAAATGTTAACATGAACATTTTTGAAATGTAAAACTAAACTAATTTGGGTTTATCCTTATACAACTGAATATAATATTATAAACAAATGAAGAAAAAACCCAGCAAATTTCAACAGTCTTGTAGAATAACTAAATTTATGTTCTTTTCTGAGGGTGGAATTTATGGCATCAGGACTGACCTGACAAGAAACTGATATTCCTTTCGGCATAAACTGTTATAACACCAGTAGGCAACATATCTCCATGAGGCCACATCAATGAACTTAATGGTGGAGGAATACATTTGTTACTTCTCTAATGTGTGAAAACTACGGTTTGTTAGCCTGTCATATGAATGGATCACCATTGGATGATCGAAATGGTATGAGTTAAATATATAGATGATGAACTGGATGACAATATAAAGGAATAGTTTTGGATTGTACTGTCTGATCCATGCACAATGTGACAATGGTCTTAGCTTGATAATGTTCAAAGATATTTGTTGATACAATATAGGCCTATACATAAATCATTATATTAATTGACACTGAAATAGCCATATACGACATGTAGACTGGAGAGTAATCATCTAAGGGTATCAGGTCCATAATTAGTAGTTATCATGGTGTCACCCCTACCCATATGAACCCTATTGGAGACCAAATTCACATTTAATAATGAATAGCACTTAAGAGCAATTGATTGCGCTTAAGCACAAATAATTTTGCTTAAGTGCAAATACCACATATTGTGCAATTAATCGCGCTTTAGGCTAGCGTAATTGTAACTACCATCTAACCTATCCATAAACTATTGACATGACCTGGTGTATCACCTAGTAGAAACACAAGAGGAGCATTGGGCTAAGTTTAACCTGTTTTAATTAGCCTGAGTACTCAACAGTCGTCTGTGAGTACATGTATGTGTACAACAGTGATAATCCATAATTACATATTATCAGCATCCCTATATCCAAAGAATTGATTTCTCCTTCCCGGAACACTAGAATTGTTTTATATAATTTTTTAGAAGTATTTTTGCATGGATTTGGGACATTACTATGGTCATATAGCATTATTATGCATGTGGTGTCACTGCATGATGGCTTGCTTACCACATATGGTTTACTTAAATGTATTGACTTAAATTTTCATATTATCAGCATCCCCGTCTCAAAAGTTGGTGTCTCATTCCCTGGAGCTTTGGTGTCTCAGACTCTCAGTCCTCGAGCTCGAGTATTTTTTATTAAATCAGCATCTCTTGCACAGATCTATAGTATTTCATTGGTCATATAGCGCGAATGTGGTGTCACTGAGGCTGAAATGGTCACTGTCACCCCCTTTCGTTCAGTTGGGTACCCAGCTTTTTTAAATTTACAGTTGGGTACCCAGCTTTTATAAAATTTACAGTTGGGTACCCAGCTTTATGAAATCTCACACAGAACGTGATTTATTAATTATTTGATTGCGCATTTGCGGTTTGTTGTTTTCCAAATGAACCTGTTAAGTTTACGATGCTTGAAATAAATTAACAGCGGAAAAGAATTGTAGATCCTGCAGATCGACTGCTGTGCTGACTACTGTATCCTTAAAATGGAAACAATGCCAATAATGGCAATTAATATGAACTATAAAACTCGAATGTATACGAATTATAACATAAGATTAATAGCAACAACAAATGTCCTTGAATTGGCTTTTAGGTCATAATTATCGACCCACACCATTCCGCTCATTGCCTACTGATAAGTATTTAGAAAGCACAACGTGACTTAGCCTTAGGTCACCATGACCGCTTTCGCAGATTGCTGCTTCCGTTCACGACTGAACTAAATGTGAGTTGGCAATGAATGGGTTCGTTGATCGCGGAATCCCCTTTCATCACCGGTGACGCAGCGGCTATTTTCGGCACGTTGTTTACAAATTGATAAAATGTGAAATTGCCACTCGCATTTCAGGACAAGAGACGGACTTGACTTGGCTGTCGCATACCACGTTGGCGTGTTATATGATGGCAATAACAACTATACTGTCACATAATCTCATCCGAATCATCACGGCAGCAAGCAAGACTGTTGTCGCTTCGATGCCGATGGTTTGAAACGACGAAGCACCCAGACTTTGCAGTTTACACGAAAATAGGACATGAGACATCAGGAATGTCATCTACCTGCCACCATACATGTATGATATCTGTGACATCAGCGCTCATTCTAAAATGAATCTTTCGTGTTCTCCGATGATCAAAGTTATTCATATTAACACTCAACAGAGTGTTATTGTGAACCAAGTCTTGTTGAAATTGCAGTCAAATGTGATTGAAAATGTGACTCTTTCAACTTTCAACTTAGACGCCACATCCGTCCAATCTTGCTACTCTCATCAAGGACAGCCTCGGACAATCGCCATTTCGACCGGTCACATGATTTCCGGTCATGTGATCCATACCCGGAAGAGATTGCACGTCGGCAGACATTTTTGTTCAACAGCGAAACTTCTCTCGTCGTTTTTCATCAAATGTAAGTAAACTTAGGGGTGCCACAATTAATCGTATAATCGATGAACCGTTGATAAAGCCGATAATCGATTACCATTTCCATAGTCGATTATTAAATCTCTGTTATTTATTTCGGACGACATGCTGGGTATTATTGAATACCATGTTTGTTTTACAGTTTAAAGGTACTCAATCCGAACAGAGGGTCCCCATCTCAACAGATTCCAACAACAACAATCCGATCAGAGGGTCTAATATTACTATTTCTTTGGCTTTGGGGGTAAAAAATATTTGATTCGAGTCGAGGAACCCATCAAACAAAGCTCAGAGTTATTAGATATTGATTTTTGAAATTTGTTATGTTCTCGAGATGAGTACTAATAATTGCTTTCAAGTTCGTATCATGCTCGAGATGTGTACACCAAAACAATTGTTCAAACAGACAAGGATGGGTAACTCTAAAATCAAGTGGTAATAATAACGCAATTTTGACTGAGTTCTGGGCCAGAAAGTATTCCCGATAATGAAAAATAATAGATTTCTAAAATCGATATCTAACAAATATGAGCTTTGACGGGTGACTTCCTGGACTCGAATAAAAAAATTTGATCTCGAAGCCATTGAAATTTAGTAATTGAGAGGAGTTTTATCGGATTGAGTACCTTTAATCTACATGTACAACCGAAGGTTTAACAACCTTTTATCGTGCATCAGAGAGAGTCTGACAACATGAGTATACCGGTACTTAGATGTTACTAGTACAGTCTATCACTTATCGTGTGGTGACTGCTAAATGAAACTCACTATTACTATCAGAATTACTTAACTTGTTCTGAGTCCTGATATTTTTGGGTGGGGGGGGGGGGCACGTTTGTGATTGTTACCCACTCTGGAAGTTTGCTGAAACTTATATAGTTTCTGTGACATTAGATTCCGTTTTAGTCCGTCATGCATTCCTATTCTTATATTGTTTGTACATGTATGTTTGGCTATTCATAACACTGAAATTAATGGTAATATGTTCGTTTTAATGAACTCACAATTATTATAACCTTGACGTCGCCGATAAATGTGCTGGTATTGAATACATTGTGCTCATTACTGGTGGTTCATGGTGCACATAATTATTAGCGTAAAAAATACATCAGCCGAGTTTTTTAACCAACGCCCACCACCCAATAGGCCATATTACGGAATACGGTACTTCCACTGTACCGGTACATGTAGATATTAGGTATGATTAATCGATTATAATCGATTATTGACGACCGATTATCGATTATGAAAATAAATAATCGTGGCACCTCTAACTAAACTGAGTAATGTTTTCAAATAACTTCGGTGCAGTCATCGACTAATGATATAATATGACCACGCGGATTGTTTCTTACATGTAGGTTCCCAATATGATTTAATTTGATTTATCAGCCGCTTGAATCGGCGCACATGGCTTTCTGCGTTTTCGACGTATTAGCCCCCACGACCCATTCAGCGATGGGAATGACAACTTTTAACCTGAAGACCCAGACTTCCCTTTTCCTATGTCTTTCTGAGTCAATTCCGCACCCAAGGGTAACGTTCCATATCTTCATGATTTTACATAATTTTTTTCATTCTGAACTTTTCACTTTTTATTCCATCACCCAAGCCCCATTTGGCAATGGTCATTGGACACTTTCAAGTCGAAAATATACATGACACTGATTTAGTGCCCTCCTTTATGAATTCCCCACCCAACGGTGTGATACTTTATACAACTTGACTATTCTACGTTACAGTTTTTTCGTTCTGAATGAGGCACTTTTCTTGGTCGCCCTAAATCCAATTTTGCAATGCCAATTTGAGACTTTCTGGTAAAAATATCAGTAACGCTGATTTTATGCCTTCATGTGTGACTTCCCCAGCCAGCGGTGTGCCTCTTTCCACAATTTTGTGATTGTACGTTACATTTTTTTCATTCTAAATGGTACAGTTTTCTCGGTGATACCTAGATCATGCCACGATTCTCTACTCTGGCTAACGCCGTAGCATGAGCCAAAGTACAGGTTCATGGCATGATCTAGGTAACACCGAATACAATTTTGCAATGCCAATTTGAGACTTTCTGGTAGAAAATATCAATAACACTGATTTTATGCCTTTTGTGTGTGACTTCCCCATCCAACGGTGTGCCTCTTTCCACAATTTTGCGATTGGGCCTTACAGTTTTTTCATTTAAAATCACCTGTGGACTTTACCACAAATTTTGTATCTCATTGGAGCGTCAATACTGATTTAGACTCATGATCATAATGCATTCACATATTTTGAAAGATGTGTGTACTTTAATAAATTTTTGGACAATTCAATGACATGTTTTCCTTTCTCAAATCAATAAATTTTTGGACAATTCAATGACATGTTTTCCTTTCTCAAATCAAAATCAATATTATAAAGTGAATTATGAGTAGAGCCTGGTTGAAATGCTACTGTGTGGCGAGTCACACTCGTCTTTCGAGCTACTGTTGTCCTAATGCCATACATGTATATGTGTGGTGTTATTAATTATTTGTATTGTGCAGAGGTGAAAATATGCTCGTAAACCTCCATAGTAAACATTTTACACCAAGCTCTCATCATAAATGATAAGCATTAATTGTTTTTAGTCAAATGTGAAGGACTCAATGTTGGTACATAAAATTTGCAAACATCAGAGCTGTCTTTTTCACAAATCGCTCGGATTAACCAAACACTGTGAAAATGACAACTTTATAAAACATAGCCTGTATATTTGTGTGACAGCATCAGTTTGACCTACCAGCATCATAGAAATTCAGCAGGACCGACCAAAATCATAGCAGCCTAGCAGGACTCGTGATCAGGGGTGAGTGTTATTTGTTTGTGTGGTTTTTTGTTGGTTTCATAATCCTGAGAGAGAATACAATAATGTACATGCAATGGATTAAAGTGATGTGAAACACTCCCGTAGGGTAATCCAATAGAAATGGAGAATATCCATGCTCAAAGTTGTTCTTTTTAAGAATATTAATCCAAATTGCCAACACGCATCGTTATTCTGATATATTAATTTAATGCCTTGGCTCTGGATGGCGAAATCATTTGTGTTAGTTCAGCCCTGGGAATTAAGGAAAATTTGCCTAGGCAATATATTTGCCTAGGTGAAAGAAATCGGCCTAGGAAAAAACAGATTTTACCTAAGCAATTTTGCAACAATATTGCCATCTAAAATCAATATGATTCAATAATAACATGAATTGCCCAGAATTGACTAGTTATTTTGTGGAACATTATTTCCAGGCCATTACTCAACATATATGTACAATTCCACAAATCATCTCCAAAATAAGTGTCCTTATAACGGGTAGCTAGTTAATGGCCCAGTGCCATGGAAACAATTGTAGGACAATATATTTAATGAGTAATTTAAGGAAATCATTTTGGCTAAAGAGGTTCTATTTCTGATAAACACAAATCAATTTTAGTAACCCAATGAACTTGTTTTACCTAGGAAATATAATTGTCTAGGCAAACCGATTTTGCCTCTGCTTTTACCTAGGTATTGCCTATTGCCTAGGCTAATTCCCAGGGCTGCAGTTTGTTGACAATTGTTGCGTCCCATATTCAGATGTAAATATTTACAATTGAGCATTGTTTTGACAACGTTTTCTCTTGAATGGTATGGTCGATTTCTTTGAAAATTTCGACGATGTTAGTAGAATACTACATTCTCCAGGTTGGCATAATGCCTGAATACCAACTTATCAGCTTCACGAACTCGATCAAGTCCATAATATGTCTTTAAGGTAATAATACATGTACATACCAACATGCATTTGTGCTGCTGTATTCAATGTAAGTGATGCTAACAATTCTGGCATTGCCATTCATTCAGGGAGATGTCAGTCTGGATGATTTACTTCACCCAGACAACATACACATGTAGCCATGTATATGCACACTACATGTACTGGAACTATTGGTATACTTTTAAATTTTATAATGACTTTATTACATTCGTATCTGTGATTTACCTTGATTTCTCGAGTTATTATAAACTATAATTGCACTTATGAATTATGTCACTTTAACTAGTATGTTACATGTATGTATTTATATTCGCAATCAAAATTTATGCTTCATGGGTATAATGGCAGTGATATTAGGATTTCTCGTAAATTAAGATGTTTATAATGGAATATGATTAAACAGAGAATAATCACTTGATTGAACTGGTGCCATGAACAAAATTCGATTGAGGCAGGGTCTAATTATACCCCCTTAAAAAAAAAAATGGGGGGTGGGTATACTGTTTTGCACCTGTCTGTCCGTCCGCCCGCGAGTGCGTCCGTCCGTCCGTAAGTCCGTCCGATGTCTGTTCATGTCATAACTTGAACAGTAGTGCTCGGATCTCAATGAAATTTGGTATGGATGTTCACTACTATGAGGACATTAAAAAGAGGGTTCCATCGTTTTGTTCGAATTTTCCATTCTAGAGTTATTCATCTTTGTTTATCTTGAAATGTTGGATTTTTGGTCTGTCTGGTGTCTGTTCATGTTGTAACTTCAACAGTTGTGCTGGGATCTCAATGAAATTTGGTATGGATGTTCACTACTATTCTCATAACTTGAACAGTAATGCTCGGATCTCAATGAAATTGTGTATGGATGTTCACCACTATGAGGACATTTAATGGCACATTCAAATATTTGTTTTGTTTTTATTGTTCTATAGTTACTCATCTTTGTTTATATGAAAATGCTGGTGTTTGGGTCCATCTGTCTGAGTATATCCCTCATAAGTTATAGATATGCCCACACGAGGCGGTATGCCACGAGGGGGTATGCACTGGACGACAGTCCATCTCTTGTTTGTGTTTGTACAACATCCCTACCTCTCATGAATTATTTCATGTCACCAGTTCAATGAAGTGATTACTCTCAATATAGTACTGGTATTCACAATAAGCCATTTATCAGGGCCATGCCTATGTGTTCAAACATTGGAAAATAATGGAAGCTGAGAACCTGGTGTGAATTGAACTGTGGTGGGGTCTCAAGCCAAACTCTCAGGTGCATAATAATCGTGATGGCCTAATAATAGTGATTGGTAGGGATTTAGGCTGATTTTAATAATGTCTCAATGTAAATATTAGTGATCGTTGGGAATTTTCTCCAAATTAATAATCGTGCTGTCACTATTATTAGGCACCTGAGAGTACCCCTTCACATTAGAAAAAATGCCATTGAATGGCATAAGTTGCTCGAGGATAGAAGTGATCTATCATACCACTGTAAATTCAACCAGGCGCTTCCTATTATATAATTATGCCAAGCAGGAGTGGGGCAGGGATACAAGAATGTGCTCACTGGATGCAATCACATTAATACTACATGTATATATTCTGAAGTAGTTTGATAAAAGATAGATCATGCCATGATTCTCTACTCTGACTGTGTCAGCCAGAGTACTATAGTAGAGATTCATCATGGCATAATCTAAGAAATATCCTCCATTTAAAACGAAAAAAATCATAACGTAGTATGACGAAGTTGTGCAAAGTGGCATACTGTTTGGAATTCATAAAGGAAGGCATAAAATCAGCGATATTGTATTTGGTGTTACCTAGATCATGCCATGAACCTGTACTTTGGTTAACGCCACCGCGTTAGCCATAGTAGATTGATTGATTGATTGATTGGGGTTTTATTGTCGCTTTAGCCACTAAGGCCATATCACGACATTGCCAGTTTTAGTGGTGGAGGAAATCCGCACACTTGCGACTAATCTAACAGTGGAGCAATAAGGAATGTGGAAAGTTGAATGTCTAATACTAGTTTATAGACATGAAGAGAAAAGTAAAATCCAAGATGGCTGCTGGCGGCCATGTTTTCGGCCGAATAACCCCAAAATGATTGTATCTCATCTACATGTCATCATTAACATCCATGACAAATTTTATGAAGATCAGACTAAAGGTACGACCTGTAGCCCATGCTAAAGAATTTAGTCATACAAAGAGTAAAATCCAAGATGGCTGCTGCCGACCATGTTTTTTTTTCCGAATGACCCCAAAATTAATCATTCTGGACTAAATGTTGATGTCAACAGCTATGACAAATTTCATAATGATCCGACCAAAGGTACGACCTGTAGCCTGCATTGTTGACGCCTTACGTACACACAGACGACAAAGCCATGACAATAGCTAAAACTTTACAAAGTAAAGTTGAGCAAAACAAAAAGTTGGACCGAACCGCAATTAGCATCCTGCGGAGAGGCAGTCCTAAAGAGATTGCATACAAAAATTTATTGAAATCGGTTCATAGTTGTTCGAGTTATGAGGTCGGACGGACAGGCGCACAGAGGGAGAAAGCGTGACGGACGGACAGGCGCAGTCAATCCAGTATACCCCCCATTTTCTTCGAAAGTGGGGGTATAATTAATTGAATGTAATATTATTAGTATTATAATCCCGGCTGGACCCCCACTGGTTGCATGGTATTTGCAGAGCCTGGCTAATAATAACCCACACGGTATGCAGTCAATTGAAAATATTTTCTAACTGCATGATACAATACCGTCTACCTTGTACGTTATGTTATGCAGACCAGCCGGCATCACGACAGAGGGAAGCTAAGGATTAAGAGGGACATAGACTTGAACAATCTTCCAGCAAATAATATCAGGCAATTTAAAATAACACTTTCATGTCTCAAATAATAGTTGTCACATTATATATCAACTGATTTGATCAAGAATTCACAGGGTGGTGTCATTTCCATGTGCCAATCAGGGTTGGTGCTGGGCCATAATTTTCCCTTGCCAAATTGTTAGCCAAATGAAATGTCTTTTTGATAAATTTCAAAATGATTTGACAAACTTAATTTAGGGTATAATTTGGGCAAATGAAGCAGCTTTTCCATTTTTATCTTCATAATAATTGTAACCTTTTCCTAATAAATTTATTTGAGGTGGGGCACAAAATACATGCAGGAAGGGCTTGAGGGGATGATAATCTAGTATTTTTTATATTGACCACAGATTCAGGCAAATTGAGCAAGTAAAGCTAGTTAGATGGTGTTTCATGACTAGATAGCTCACATCCCATAACTAAAAACATACTAGTACTTGTCAAATATTTTGCCAAATGAGTTTTTTCTTTGCCAAATGAAATTATTTTTGGCAGATAATAAACCCTAATTAGACCTCGTCATTTAAAATTTTAATTCTATAAATGTTATATGTTCCATCTGTGGTAAACAACACCAAGTTAAAGGATAAAGTTTCATCTATCTTTTAGTTGACAATAAAAGCTCTTTATTGTTAATTATTAGTGCCTCTTTAAATCAATTTGAGGTCAACAACACCTATCCTGTGACATTCTTAAGTATCTTCTGAACTGATAAACGCTCTTTATTGGTCATTTAATTTATTAGCAAGGCTGCAAACAGCGTGTCTGTCATTTGCAGAATGAGGTCCCTAGAGGGTAAATTTAGTGAGGCTACCCTGCATAGCGGGCTAGTAACACTAAATCCACCATCTGGGAGTGGGGACCTCATTCTGCTTAGGCCCTCAACTGCTATGGCAGACCTACAGTAATGCCCAAAGTAATTGACCACTTAACCACAGCAGAATTATGGGTAATTTTTCAGGATTTAGTCGGAAATATGGCTTGTTGCCATTCACCGGAAAGCTCTCACCGACTAAATCCTGAAAAATTACCCATAATTCTGCTGTGGTTAAGTGGTCAATTACTTTGGGCATTACTGTAGGATCAAATTGAAGTTCCCCCAGTCGAAATTGGTGATGTTCACCCATCGGGCGCCTCGATTATGGATTTTATCTTCTGCAAATTAGGGGATATAGAAACTTCCCAGATGCGAAAACATAACTAGAAATGATGGTAATTTGATACCATAGATACATCACAGAAGATGAGGTCTAAGCAGAATGAGGTCCCCAGAGGGTGAATTTGGAATGCAGGCTAGCATCACCAAATTCACCCTCTGGGGACCTCATTCTGCAAGTGACAAACACAGTATTTGCAGGCTTGTTTATTAGTCCCCAATTTAGTCATATGAGGTCATACATGTATGAACCTCTTCCATGACATTCCCTGGTCAGGTGACCACTATGTACCAATTAATACTTATTATGCGGGCAGCGTTCTACTTATTGCGGCCGATAACTTATAGCTAATTCATAAAATAATTTGAAAATGTAATACAGAAAAATAATGTTGAGAGATTACTAGTAATGGGCTCAAAGTGACCGGAAACTTAATGATAGCAAATCAAAAGTTTGAAGAAGATTGAGCCCATGAGAAAATATTGTGTTAGCTTCTTTCGTCACAGTTTAGTTGAGTTATATCACAGGTGCCGGTGTGAAACATCAGGTGCTTGTCCTCTGGATACTAGTCACGGTATTGTAACATTAGCAATGTCCTGGAAAGAATATGAAGTTTAGTAAGCGAATAGACTATTCATATGCTGAATTTAGAACTTCAGATGAAGTCAAAATTCAACATATTTGATACCACTCAATGATTTTTTCACAGAGCTCAGAGAAAAGAATTATGTACAAGTAAACTTACTTGTATTTAAAAATAGCAGCACTATTTTTCGTGCACTCAAATTTAAAACTAAGCGAAAAATAGTATATTATAAACTACAGGGAAAACAAGAACGATGGTTATGCTGATGAGTTACAAACATTACGAACGGTTGCACACTGAATAGACAATGATACCTAGTATATACACGTATACCTATATTTACATTGCCTTCGCGGTTGTGGTTTTCTGTTTTCAAGTGTATTTTATTGATGTCTAGTTCATAACTATTTCAATATAATAATTATTTGGAACTTATATAAACACCCATCAACACAACAAAATTATGATACAATTATGGTCTCCAGGTTGTAAATCTGCTGAGATCATGTTTCAAATACACAAGCGTCTTCAGAAATAACTAAGAACTGAAACTTTTCATGAGATACAAGACGTTATTTTATGAAAATATATCTGTCAATTTTGAATAGGTGGCAAATTTAAAGTGCACAAAATTTAAAACTGAGCGAAAAATAGAAGGCCTACTGCGCAAATTTAAATACTAGTAAGGTACTAGTACGCTATATCTTAACAATTAAGATGATAAATCGTCATCCTGAATCTCTGAAAGCACTATATGTAGATCGACTTCAATACCAGACCTGTCAAAATTACTGTCAGATCACCTCAGATGATTGTAAAATGTTACTGCTTAGAAAAAGTTGTTTACACTGATCAGGTCTGAGAAAGAAAAAAAAATCAGTTACAATTATTATAGCTGAGCCTGAAATGAGCTAGCTATGATAGCTATCCTAGCTTAATTAAGCTATATATTATGAAATTCTAGGATAGCTGAATAGATTGTCGGACGATTTGGACAATTGGAACCTCGGACGATTGGGACCTTGGACGATTGGGACCTCGGAAGATTCATGATTGGGACATCGGGACGATTGGGACCTTGGACGATTGGGACCTTGAGTCTGGTTGGTTGGTACCCTGTGAAATACATAAACATGATCCATTTATTAAGTAGGCTGCCGGTAAGTAAACATTGAAAAACTGTACTCGCTGTGTGTCTGTACAATACTTACTAACACTAACCCAATGTAATATTTATCTAATAGGAATGGTATATAAATGTATTATGAATATAAAGTATATACACTGGTTAATTATTAACTTAATTAATACAGACTGATTAGGGTTTACATCCTTTAAAATATATAATTATCGCTCCCCTGGTGGCTGGAATCCGCTGGATAATGTCTAAACAGTGAAAGGTTTCCTCAAACTTAGCAAAAGTCAGTGATTCCAACTTGTGTGACAATAAATCGAATTATCTGCTCTTTGTCTTTGAAACTCTTTTCATATTGCCATATTATTGGTCAATTTGGTGTACATATGTAGCTGTTGTGTAGGCTACATTCAATTTTGATTTTTTTTTATATAATAATTAATATATCAATAAAAGAATCCGATTCAGCCATATCTATATTAGTTGGGGAGCCCGCATATGTTCTATTTACACTTTTCTTTTGCGTACAAAAGGTTTGACCCCCTAAAGTTGGTACCAATAATGGAACATTCTGAAAAACCGATTTCTTAAGTTGCGCATTCCTGGGGTTTAGGGGCCGCGTACATCCATAATTTTTGGTCTCAAAGTACTTTGATATATACTAATTATAAAAACCCAACTTAAGAAGCAACTTTTCCTGGGGTTTTAAGATAAGAAGGCGGTCATCGGGTCACCCCTCAAAACGTAAAAAATCACTTTTATTCACATGATTGCATTCGTCCAACGTGTGTGTATGTGCGTACACCCCTGGAACGTTGCACTATTACAACCAACCAATACATCCCTAAATCGATACGATCAACTTAAGAAATATATATTCATGTCGCTTTCTGATAAGAACGAGACTTGTTACCCCCCCCCCCCCCGTCACAACCCGATCCATTTTCTAGAACAATAAGTGAGCAAGTTTTATGAAAATTATAGCGGGAAAATCTTGTAAAACGTATACAAATGTATATATTTTCGTGAAGCTATGACATAATGACACTTTTTTGGACCAAAATTGAAACTCACCATCCAAGATGGCCACCAAAATGGCCACCGGAATTTGAAAATATGACTTTTTTCACAAATATCTTCTAGATCATTTCATGCTGTTTGGAACTGGTTGAGTAATGCAACTTTATTTTGTGTTTTGTATATTAACTGATCATTGGAGCAATTAAATATGCAATTATTGGGGTCCTAACCCCTTCCGATTCCTCAAAAAATCGATTGTACAGAATGCGGTATAAATTTCACAAAAAAAATCACAATTGAGATTCTAGTCATATTTCAACAAGAAATGAACAGAACTTTGTAATGTAAGTGAGGCATATCATTACCTATGAATATTCCACATCACTGGAACCAAAATTCTTACTTTGGCTCAAAATGGCTGCCAATATATGGAAAATGGTAAATAATAAACCAGCGTGTCCTGCAATCGCTTACAAGTTGTGTTGATGTATAAAATTGGCTATTCTCCATTCTATACATTGAATACTAACATGTCTGATGCACCATGGTTAATTGTTACTATTTTCACCACTGACATCGTCAAAAATATTGGACCTTTCTCTTAAAAAACTTGACATAAATATTGGCAAAAATTCAGTTTTCAGGTTTGGACCATTTTTTCAGGTAAAATATAACTATCTTTGGATTGAAAGGTGTTTATTGTTTTGGTCTATCTTAAATGTGTCACACTACATTGTTTATAGACCAAATTGCTCAAGATGGCTTCCAAAATGGCAACCAAATTTGTAAAATGCTAATTTTTTTTACATATATCCCGAACATTCTCTGCATTATCCGGAAAGGTAGCAAATTGTGACTCACTTGGTTATTTATACGTGTTCGTTAATTAACTGACAACTACATGTTCTATTCCCAGTTGTCCCAGTTCCGTATGGGGCATGACAAATTCATTTTAAAGTATGTAATTTTGCCAAGAACCTCTTTTGTGATTTTGGCCATATTTATTGAAAGGAAATGGGCAGAACTTTGAGACAGAACTCAGATGGACACGTGATGCGACAATGGTGGACGTGTGTTTTCTTCGCTCAGTATTTATCCAGTAAATTTCATATAAACTACATCGGATCGGTAACACAACCTAGTGCATATTCTTAATTGGGAAGATATCTATAAGTTTATTACGGATATTGATTGGAATGTGCCTTAAATTCATTATTACCGGTGTGTGGAGTTCGAACTTTTCTATATTCGCGCCATGATGTTTACATTTTTCTGACTATCTATGTACGCCCAATTTATCGGCCTCTGAAGCGGGAGCTCCTTTCCGACGACTTATCTCAAATCAGCCCAATCCTTCACCCGAGTCTCAACTGTGATTGGTGTTATAGTGAACCTAACTCATCGTTCTGGACTCACATACAACTGTTGAATGATACTTAACACTCTATCACCATCTGTTATAAGACGAGTCGACTCTGTCAAACAGTGGTTAAAACCACTCATGGATCCTTCGAACTTGGCTGATTACGGAGACGTGTTCATCGACCCGACAACTGGTGCAACAATAATGGCTCTTTCTAACGGTACCATACCGGACAACATCCAACGACATGATTCTTGCTCAACCCAGGCGCTAGATACAAGACCATATACACGTTTGAGTGAAATTTCCCCTGAACTCAAAGATATAAATTCAACCTTCAAGCAACTGAGCGAAGCCGCAAAGTGTAGCATGGATCCAGATGTTATCGCAATGTAGATAATCATGACGTCATGTCTTCAATTTATTAGTAGTGTTCCGATGGACATCGTTGTAAAAGTTATAGAAGACTCAGCCACACGTGAAGAACATATACTAAAGCAAATGAGACAAGTCGTATTCTTTGAAGTGAAAGCTGATTCAAATTTCTGCCAGCACTACCCCATAAGCACTTCTCTCAAAAACCGCTTAAGTGTGAAGGGTGGTTTAGAGGCCTAACAGAAATACTCTTCTGATATCTATATTTTGATGTTATTTCTCGTAGATGGGGCCACTAATCTAGCCGAGCTGCTCAGCAAAAGTACCAAACAGTCAGCATGCAACACCACCATTAATAAGCTTCCCGAACCAATACCAGCACATGTACCTGGCAGCTTTCAACAGAACATCCTCGACATGCTATGTGAAAACCGAAATCTCGTGCGGAATGTCCTTGAATCGTTGCCCGACATCACAAAATCAATAACCAATCTGGACAATCGGGTGGCAGAGTTAGAACGTCGATTCGATCCACTTGCATCGCAAAACGCTGACGATAATACACAGTCAACTCTGAAACAAATCCAGCAATCAATCGTATATATTGAAAACAATGTCGCATCTAACACTGAACTGATGGAGTCAAACGAACTAAAACTGCAACGAGCTCTAGATGACAAGTGTGATTGAGTCGTTAATTGCCGTTCAAAGATACACGATCTCCCAACTGACATTGAAACTAACCTGGATTATGCCAAAAGTGTAGTTCGTGCAGTAAATCGGAATGCTGGGTCCATAGGAACTCTAAGTGACAAAGTGAACACATTAACGAAGGTGGTTTCACAACCACACTCATGCCCAAATGTGTCTGATCAAAAAGTAAACCCAGACAATTTCAAACAATTGCAAGGCCAAATGCAACAATTCGCAGATGAAGTGTGCACACGACTTGACAGCTTCTGTGAATTTATAAAGGATACCGTTGAAAATACAAATTTACCGGATGATGTCGACGGTGAAAACGACTCAGTGAAAACCAGTGACATTCAGCCAAACCAGCACAATGCGCATGCTAATCAAAACCATAACGGTTATAACGTTCGGTCAACAACAGGTGAATCGGGCAATCATGTCCAGTCCAATTACAATGATCATGATCGGCACAATCGCACACATGAAAATCAAGAGAACCGCTATAGTGACAAACACGATCGACAAGACAGAAGCGACACATACCGCGCAAGGAACAAAAATCCAATTAACTCAACTAGATTATTTGTTTCAAACCTGCCGGACTTTGTTGATGCAGACTGTTTAGCCGACTATCTATACAAGAAAACTAAGATGCATGCATCAGGTCGGCCGTGAACTATCTACCATAGAATTGTTGTAGCTATCGATTATACATTTTGGAACACCTGTCTGTATGTATGTGTGTATGCATGAATGCATGTGGGTATGTGTTATAGACTCTAACACTGCTCGACTGATCCGACTCGGATTTGGTATTTAACGTGTCAACTTGACCTCGCTCATAGGCATGTTTCTGGACCTTGACCGATCCGACTAAAAATTTGTGTGTAGGACTACTTCGATCCCGGGAGCAATATTGACGGGTCCAATTTCACGTGGGACCATGTTCTCGAACGTGCTGATGTAGGCATGTTTCTGGACTATTTGGACGGGTCAAATCTTGATCCCGACCTGACTTTGACATTCAAAAAGATCAATTCAAGGTCAAATCTGGTAAAACGAAGTATTTCAACGAAATATAATACCTACTGTTACTTTTGTCCCAGGAGTGTTTCGGGTGGGTCAAATTATGACCCTGACCTGATCTTGACATTCAAAATTGTCAATTCAAGGTCAAATCGGGTAAAGCCGGGCGGATTTCGACGGGTACTTTTGTCGTGACTTTTGTCCGGGGAGTGTTTTGGGCGGGTCAAATCGTGACCCGACATGACGTTCACCTTTAAAATGGTCAATTCAAGGTTAAATCGCGCAATTCTCCGAAAATCAGAGGGGAACATCCCGGACGAAGTAGGGTCCACCAGCTACTATTATATATTTCTAGATTTAGTTACAAACTAAATACCTGTATATTGTACAAAGAAATGTTTGACAAATATATCTGTATCAATATTACCATACGGGTCATTAAAATAGATACGACGAAACAAATTTTGAAGGGTGCATGGTATCAGGTAAATTTTTATATTTCAAATGATGACAGGAATACGGAAAGTTGAAGTACCTACGTAATACTGGCTATCCGAATGAAGAGATATACATGTATATAAAAACCAAAATAGAAGATGACTGCTGGCGACAATGTTTTCCACAAAAATTCAAAGCATTCGATAGCTCCCATCTAGTTGTCAGCCCGAAGATCAATATAAAGTGTGGTGACTATCAGATGAGGGATATGACTGTACAGTTGCTAAACAATTCAGTCACGCAAAAGAGGATCAAACAGTAAGATACCAAATTGCTGCCTGTGGTAATGTTTTTTAACGAAATTCGGGAAAATTAGATTACTCTCCCCCTGGTTATCCAGAAGATCATTGTGGAATCTGGTGACGATCGGACAAGGGGTGTCGTCTGTAGGATCAACCAAATTATTTAGCCATAAAAATAGTAAAATTCAAGATCACCGCTGGCAGTGATGTCTTCACAAGGACAGCTTGAGAACAAAACATGGCTCACATCTAGCGGTGACCCAAACTATCCACATGAGAAAAAGTTCTCCAATAAAAGCTGGCTGCAGGGTGCGCCAATTGATTCAAATTCGAAATTTAACAGGGTGTACTGCTTGTGGCCATGTTTTCCCCCCAAATTTGATAGACTGATGGACAAAACCACTGAATCCGTTGAATCAATATACATGTATACATGGATTAATGTATATGCATTGTTATACACAGTACTGGTATATAAAGGTACTCAAAATAACAATATTACTAGTATACACAAAATAAACCATATATCATGGCTATGGGTTCTAATATCCGAATATGACAGCTGATAACTTGGTGTGAATTGAAGAGTGGTGGTGTCTCACGCATATCTAACCCTCCATGTTAGAAACATGCCATTAAATGTCATAAGTATAATCTAGCTTGAGGACAGAAGTTATCCATAAAAACCCCCCTTAATTCAACCAGGTCCTCGCGCGATGTATGGTCGATCACATGATGATCTAGGGGGGGTTATAATTGTTGTATAAAAACAGCACTGCATGTAAATATAAAATAAAATAGTGCTACATCTTATTACAGATTATTGCCATATATAATCAGTGACTATACAGACAGTCTGACAAAATAAAGTTTCAGTGACACTCTATCCGAAGAGGGGAATAATTCCATCTGTTACAGATAATGGAGCAATTATGAATCTGGAAAGGTGAAATTTCTAAGTAATACTAGATATCGACATGACGCGATAACATATAACGTAAATGCAATATGGCCGCTGGCGACCATTTTTTCCTATAAAATTAAAAAAATATTTGATAGCTCTCATTTGATAGATCAATATCAAGATAAATATGAAGTTTAGTGATGATCGGATGAGTGAAGTGGACTGTGCTAAACGGTTTAGTAATGCTTAAAAAGATTTTTACCTTAATATTTTTATGTTCACTTTATAAACTTCACTGAGTCATCTTTGTCATGTATTGAGTTTGATATCTTTTGTTAACAGTTTATAAATCATGTATGTCTCATGTTTGTTATTTTAATTTATGTGTTTATTATCATTAAATAAAGTTGAATTCCTTAAAAAGATTCTTACCTCAATGTTTTTATGTTCACTTTATAAACTCCACTGAGTCATCTTTGTCATGTATTGAATTTGATATCTTTTGTTAACAGTTCATAAATTATGTATGTCTCGTGTTCGTTATTATATTATATACACTTTATAGTGTGTTTCAGAACGAAAACAAAATGAATAATATCAACAAATTTGTAAATTTAAAAACAATTCAAACGTTGTTGTATTCCATGTCCCAGCCCGGACATATACACCAAATTTCAATAATATTCATTGAGAAACAACGGACCAAACGCCATATAACACCCCGTATGCATCTTTAATTCCGAGTTGGCCTTTTATTCCGAGTTGGCACGCGCCGATTGGGCGAGTTAGCCCTGGGGCGAGTACGCCGATTCCGACACCTTTTCTATTTGCAGCAGGTTAAGTTTACGCGTAATTTAATTTACAAAGTTCCCCAATTGGTATCGTAAATAGAGCGACCTTATTTGACAGAGAATGCCTCTGTTATTGATTATAAAGTTGCTATACATTAAAAACGACAATTCACATGCTCGTTCAAGCGCAGTAGTCTATTTTCCCCATGTTAAAGGACATCCACAAATACTAAATAACGCTAACTTACTGCCGAATGTTTTACACGACAACTGTTAACATATTTGGGCTGAATTCATCTGACGCGGTATTATTCCTCAAAATAAACAACAAAACCATCGTTACTTGGAAATGTAGTTTGGGCTAACATTTACATAAATCCTCCACATCATTATTCCGACACACACGTCAGATGAAAAACTCACATGAAGTAACCGGCCAAATTGGCCGAAATGATGCCGATATCAAATTCTCAATTATAAAGGTGTATCGTCTTCGCAAGAACGGTGTCCTATCGGCTAGAATTAACGTTGACGAAGCAGATAGCAGCTATTGCAGGGGGCCTGATTGCTGCCAAGGGCCTGATTGCTGGCCAAAAGGTGTCACTTGAGCCCGATGGGTTCCATATGACGAGTTCAAAAATGATTACTAACTATTTTGCTCACAGCATAATGTTTATCCAATAGGAATCACACACTGTTGTATTACTCATATTTTTTGCACATTATACATTATGTCTTCATCTATTATATATTTTGAAAGATCTGTGTGTAAGTTTGTAAGTGTGTTTGAAATCGATGGACTCGAAAACGACTAAGCCAATTTCAATGAAATTTGGTATTTGGATGTGTTTTCGGCCGGAGACGAACATAGGCATATTTATTTGTCCGTGCGATGTCAACTTTTCACGTGCGGAGGTCAAATCTATTTTTACGCCGTTTTGCGCTAATATATTTCAGTTCGCTGCTCACAAATCGATACGATATAGCGCGAATAATAAATTGCCAGTCATATAATTTGCACGGTTAGAATCTGTGTGGCTTCATCTTTCCAACGATATATAATATGTATGTATCCGTTTTAGTTATCTGCCTCAATTATTAGGTACAAGTTGTACGATGCTTTTATCAGGATAAAATCAATGCGTAAATTCTATGACGTCGTCAGAGGTCATAAAGTTAGATTACGTTAACTCTCACCCTGCCGATGCATTTGACTGTGTCGCGTTAACTCATCACCGGCCGAGGTATCCGCAAATGACATTGGGCTATATATCTCGTAAACGGGTGTAGCTATCGACTTGAAATTTGGTATGTGAATGTATCTTGCCCCGGATACGAATTTTATCGGGTCGCCGAGCACGTGCGACACCAGCTTCGCGCATGCGCAGACCAGATCTAGGAAACGGGTGGAGCAATCGACTTGAAATTTGGTTTTTTAATAGCCCGGACGAAGTCGGGTCACCTTCTAGTCTATTATATATTTTGGAAGATCTGTTTGTGTGTTTGTGTGTGTGTAATCGATGGACTCGAAAATGGCCCAGCCGATTTCGATGAAACTTGGTATGTGGGGGTATTTTCGGGCCACGAGCAACATAGGCCTATTAATTTGTTCGTGCGAGGTCAACTTTTCACGTGCCGAGGTCAAATCTGTTTTTACGCCGTTTTGCGCTAATATATTTCAGTTCGGTGCTCACAAATCGATTCGATATAGCGCGAATAATAAATTGCCAGTCATATAATTTGCACGGTTAGAATCTGTGGCGTTTCATCTTTCCAACGATATATAATATGTATGTATCCGTTTTAGTTATCTGCCTCAATTATTAAGAAGAAGTGATACGATCTTCTATCAGGGTAAAAAGAATGCGTAACTTCTATGACGTCGTCAGAGGTCATAAAGTTAGATTACGTTAACTCTCACCCTGCCGATGCATTTGACTGTGTCGCGTTACCTTCTAGTATATATATATACATCCGTCGTAATATGTCGGATCATATATACATTTACAATCTACTCGTATCACGAATTGATGAACGAAATGCGTCCAAAACAGTCATGGGACACATCTTCAAATAACTTATTTAATCCTTCAAAATGCTGAGTGTCATCTCTTGGAACTGTACTGGTATCCTATCAAGCAGTCTCTACCTTATCAATCTCATGCGTGACCAGCATATTGATATCATTGGCCTGTCTGTGCACTGGTTAGATGAGCACAACGTTCATTTTTTGGATACTATAGACAAAAGTTACACATACCATGCGGTCTGCGACTCATCTCAACGTTTACCCATGTAACGTGGCAGATTTAAAGGTGGGGTGGCCATACTTTGGAATCGAAAGTACGATAATTCTATAACACCGTTAGATATAGATGATGATCGTATTTGTGGCGTACAATTTCGCCTCGCTCCTCGTATATACCTGTACATATTTCAGGTATATTTGCCATGCACAAACTATACAGTGGAATTCTACCGTGACTATCTGCAAAAACTCCAGGATCTAAAAGATCAATACTCCCCACTTGGTCACCTCATTATCATGGGAGATTTCAATGGTAACTTGGAAAAAACCGATGCTAGAAACAATTCATTTTCAAAATTTATCGACTCATGCAAAATACAATCTGTCAACAGTAAACCCGTCTGCAGCGATCCACGCTTTACATTTGTAGCTGCTGGTGGTAACCACGGGACAATTATAGATCATATTCTGATTCCAATTTCTGATACACGCAGAATAGCCAGCGTTAAAATTTTGGATAACTCTTCCAATGTGTCAAATCACCGTCCAATCCACATGTGCATATCATATGAGGCGGAAATAGAATCGTCACCGACAAGTGTAAACCCAGCCAGGCCGAACTGGAAAAAGCTCTCCTCTTCAAACGAGGATCTGTGGCTTTATCAATCACACGTTTGCGAAACTTTACCGACACATGCAATTAAAAGTACACGAGATTTAGACAAATTTTATGACGATGTTACACTCAGCCTAAAAGAGTCTTCACAACTGTTTGTGGCCCCGAAGAAATTTAATCGCCATCTCAAGCCATTTTGGCACGAACATTTGAATGAGCTGCACAAAACAATGACTTCGTATCGGCGCATTTGGCTGGAAGCAGACAGTCCACGCGATGACACTCACGTTGAATATCGAAATTACAAAGACGCAAAATGCCTCTTTCGACGTGAATACCGAAGGGCCAATGAACAGTTTCTCAGAAAAGCCGACGAAAGACTTGACACCCTTGCTGAAACAGACATGGACAATTTTTTTCGAGCCTTTAATGCTCATAAAGCACGGAGAAAGGCACCCGCCCAACATTATATTTCGAAGTAGACACCAAGACACTCCGTGATCCCCCTGAAGTGATAGAAGCATGGGCAGCATATTACGAAATTCTTTACTCACCTCTTCAAAGTGAAACCTTTGACAAATCCCACTTTGAAAACGTTAATGCTATAGTATCCCGGGACCACAATGATTTATCAGGTAATCTTGATTCACTTTTATGCTACGATGTTAAGTCTGATGAACTTGAAAATGTACTCAGATCAGTAAGCAAATGGAAAGCCACAGGTCATGACTCCATATCATATGAGCACATTTTATATGGCGGTGAGTATATCTTACATACTATCGCCCACATGTTCACCAAATGTTGGAATTCAATCACATACCATCACAGGCGAAAATCGGAGTCATGGTACAAAGGGGGCAGCAAACCAAAGACGAAATTTGTTAACTACAGAGCTATAACTTTGCTTCCTATCCTCTATAAGATTCTCGAAAAAATCATATTTCATCGTCTGGAATCTCATGCCCCACATCTTATCCAAGTTAACTCCCTACAGCATGGATTTCAGAAAGGGGTAAGCAGCATGCACTCTTCCTACATAATCAGTGAATGTATATCATATACCAAAGAGCTACACAGCCCCCTTTATGCTTGCTTTCTCGACGCACGTAAAGCGTTTGATACAGTGTGGATAAACGGATTGTTGTTCAAATTACTCCAGAGAGGTTTCTGCGGTAAAATATGGCAAATTATCAAAACTCTCCTTTGTGGTGTACAATGCGCTGTCCGATTTAATAATTTAACTTCCTAACTGATCCCCATAAACCAAGGAACAAGACAAGGAAGTATATTAGCCCCTCTTTTATACATGCTGTTCATTGATGACCTATTGGCTGACCTATTTTCAAATCCTCATGGCTTGCGATTGAATTCCATAAACTGTGTAGCACCAACGCAAGCTGACGACATGACGCCTTTGTCTCTGACAGCAACCGGTGTACAACAGTTGTGCAACGTATGTGGAGAGTATAGCCGGAAATGGCCATTTTGTTATAACCAGGACAAATGTAAGGTGGTCGTGTTCAATGAAACAAATTATAATGCTAGAAATCGCACGATAAATACGTGGATCCTCAATGACAAACCGATATCCGAATCTGACAAAATTACACACCTTGGCATACCTTTACATCGCGAGTCACATGCTAGCAAGCTCTCCAGTCACATATGTGAGAAAATTAGATCAGTCTATTTCATGTTAAGTAACGCCGGTATGTATGCTGGTGGGATTACCCCACTCAGCTGCCTTACAATATATTCTTCGGTTGTTTTACCCAAAAGTCTTTATGGGACAGAACTAATGTGTGGGCTCAGTGAGACAAATTTGACATCTCTGGAACGAGCACATAGGTTCTGCCTCAAACGCATCCAAGGATTGCCCACAAGATCCCGAACTGATGTCGTCCAATCTCTCCTTGGAACAGGTTCCTTGTCGTCGATTGTTGATAAACGAAAACTATGTTTTTTGGAGAACCTCTGTAGAATGACGCAAGGAAAATCGTCGCAAGTAATCTTCTCCTCACGATTGGCCGACCACCTTTCGCAAACGTCAACTGATGAATCTTCTTTTATCAACGATGTTATATCCATACTAAAACGGTATAATTTATATTCATATCTTCACAACTACGCCACACATGGTAATTTCCCATCCAAAGGTGAATGGAAAACAATCACCACACAACATATTAACGATATACAAAATCGTGAATGTGAAGAGCGCATGAGAAGCTCTGAATCACTAACAACGTTCGCACAAAATCATAATATAATGTCAAAATCTATTCTTTGGAGATCTTGTAGATCACATCCACAGGAAAAACATAACTTCTTGCTTGCTGCGAAGCTTCTGGCCCTGCATACACGTACCTCCCCAGAATGCGGACATTGCAAACTGTGTGGCAAAGTTTATGTTGATATTGTTGAGCATGCCTTACTGGATTGCTCTTCGACTTCACAGTCTAGAATCCAAATGTGGTTTTCATTAATTGACATTTTCGGCATACCATGTTTTTTATTCATTGATGCTCTCACACAGAAGGACCAAGTGATGGTATTTCTTTCTATCCTGTCTGACGATATCAGGAGACAAATACTCAACCTGAACGAGTTTTCGCTCTTCGTGGTGAGGAATTCCTACGGGATGTGGTCCCAGTATACAAAGGAGATCAATCTCGTCGTAGATAGCAATCTGCTTGTCAATCCTTAACTGGACTCCCTTTATATGTGCCCCTTTATTATCCATATAGTTGTAACGCTAATTTGCTTGGCACATTCTGTAAATAACAACCTTCAAGCATATAATTTTATATTTGTTGACAATCAATTTGCGAGACACTCTACAACCACAATTTTTGCATTACCTGTTCAACTTCTTAGTGATACATTAGCTGATGTGCAAATAAAGTGGCCCCACACCTTGGGGGACCTTCGTTTGTCACATCGGGTAAGTACCTCGCTCCAAAGTTGGATCATTGATATCGTCTCCAGATAGACTCAGACATATTCGTGTCAATACCAACTGAAATTAAACACACGCCAGGAAAACTTGTGATTAAATGAAAGTTTGCATCCGAGTGTGAATACTCGTATGTACGTCCTTATATATATATATATACATGCAGTGAATTATTATATGATCGTATGCGTGCATGTTTGCTTGTGTGTGCTTGCCCTGTCCACATTTATATATGTGTATATATGTATATGTGTGTGTGTATATGTATTGTATGTATGTGTGTATATATATATATATGTGTGTGTATTTGTATGTATATATATATATATATATATATATATATATATGTATATATATGTGTGTGTGTGGGGTGCGCGCGTGTGTGTCTATGACTGTGTACATATCTGTACATCCGTCCGCTCGTCAGTGTATGTATGTATATCTGTTCGCCTGCATGTGTCCGCATACCTGCCAATCGACATAGCTGTCTGCGTATATGTACATTGTATGTCTGTCGCTCTGACTTTGATTTCTGTCTGAATATGTATTCATTTGTATATGTCTTCTTCACCTGTTCATCCCACTTGTGTAAATAATTGTATTATGATGTTTAATGTTTGATAAGCTCTTCGTGTAACGGAGGAAAATAAAGGATATATCTAGGTATACAGGGAGAGGTCATGGTCAGGTGTGAGGTGAATCGGTATGCATGGAGTGACTGTATGGTGTATTATTGTGTATATCCAGTACAGGTGCATCCGGTGTGCCTGTATTGTCATTGGTGTGGTGTATGGATATAGCTACATGGTCATCTATGTGTTGATTATGTATATATGGAGTGACTGTAAGGTCATGGGTGGGGTGTACATGCATTGTCTGTATGATCATGGTGGGGTGTGAGGATAAATAGGTAGTGATTTTATGGTTACGGGTAATGTGTATAGGTATACATGGAATGACTGTACGGTCATGATTGAATATGAATACCTGGAGTAAGCTGGGTGGACATTATCGAGCGTGTGGGTACATAGGGAGTGTCCTTGTGGTAACGGGTGGGATGTATATTTATATATCTCGTGGATGTATTATCATTGGTGGGTGTATAGGGCTTAGCTGTATTATCATGGATGGCGTGTATGATTATACAGTGAATTGCTGAATTGTCATGTGTGAGGTGTATATGCAAGTATGGATTGTTTGAGTGGTCGTATGTGCGGGTTTTTTGTATAGCTGGAAGGGCTGAATGGCCATTAGTGAGGTTTACATGTATACCTGGAGTGAATCTATGGTCTAGTGTGGGCTGCATATGTATATCGAGTGGTTATATGACTATGTGTGTCGAATAGGAATACAGGTAGTGACCGCATGGTTAATGGTGAGATGAGTACATGTAGGTATACAAGTAGTGACTGTATGATCATAAATGTAATGAACATCTATATAGGGGATGACAGGAATATGAGCATACATGTACCTGGTGTTCCTGTTTGGTGACTCGTGTCGGTATCGTCATATGTAGGTTATACCAGTACACACACGTGTTGCTTTCTTGTCATGGGCGAGGGATATGTGTATATAGCGAGTGGCTATATGACCATGGATGAGGTGCATATGCATACATGGAGTGACTATACTGACATGGCTGGGGTGTATTAGTATATCTTGAGTGGCTATTCGGCTATGGTGTGACAAATAGGGATACAGGGATTGACATGGCCAATGTTGATGTGAATATGTATACAATGATTGACCATGATCGTGTATGAATGTTTTGAATATGTACACACAGGGTGACTATATGGCCATAGCTCAGGTGAAGGAGTATACCAGGTAACATGGGTGAGGGTATGTGTATGAAGCGAGTGGCTATATGGCCATTAGTGATGTGCATATGTATACCGGAGTGACTTTATGGTCAATGTTGTGGTGTTGACGTATATACTGATTGTCTATTTGACCATGCGTTTGGAGAATAATTATACAGGGGATGACCTTATGGCCCATGGTGAGATGAATGGGTATACAAGGAGTGACTATATGGTTATGGGTCATGTTTAGGAGTATACCCGGTGTGCCTGCATTGTGACGCGTGGCTGTATGGTCATCCGTGGTCTTGGGTCAGGTGTACATGTATACAGTTGGTCACTATATTGTTATATCTGTGGTGTTTATGTATATATGTAATGACTGTGTGATAATGGGTGGATATCGCTTTCCACGATATAACATGACCTCTCTATTGATTAACATATCCTTGAGTTATTGTGGAAAGCGATAGCCGCCCAAGGTACACATGTACAACCCACCCATTACCCCAATCACTCCATATGTACATAAACACCACACAAATGACAACATAGTCACCCACTTTATAAACGTACATGTACTAGTACACCTGATCATACAACCATACTTGGTGATACCCGTACATACCACAAATGACGATACTGCCACGAATCACCATGTATGAACACCAGGTATACACCTACACCCGACACATGACCATATATTCACTCTATGTATACATATTCACTACATTTACGATCATAGTCACTCATTGTATACATATTCACCTCACAATGGACCATACAGCCACTACATGTATACATATTCGCCATACCCATGACCATAGAGTCAATCCAGGTATACATATGCACATCACCAATGGTGAGTCCTTCCAGATATACCAATATCCGCACATACGACCACTCATAAGTTCCATACTTGCCATACTCATACACGCCATCCATGATAATAAATCTACTCCCCATACACCACCAATGATAACACATCCACAACATATATAAATATACGTCCCACCGTTACCAACAGGGCACTCCCTATATACCCACACATCATTCATGACCATACAATAACTCCCTGTATACCTATTATCCTCATCTATGATCATAGAGTAACTCCCTGGCTGCCATCTTGGCTTCCACCCTGTATCCAGTTGATAAATTTGTATCATAATGGGCCAGAATACCCACATATAATGGTTCATCTCAGTTCCGTATCAAAGTTCTGCCCATTTCCTTTCAATAATATGGCCAGAATCACAAAAGAGGTTCTCCGCAAAATTCCATACTGCAACATTAAAATGAATTTGTCATGTCCCATACGGAACTGGGACAAACATAATAGAACGTAGTTGTCAGTTAATTACATTGTAACTAACACGTACAATAACCAAGTGAGTCACAATTTGCCACCTTTTTCGGATAACGCAGAGAATAATGTTCGGGATATGTTAACTTTTAACTTTTTATAAATTTGTTTGCCAATTTGGAAGCCATCTTGAGCAATTTAGTCTATAAACACCATAGTGTGACACATTTAAGATAGACCAAAACAATAAACACCTTTCAATCCAAAGATAGTTACATTTTACTTGAACAAATGGTCGAACCCTGAAAAGTGAATTTTTGCCGATATTTATGTCAAGTTTGTGAGAGAAAAATCCAATATTTCTGGTGATGTCAGTGGTGACAATAGTAAAAATGATCCATGGTGCATCAGACATGTTAGTAAGCAATGTATAGAAAACAGATTAGCCAATTGTGTACACCAAATTTTCCATATTTTGGCGGCCATTTTCGCAGCCATTTTGAGCCAAGGTAAGATTTATGGTTCCAACGATTTGGAATATTTAGGAGATAAACATACCCTGTTGAGTTGTACATTCTGGGATTCGAGCATGAAAGCAGTTTGTGAACGAGCCGGCTTGCCGGCGAGTTCACAAACTGTTTTCATGCTCGAATCCTAGAATGTACAACGACACAGGGTACGTTTATCTCCATTGTAATTCAATCTAGCAAGGAATTTGCCAAAAAACTGTATTAAAAGTATGATTTAGTCATTTTCATGACACGAATCGAGACTTTCATTTCGCCGTTGTCACCGTGCACAAATCATTGAGTGTGTCCATTGCGTTACTCGGAACACTGCTCCGTAACCATTTCCTGTGGGGCGGGTTGGCTCGTTTCGCTACTCCGTTCTGCGCCGATCAAATTGTACCGTACCACATTCAGATTTGATGCACAACGGTATCTATAGACAACAACGAGCGGGTGTGCTCGTTTCGCTACTCGTTCTGCGCCGATTACATTTGACCGTGCTACATTCAGATTTGATGCACGCTGAAGCGGCCGATGTCGGTGAATCGAAAACGAAAGTTAGCCGCTCTCGGCCAATCAGAATGCTTGATTTTAGTGACAAATACTCAATTGAATTACAATCATAGGTAATGATATGCCTCACTTACATTACAATGTTCTTTTCATTTCTTGTTGAAATATGACTAGAATCCCAATTGTGATTTTTTGTAAAATTTTGTACTGCGTTCTGTAAAATATAATTTTTGAGGGATCGGAAGGGGTTAGGACCCCAATAATTGCATATTTAATTGCTCCAATGATCAGTTAGTATACAAAACACAAAATAAATTTGCATTACTCAACCAGTTCCAAACAGCATGAATTGATCTAGAAGATATTTGTGAAAAAATGTCATATTTTCAACTTCCGGCGGCCATTTTGGCGGCCATCTTGGGTGGTGAGTTTAAATTTTGGCCCAAAAAAGTGTCATTATGTCTTAGCTTCACGAAAATATATACATTTGTATACATTTTACTAGATTTTCCCGCTATAATTTTCATCACGTTTTGGGGTTCAGCATGGGACCCCCTTTCTTATCTGAAAACCCCAGGAAAATCCCTTTCTTAAGTTGTGTTTTCTTAATCAGTACACTTATGAGTATCATCAAACCAAAATTCATCGATGTACGCGGAAGTGTAAATAGAAGTGATTTTTGGCACTTTTTGGGGTGCGCAACTTAAGAAATTGGTTTTTCAGAATGTTCCATTATTGGTACCAACTTTAGGGGGTCAAACCTTTTGTACGCAAAAGTGTAAATAGAACATATGCGGGCTCCCTAACTATATGCAATGTGTGTGTGTATATCGATCAGTGTAACGTCACAATTCAAAATAAGAAAGTAAACAAGAACAAGAACAAGAAACAAATAAATTGAACCGCGAACACAGAATTGATAACAATTATATCGAGGAAGCCCAGCTAACGGATAATCCAACTGTTTGCGCCACCTATCAACAAAAGCGGTGATTTATATTTAGATTCGATCTTAACCCACCTTCTGTACAGCGGCCGTGGCCGCCACAGCCTCGTTGGCAATTAATCTGCCCCGAACAAAACAAGGTGTCCTTGGCCACCCATTGAGGACGAACAGCTACCTGGTAACCGACCAGCGGTTCCACGCGCACAATTTGGTTGTTCTCGTCAAGCCGGACCAGCCGCTTCTTCAATTCCCTGCCTTTGCTCACCATACGAGCCAAACGGTAAAACTCAATTTCACCTAATCGCTTCTGCAAATCAACCTGTGACACAGAAAAGCTATACATGTTGTCGGCCATGTTAAATTAAAAATTTAAAGGTCACGTGTAACATTGGCGAGATTTCCTAAAGCTGGGTACCCAACTGTAAATTTCATAAAAGCTGGGTACCCAACTGTAAATTTTAAAAAGCTGGGTACCCAACTGAACGAAAGGGGGTGACAGTGACCATTTCAGCGTCACTGAGGGCTCGCTTCCCTCATATAGTGTGCCTGTATACTCGAAAATTTAAGAAAATCAAAGTCGCCCCGACTAATACAGAAGGTAATGCTATCGCGAGTGGCCCCAACTAATACAGAAGATAATATAATGCTATCACGAGTCGCTCTAACTAAACAGAAGGTAATACTATCGTGACTCAGCCATTTTGATAAAGACGTTAAGATATATCTCCCTACTCATCCAAACCAATGAAAACAAGAGGTGATATGTCAATAGGAGTTAAGGTTAAGTTATGGATAAACCTATTTATTCACCAGGGGTGTTTAGTTACATATAGCCATAAATTATGCTTAAGCGCAAATAATTACGCTTAAGTGCAAACAATTACGCAATTACGCTTAAGCGAAATTAATTATTAAATGTGAATTTGGCCCCCAATAGAATCCTGAATACCAGTTAACAGAGAGGGGTGAATCCGGATTGAGGACTGGTTAAGAAAATATAAAATACAAGTCATGGTTATTTACACTTAATACTGCTTAATATAATAATTTTCACACATCGGCTGACGTTATGTACGGGAGGCCATTATCACATTTAATAAATAATTTGACTTAAGCGCAATTAGTTGAACACAAATGTAATTCAATTGTGCTTAAGCAAAATTCATTGCGCTGAAGCGCAATTCATTTAACATTATGTGGGTAGCAAATTGCGCTTAAGCGCAATTAAAAACTCTAAATTCAAATGCGCTTATTAAAGTGCAATTGAATTGCGCTTAAGTGCTATTATTGTCCATCACAAAGAAACCCCCTTAATTCTTAATAGTCTGCAGGACGACTATCCAGCCAAACCTTATTATGAACCTCATTTGATCTTTGAGGGGTGAAAACTTGCTATAGCGCTATTCATTTGCACTTAAGCGAAAATCAATTGCGCAAATCAATTGGATAAAGATGTAAGTAATTGTGCTTAAGCGAAATTGAATTACGATCAAGCAGCTTAAGACCAATTGAATTTCGCTTAAGTTCAATTATCTAATAAATGTGAAAACGGCCTCCCATAGTTAGGTGTCTAACAAATTATTTGCGCTTAAGTGTAAATCATTTGCGCTTAAGCGCAAACACCTAACACTCCCTTACTTCCCTCCGATTGTGAATGATTGAGTCCATCTCATAGTAGTAGCTCCAGACAGACTCGAAAGTTGAAGAAAAAACATATTTCCATATGCATATCAGCATCTCTGTCCCTGGTGTCCCAAGAATTGGTGTCTCACTCCAAGAGCTCTTGTATATTTTATTAAAGGGAATTTCCTGCACAGATATGTACAATTTCCATGGCCGTAAAAGGGGAATTATGTTTACTGGGGGAGGCTTGCTTCCCTCACATGGAGTACTTATATTGACTTGCAATAAGGGGGGAAACACTATTTTCATATTATCAGCATCCCTGCCCCCAATAATTTGTGTCTCCATCCCAGAAATCTAGTATATTTTATAAAAAGAGACATATCCTGCACAGATCTATACCATTTCCGTGGTCATAAAAAGGGAATTAGGGTTACTGTGGGATTGCTTCCCTCATATGGGACATATGGTGGGCTATATAGGCTTGAGTGGTGTGTTTAGGCCTGTGCCATTTAAAAGTAATTCAGTGGGGATCAATGCATATGAATTTTTATTTGCGCTTAAGTACAAATCATTTGGACTTAAGCGCAAATAAGGAATAAATGTGAAAATGGCCTCCCATACCTCTGAACCAGATCACCCCCCTCCCCCCAAAGTTTGAGATTTGTTTTTTCAAAGTCAAATATCCCTTCCCCATTTATAGGTTGGAATTTTCCAATTGGTACATTCCAGCCCAACTCCCCCTCCCCTGGACCCCAATCCACCACCGACAGTTTGTTTAGTTATTTTCTTTTGTTCAATAAAACTAGTCCAACAAATTAGACTTTCGGATTAATAGGAATTTTAATATTTGGACATTTATGGACCTTTTAATCCTTCGAAGGATTAATACAATCGTAAATGTCCAAATATTCAAATATGTATTAATCCGAATAGTCTAATTTGTTGGACTATATCGTATCAGCAGTCTGACTCTGGTCTCTGGCCGGGCCGTACTCCGAGTTTCCGTGACCTAAATAGTCTGGGTCGCTGTCTCTGACCCGTGACCGTGACATTCACATTGCGCTTGAAGTTGAATTTGCCAGTGAACTTTTAGTTTTACAACGACAACACCTACATTTTCATTTTGTATTTCGTCAAGTGACAAATTTTAAATGGGGATTTCCATGCAGGTATTTAACTTGTTCCGTTATAATGTTGGTGTATTTATTTTTTAATATTGTATTGATTTTTCAAATGTAGGTCAAGTGATGTAATTCCAGAAAATAATTCTCAAAAATGTATTTATTGAAATTTTTTATGATTTACCAAGCGGAACTGCAGATAAATAGCTGTTGTTTCCAATGCCACATTAATTCCTGGCACAGTGCTCAGAAAAAGTCAGTTGTCAGAGGGAACTCTAAATTTCTTGAAGTTGAAAGTTGAATATTGAAATTGTGTTTGTTTGAATGAAGATTTGCAGTTTACAAATTTCACAAATTACAATGTATAGATCTATATCTGACATGTAGATCTATATGTTTATATAATATTGGCTATTCAGTATTCTCAGTAATGGAGTACATAATTATTCGGTGTCTCTCAGTCTCAGTCTCACTCTCAGGGGGGGGAGGGTATTAAAAAAAATTAGCAGGAAGGTATGCTGTTTTTATACGCCCTTTTTGAAAAAAGGTTGTATTATGTTATCAGTCTGTCTGTCTGTCCGTCCGTTAACATTTGTGGTTTCCGATCGATAACTCCAGTTTGGATTATTTTATCTGAACCAAAGTTGGTATGTGTATTTCCTAGCTGAAGATACAGGCCAAGTTCGAATATGGGTTCCGTACAATTATTTTTACATGAGTTACGGCCCTTTATCAACTTAGAATTTGACCAATTTCATAACATTTCGGTTTCCGACCGATAACTCCAGTTTTTATTATTTTATCTGCACAAACCAAAGCTGGTATGTGTTTTCCCCAGCTAAAACTAGAGGCCAAGTTCGAATATAGGTTCTGTATAATTATTTTTACAAAAGTGCAGGCCCCAATAATAGTGCAGGGGGGGGGGAAATTCCATTGAAAGTTAATAAAAGTGCAGGCCCAAATAATAGTGCAGGGGGGACTCTGAACAAAACATCAACTGTTAAACATATTATTTTTACAGTTCGTGAGTTCGTGTAGGTCAAGTATAGGAATCAACATAGTACGGTATACCGTATATGTCATGTGGTGTTTTATTCAGTATTTAAATGTTCACATGTCACGTGATGTGTGTCATATATATTTGAATATGTACATGCATAAAGATATAAACTCATCTTTTTGGTATCAGAGTCATATAGTAATCTTGAGTTTGTGCTTATTTCAATTTTCATAGCCTCAAAATTAATAAACGTGCAGACCCAAATAAGCACTGTGCAGGGGGGGGGATTTCCCAAGAAAATAATAAACGTGTATGCATGTTTATTTGGAGCCCAAGAGTAATATAGTAATAAACATACAGGGCGGAATAAACATACAGGGCCGAATATTCCCAATTTTTAATAAACATACAGGGCGGAATAAACATGCAGGGTGGAAATTTCCCCAAATCTATTGAAATACTCATTTAAAATCCACCATAGCTCGATCGTCCTATTTAATATTGTACTAGTACTAATTTATATGTTATTACTACATTGTAATCCACTTTGAGAAATGGATTGTATATTCAGCAATAGTATCCTTGCTAGTAAGTACTAGTACCTATACTAACTGCAATTTGGGATCCAAGGATATATATACTACTAGTAGTATGTTTTGCGAGATACTTTAACATACTAGTAGGAAGGCCCGTTCAAGGGAGACCCCCTAACCGGTTTTTGTTCAGCCTTGATACTATACAATTGTACCAGCGCTGTACGTGTACTACATGCGCAGCACCAAACGAATAACCATGTGTTTGGTGCTCCTTTTAGAAATTACGTCATTGAGCTATTCCGGGGGGGGGCAATTTTAATATTATCGGATGTTTTGATTGGTTCAAAGAATGTCTGTGATAGAAATAGCACCGAATGACCACGTGTTCGGGCGTTGGTTTAAGAAATGACGTCGATGATACAAGAAGCGATTCCCGGGGCGGGGGGGGGGGACTAATATCGGATGTTTTGATTGGTTCAAAGTAAATCCTGTGACAGAAATAGTTTCGATGTGTATAGATTTTAAACTGAGTCTTCGAACGTGCGTACAAATCAACACACACACACTTTATTTGTTCAATAATCACAAATCATCCCTGTATACTTTAATAGTAAAAAAAAGATTGGTTGACATATTTCGACCGCCAAATTTAATAAATGTGCAGTGCCAAATAACGATCATACAGGCGGGAATTTTAACTCAAATTTAACAATCGTACATGTACCTTTATTAGGCACTCGAGAGTATGGCCATTTTTCGACTTAGAATTTGACCGCATTTTGGCATTGAAATTAGGGGTATATCAGATTTTCTTCAAATGTAAGCTCAAAGTATTATTTTATTTTGTGGTAGTACAATTTGAAATGGCTAAAGGGCATATTTTGCCACGCCCTAGCGATGCTCTCGTTTGCATCTGGCATTTTTGGGTACCCACCTGCAGAAAGAAAACAAATTTGACACCCAACTTATATTTTATTTTTTTACACCCACTGTGACCCACCCCTAATATTTCACTAATTTTGGTCTAAACCACATAAAAACCCATATCACTCATATGACTGTGAAATTATCTCTTTTAACCCTTTCAGTGCCAAGTCCAATTTTTGTATCAACCCATATACCCTGTGCCAATGCATTCTCTTATACATGTATATGCGAGTCGACCATATGTCGCCTCGCATATATAAGAGAATGCATTGGCCTAAGGCTAACAATTTTTCATCATTTGTTATTATTTTTTACAATTTTAATAATTTGTTCTTATATTCTTTAACAGACTTATTTTGTAGGTTAACTTTTGTGCCAGGGAATCTTACGTTTTTCATGGGCATCAACATTTTTACTATGAATACTTGGTGATACTTTTGAATTATAACATGCCCCTAAGGTTTTATCCAGTTTGTTTTTAAATTCGCTATAGCATGCTGCATACCCAAAACAAATTCAACCAAACAAAATCTATAAAAAATTTATTGCCGAGACAATCCGATCTCAGTCCCCGTCAATATTACACGGGGTATCGGTATCTATTAGCGCCCATCGGAGCCGTTATCAACAAATAAATTCGTCCACATATATAATACTCCAGAATCATAAAGTTTACATCCCGAGGTTTCTGCCACATTAGCATTGTCAACCTCAATCGTGTGCTTTACATTTTCATATAATTCTCGTAGCATATTCGTAACGGCGATAATCACATTCAAAATTCCTCCCTTCATCATTTACTAATAACAATACGTATATCTCGGCAAAAAGCACAATATTCTTCCTTCATATACTCTTTTTTTCAATCTAGATGTCCCCAAAATTACAAATGCACACACATTTTCTAGATTCACGAACTAAAACACCGCACTTCATGTCGAGTCTCGTCATACGTAAGTCAACACGCATAAAGAGCGCTCGTTCAACGATAATTCTCTCGCACCTTCTCGTAGTTATTGAATCCGTACATGGGTCGAAATTTTCAAAGTCCGGCGGTGAAATGAAAATTTTGGAAAATGAAAGTTGTACCAGGTTTCATTGAGAGAGCACGAATTTGGGTAAAAAGAACACTTTTAGCGCAAAAAACCAAAATTCAATTTTTCGATCGAAATATTTTCTAAGTCGTATGTCTAGCGCCGAACGCCTAACCAACTTCACACGAGCAGCCTGACAATCGAATTTCATTTTCGAATTTCCTTGACAATTTTGACCAGATTCGAGTGGGGGTCGACGTTACTGAACTTAGCTGATCGGTCGAGAACCGGTGATTTCAACGTGAAATGGCCGTAAACATAAAGTCCCTGTAATTTAAACATCATATGGCTCCATATCCACCAGTGTTTGAAAAATTGAAATGCAAAAGTTTTGTCTACAGCACCAGAGATTTACACGTACAAACCGGGCTCGACGTTGCTTAACTTCGGAGATCGGACGAGAACCGGTGGTTTCAACGTGATATGGCCGTAGGCATGAAGTCCCATTTGAACATCATATGGCTCCACATCCACCAGTGTTTGAAAAATTCAAATGTAAAAGTTTTGTCTACAGCACCCGAGATTCCCAGGCGACTTTATCATAAAATCCCTGTAATTTAAACATCATATGGCTCCACATCCACATGTGTTTGAAAAATCACCATTCCTACCCGTCTTACAGAAATCACCATTCCTACCCGTCTTACAGAAAACCCGGACCAGTTGACCCTCGGTTGACCACCTACAGATATCCTGGGGGGATGGTACGTAAAAAATGACCCATTTTGAAGGAAATTTCGTATAGTTTGAGTATTTAGTGGCACAAGCTGTCGCTTTATGCCCACATAATCACCATTCATACCCGCCTTACAGAAAACCCGGACCAGTTGACCCTCGGTTGACCACCTACAGATATCCTGGGGGATGGTACGCAAAAAATGACCAATTTTTAAGGAAATTTCGTATAGTTTGAGTATTTAGTGGCACAAGCTGTCGCTTTATGTCCACATAATCACCATTCCTACCCGCCTTGCAGAAAACCCGGACCAGTTGACCCTCGGTTGACCACCTACTGATATCCTGGGGGGATGGTACGTAAAAAATGACCAATTTTGAAGGAAATTTCGTATAGTTTGAGTATTTAGTGGCACAAGCTGTCGCTTTATTTCGTCATTGCTCGCCTCATGCCACACACTAAACGGGGACTTGGGTTTGAAGTAATGCGAGTCCAAAAGTGGTTCAAATCTTGTCCTTTTCGAATCGACCTCATTTTCTTTTCACGCCTCAAAAAATCAAAAAATAATTTCACCTAAAATTTTGCACTTAGAAAAGCAATTTTCTCTCAGTGAAGCGAAAAAGTTCTGCAAAAATAATCCTTTATATATATACTCCGTATCAAAGACGCGGTCGTAACTTTATCACGTCTTATTCAAATACTAATTCATAAATTCCCCGTTATGCTACACACGATACGGAGTCCAAAACGGGTCCAAATCGACCTGTTCGAGAAAATTCGTTCATTTTCAAATCACTTTCGAAAAAAGGCTCCATTATTTCAACCTAAAGTTTTGGACTTGGACAAAATTTGCCACTCCCACTCCCCCATCCTCTGGGTTCACGCCCGCCCGGCGCAGACGGACCTACTCCGATTGCGTCAATCGAACACACCCCATACCGCGGGTTAGACGCTAATTCTTTCGAGACAATCCGATCTCAGTCCCCGTCAATATTACACGGGGTATCGGTATCTATTAGCGCCCATCGGAGCCGTTATCAACAAATAAATTCGTCCACATATATAATACTCCAGAATCATAAAGTTTACATCCCGAGGTTTCTGCCACATTAGCATTGTCAACCTCAATCGTGTGCTTTACATTTTCATATAATTCTCGTAGCATATTCGTAACGGCGATAATCACATTCAAAATTCCTCCCTTCATCATTTACTAATAACAATACGTATATCTCGGCAAAAAGCACAATATTCTTCCTTCATATACTCTTTTTTTCAATCTAGATGTCCCCAAAATTACAAATGCACACACATTTTCTAGATTCACGAACTAAAACACCGCACTTCATGTCGAGTCTCGTCATACGTAAGTCAACACGCATAAAGAGCGCTCGTTCAACGATAATTCTCTCGCACCTTCTCGTAGTTATTGAATCCGTACATGGGTCGAAATTTTCGAAGTCCGGCGGTGAAATGAAAATTTTGGAAAATGAAAGATGGACCAGGTTTCATTGAGAGAGCACGAATTTGGGTAAAAAGAACACTTTTAGCGCAAAAAACCAAAATTCAATTTTTCGATCGAAATATTTTCTAAGTCGTATGTCTAGCGCCGAACGCCTAACCAACTTCACACGAGCAGCCTGACAATCGAATTTCATTTTCGAATTTCCTTGACAATTTTGACCAGATTCGAGTGGGGGTCGACGTTACTGAACTTAGCTGATCGGTCGAGAACCGGTGATTTCAACGTGAAATGGCCGTAAACATAAAGTCCCTGTAATTTAAACATCATATGGCTCCATATCCACCAGTGTTTGAAAAATTGAAATGCAAATGTTTTGTCTACAGCACCAGAGATTTACACGTACAAACCGGGCTCGACGTTGCTTAACTTCGGAGATCGGACGAGAACCGGTGGTTTCAACGTGATATGGCCGTAGGCATGAAGTCCCATTTGAACATCATATGGCTCCACATCCACCAGTGTTTGAAAAATTCAAATGTAAAACTTTTGTCTACAGCACCCGAGATTCCCAGGCGACTTTATCATAAAATCCCTGTAATTTAAACATCATATGGCTCCACATCCACATGTGTTTGAAAAATCACCATTCCTACCCGTCTTACAGAAATCACCATTCCTACCCGTCTTACAGAAAACCCGGACCAGTTGACCCTCGGTTGACCACCTACATATATCCTGGGGGGATGGTATTGGTACGTAAAAAATGACCAATTTTGAAGGAAATTTCGTATAGTTTGAGTATTTAGTGGCACAAGCTGTCGCTTTATGCCCACATAATCACCATTCATACCCGCCTTACCGAAAACCCGGACCAGTTGACCCTCGGTTGACCACCTACAGATATCCTGGGGGGATGGCACGCAAAAAATGACCAATTTTTAAGGAAATTTCGTATAGTTTGAGTATTTAGTGGCACAAGCTGTCGCTTTATGTCCACATAATCACCATTCCTACCCGCCTTACAGAAAACCCGGACCAGTTGACCCTCGGTTGACCACCTACAGATATCCTGGGGGATGGTACGTAAAAAATGACCAATTTTGAAGGAAATTTCGTATAGTTTGAGTATTTAGTGGCACAAGCTGTCGCTTTATTTCGTCATTGCTCGCCTCATGCCACACACTAAACGGGGACTTGGGTTTGAAGTAATGCGAGTCCAAAAGTGGTTCAAATCTTGTCCTTTTCGAATCGACCTCATTTTCTTTTCACGCCTCAAAAAATCAAAAAATAATTCCACCTAAAATTTTGCACTTAGAAAAGCAATTTTCTCTCAGTGAAGCGAAAAAGTTCTGCAAAAATAATCCTTTATATATATACTCCGTATCAAAGACGCGGCCGTAACTTTATCACGTCTTATTCAAATACTAATTCATAAATTCCCCGTTATGCTAAACACGAAACGGAGTCCAAAACGGGTCCAAATCGACCTGTTCGAGAAAATTCGTTCATTTTCAAATCACTTTCGAAAAAAGGCTCCATTATTTCAACCTAAAGTTTTGGACTTGGACAAAATTTGCCACTCCCACTCCCCCATCCTCTGTGTTCACGCCCGCCCGGCGCAGACGGACCTACTCCGATTGCGTCAATCGAACACACCCCATACCGCGGGTTAGACGCTAATTCTTTCGAGACAATCCGATCTCAGTCCCCGTCAATATTACACGGGGTATCGGTATCTATTAGCGCCCATCGGAGCCGTTATCAACAAATAAATTCGTCCACATATATAATACTCCAGAATCATAAAGTTTACATCCCGAGGTTTCTGCCACATTAGCATTGTCAACCTCAATCTTGTGCTTTACATTTTCATATAATTCTCGTAGCATATTCGTAACGGCGATAATCACATTCAAAATTCCTCCCTTCATCATTTACTAATAACAATACGTATATCTCGGCAAAAAGCACAATATTCTTCCTTCATATACTCTTTTTTTCAATCTAGATGTCCCCAAAATTACAAATGCACACACATTTTCTAGATTCACGAACTAAAACACCGCACTTTATGTCGAGTCTCGTCATACGTAAGTCAACACGCATAAAGAGCGCTCGTTCAACGATAATTCTCTCGCACCTTCTCGTAGTTATTGAATCCGTACATGGGTCGAAATTTTCAATGTCCGGCGGTGAAATGAAAATTTTGGAATATGAAAGTTGGACCAGGTTTCATTGAGAGAGCACGAATTTGGGTAAAAAGAACACTTTTAGCGCAAAAAACCAAAATTCAATTTTTCGATCGAAATATTTTCTAAGTCGTATGTCTAGCGCCGAACGCCTAACCAACTTCACACGAGCAGCCTGACAATCGAATTTCATTTTCGAATTTCCTTGACAATTTTGACCAGATTCGAGTGGGGGTCGACGTTACTGAACTTAGCTGATCGGTCGAGAACCGGTGATTTCAACGTGAAATGGCCGTAAACATAAAGTCCCTGTAATTTAAACATCATATGGCTCCATATCCACCAGTGTTTGAAAAATTGAAATGCAAATGTTTTGTCTACAGCACCAGAGATTTACACGTACAAACCGGGCTCGACGTTGCTTAACTTCGGAGATCGGACGAGAACCGGTGGTTTCAACGTGATATGGCCGTAGGCATGAAGTCCCATTTGAACATCATATGGCTCCACATCCACCAGTGTTTGAAAAATTCAAATGTAAAAGTTTTGTCTACAGCACCCGAGATTCCCAGGCGACTTTATCATAAAATCCCTGTAATTTAAACATCATATGGCTCCACATCCACATGTGTTTGAAAAATCACCATTCCTACCCGTCTTACAGAAATCACCATTCCTACCCGTCTTACAGAAAACCCGGACCAGTTGACCCTCGGTTGACCACCTACATATATCCTGGGGGGATGGTATTGGTACGTAAAAAATGACCAATTTTGAAGGAAATTTCGTATAGTTTGAGTATTTAGTGGCACAAGCTGTCGCTTTATGCCCACATAATCACCATTCATACCCGCCTTACCGAAAACCCGGACCAGTTGACCCTCGGTTGACCACCTACAGATATCCTGGGGGGATGGTACGCAAAAAATGACCAATTTTTAAGGAAATTTCGTATAGTTTGAGTATTTAGTGGCACAAGCTGTCGCTTTATGTCCACATAATCACCATTCCTACCCGCCTTACAGAAAACCCGGACCAGTTGACCCTCGGTTGACCACCTACAGATATCCTGGGGGATGGTACGTAAAAAATGACCAATTTTGAAGGAAATTTCGTATAGTTTGAGTATTTAGTGGCACAAGCTGTCGCTTTATTTCGTCATTGCTCGCCTCATGCCACACACTAAACGGGGACTTGGGTTTGAAGTAATGCGAGTCCAAAAGTGGTTCAAATCTTGTCCTTTTCGAATCGACCTCATTTTCTTTTCACGCCTCAAAAAATCAAAAAATAATTCCACCTAAAATTTTGCACTTAGAAAAGCAATTTTCTCTCAGTGAAGGGAAAAAGTTCTGCAAAAATAATCCTTTATATATATACTCCGTATCAAAGACGCGGCCGTAACTTTATCACGTCTTATTCAAATACTAATTCATAAATTCCCCGTTATGCTACACACGAAACGGAGTCCAAAACGGGTCCAAATCGACCTGTTCGAGAAAATTCGTTCATTTTCAAATCACTTTCGAAAAAAGGCTCCATTATTTCAACCTAAAGTTTTGGACTTGGACAAAATTTGCCACTCCCACTCCCCCATCCTCTGGGTTCACGCCCGCCCGGCGCAGACGGACCTACTCCGATTGCGTCAATCGAACACACCCCATACCGCGGGTTAGACGCTAATTCTTTCGAGACAATCCGATCTCAGTCCCCGTCAATATTACACGGGGTATCGGTATCTATTAGCGCCCATCGGAGCCGTTATCAACAAATAAATTCGTCCACATATATAATACTCCAGAATCATAAAGTTTACATCCCGAGGTTTCTGCCACATTAGCTGTGCCAAGACAACCCCCAGGGACATAACTTTCAACCCGGGAAGAAGAAGGCAATATCTTAGTCGCGGGAGCCGCTAGTTTACCACACATACTAGCGCCCCTGATGACTGGTCATCAACATTGCGACATCAAAACGAATTGGCGGACATCTAGCAGTAACCAGGCCGATACATACATACATACATAGTAGGACAACTATGAAGTAAACAGAACGCTTAAGGGATTAGCGAGACGAGATACTTTACCTACGGCGCCCATTGAAACCTAACGCGGCACGAAGGCAAGGATAAGATACCTGAAGAACACAGAGGAACACATAGGAAAATTACCTCGCATGATCAGCCCAGGAACGCCCCATCCGATGGATCATGAAATGCGGATCCAGGCGGAATAACACCATGGTCCTATTTAGTGGCAAGCAAAATTGAGACCTTTACACAGACAGTTCTAGCCAACCCCGCAGCGAACACTAGGAACTCTCAGACACGCAGGAAAGCAGTTAGAAGCTATGGACGAAGATGCAAGGTAAACATTACGAGCTTGTAGTCTTAACTACGCCCTACTGATGCGCCGACGAAGACGGAAGAAGAGCAGACGACAGGAAGATAAACTCAACCGGAACTCAACCGAGTAGAAGACAAGAAGATACACTCAATCCATGAAGACGGAAGAAGGCCCCGAACCGAGCAGACGACAGGAAGAGAAACTCAACCAGGAGAAACCCAGATGCTGATGATTGAACATTATTAACTTTGTTGTAATTAAATAATCAAACCGTTCTGATAGCCTTAAGAGTTATATGTACCCGTATTGGCACATATCTCTTAACTGGTGCCTTCGAGCCAGGATCTGAACGCTAATCACAGACACAACGTGAAGCCAGAAGAAGAACAGTGTGAACAGAAACAGTGTGGGAAAATTCGCAAAACGTGAGTCTAATTGTTTATTATCATAATGGCTACCCAATCTACATCTGCCGGCGTTCTCGCCCCATTGACAGAGTCTATCAATTCTCAAATTGCTGCAATGGCCATGACTACGGTGACACAGGTAGTGACGTCATTTGACGGGGACCCCACGAAATACCACGGGTGGGTCAAGTCGATAGAAAAATGCGCAATCCTAACCGGCGCTAACGAAGCAAAGAAGCCCTACATGGCATTCCAGTCCGCGACGGGCCCCGTTTCAGATTTTTTACAAAGATATTTGGCCACAAACCCGGACGCCACGTGGCAAGATACGAAAACCGAATTATCTAGTCGATTTGCCGAAATAAATGACAATCAATTCGCCTTTTCGATGCTAAGAAAAATCAAGCAAAAACATAACGAAAACTTACATGTGCTTGCCGAACGAATCTTGGAAATCGCGACGGTGGCATATCGAGATCAGCCCTGCGGGATCAACTCGGTCGAAGGCCAACTCGTAGGATTTTATATTGACGCTTTAAGAAGCGACAGTTTGAAAATGAAGTTGATAAGGGATGCGCCAAAAACACTAAAAGCGGCAGCCGAAATCGCCATGCGGGAAATGGGGATCCGACGGGTATTCAACCTACGAACGGGCCGCGAAAATTACAACGAAAACGAACCGGAAGCAATGGAAATCGATAGTTTCAGAAACAAACGCGCGAGGGCGACCTGCGATATATGCGAACGCGACAACCACACGACCCGAGAACACCGATCACGCCCGAGACAGGTGCATGTCGAAGCGGTGGTTAAACCACGAACAGTCGAATGTTGGACGTGTCAAGGTGACCATTTCGCTCGCGACTGCCCCTTTAAGACCGAAAACCGAAGGCGCGTATCTTGCTGGGTTTGCGAAGGTAATCACTTGGCTAGAAATTGCCCCTCTAAATCCGGAGATTCGAACCAAAAGCAATGGAACGCGCCGGTAACGCCACCTAGGGGAATCCGCCGAGATCAGCCGAACCGACCACGTGACATATCCCATGATACACCGCGACACAGCCGGAGATATCCGACATTAAACGAACCACCACGAATGATGACCCCGCCCACATATGCAAAAAACTAAGAAATCCTCTCATTGGGGCCACAAATGGGAGGAAATATAGCATAAATATTGTAGGGAACCCCAGCTCATGTTTAGTCAGAATAGGTAAAAATAAATACCGCTCATTAGTAGATAGTGGCGCGGAAGTCTCATTGATTCACAAACGCGTCTATGACGCATTACAGTTTCGACCAAAACTAACTAGGGAACACATTAACCTTAGCTCAGTAAATGGGAAATCATTGGGCGTGCTTGGTAGCGTGGAATTAACCTTCAGAATGTCGACTTTAAAATTAACCCATAAATTTTATGTGGTGAATGACATGACCCGGAACATGATATTGGGGAGGGATTGGTTGACCTCTCGGGGGGTCAGACTATATTATGACCTGGGATGTCTCAAGGTCAATGACGTGTACGTCCCCTTGGAATCGGACGCGCACATAGCTTCACTGCTGAGGTTGACCTGCAAGGTTAATTTAAAGCCCCAAACGTCAACTTTATGCCTGGGAAAATCGAAAAACTTAGCCTCTCTTCACAAGTCAACATTAGTAGAGGTGGCCCAAATCGAAAAAGGCTACCTAGCGTCGGAACCCGGTCTGGAACTTGGCAGCTCCGTGTCAGGGGTGGGCAAGAGGAACAAGGTCCCGGTATTACTCGTCAATAACACCAACAAAACGTTTCGCCTACGACGGGGCAGTGTAATCGGCAAGACGGTAGTGTGTGACCCTGGAACCAGCCGCGAAATTAACTCTTTGTCACAAAGCTCCCAGTTCCCGACGACCCGTAATTACCGCGACGATGGCTACGCCCTTAGACGCGCCGGCCATAACAGGGTAGACAACTCTAGGTCAGCGCGCGCTACCGGCGAGAAAAGATTAAATTTGGCCGAAGTTTCGTGCCCAGAGCGATACCGAGAAACACTGATAAAATTGTTGAAGTCCAACTCGGACATCTTTGCCGACAAAGATACCGAGCTGACACAGACGAGCACAGTCAAAATGCATATCGACACGGGAAACCACCCTCCGATAAAACTTCGCCCGTATCGCACCCCTTTGAATAAACGACCGTTGGTTGACGTTGCCATAAATGATATGCTAGAAGCAGACATTATCAGGCCGAGTTCGAGTCCTTACTCAAGTCCGATTGTTATGGTTGATAAGCGCGATGGCACCAAACGATTTTGCGTCGACTTCAGGCAATTAAACGCCGTAACCAAACCTATGTCATACCCACTTCCGGTTATCGACGATATTTTGGCACTTCTTGGAAAATCTAAATTCTTCACCGCTATCGATCTCAAAAGCGGTTATTGGCAGTGCCAGGTCGCAGAGGAGGACAAGCAAAAGGCGGCATTCGCTTGCCACCGAGGTCTCTTTGAATTCAACTCCATGCCTTTTGGGCTCCGGAACGCCGGAGGGGTTTTCTCCCAGCTGATGGCCCAGGTGTTATGTGGGATGGGTGATTACGCCATTGCCTACTTAGACGACGTCCTCATATACAGCGAGTCCCTAGAATTACACTTGGAACATATCCAGAAAGTCTTTGACAGGTTGCGCCAACATACACTGAAATTAAAATTAAAAAAGTGCCAATTCCTAAAGCAAGAAACACAGTTTTTGGGTTTTATAATTGATACCGACGGCGTCCGACCTGACCCCGACAAGGTCAAGGCCATCCGGTCGCTTGTACCCCCAACATCAGTCAAGGAAGTACGTTCATTCATTGGCATGAGCAACTACTACCGCCGATTTGTCCCCTCATTTTCGCAGATCGCTGAACCTTTGGTACAGCTTACAAAAAAATATGCCAAATTCAAATGGGACCAAGCTTGCCAAATTTCGTTTGACAAACTAAAAGAAAATCTGACGGCAGTGCCTCTCTTGGCCTACCCAAATACGGCCACGCCCTATACATTGTATACTGATGCAAGCGACCTTTGCATCGGTGCCTGTCTGACCCAGTTGGGCTCAGATGGCGTTGAAGAACCAATTTATTATCTCTCACACAAACTTAGTGATACTCAAACCCGATAGCCAACTGTGGAGAAAGAGGCGTATGCAATTCACTTCGCATTACAATAAGTAGTCGTGCCCTATCGATCACAGGTCGCGCGTCCCCATGAAACCCGGCACTTGCGCGCGGCAATTCAATAACTATACCTTTAAACTTTACAATCACGCGCCGAGAGATAACGAGCACCACAGCGACGTGCACACCGCCACCTTTAGGGTTACTACGTTAAGCGCACCCCGCTCAAATAAACGCGATCGAAAATATGCTCACGACTGACTTAGCGAACGAAAAAGTATTACCCCGATGAATGGTAGAGATGGCCAGGGTGGTATTTTGCCCTAGTGACGTAGTTACAGTAGTAATTTTCATTATCTTGACCCACCGATTCTGGTGGAAAATTGTTAAACGACATTTACCAAGGTTAGCCATTATGTATAATAAGCAGTTAGACCAGCGACCTGAGGATATCCCGAATGCCGTGTTCAAAGAACCCATCGACGAAGCAATGGAGACGGATGCACCAAAGCCGTCTGCGCTATTCCGGGACAACACTCAGGAACGCCTACATGTATATCCAATTATAGCCGTCAGAGGCTGACCACATCTGTGGCGGATTTGGATTAGTATTAATTATGTATCGTATATTAATGTATTCCGAATTTCCTTCGTAATTATTGTTGCGCGGATATCAGAATCATTTGCATGTATATAGACATTTATGCATTTCGTATATTTCAAATATTAATTGTTGCATAACGATGTCCAGGGTATTATAGTTGTATAATCATCAGAATGATTATAGCAAGCGTTGAATAGGGACTATAAATCCCGACATCCAGTCATAAGTTTTGATGATTGAAATCAATCACCCCGACTTATCTTGTGTTTAACTGTTCGTCAACCAATCCATCTATATAATTAGTTGTAAATTCCATTTTCGCATTGGGCCGATCTGACGACCCTCAAGTGATACCGATAAATTGGAAAAGTAACCATTGTGTATACTGACTGTGTCATTTGTTCTCAAACCTCACACAAATATCCGTTTGAGTATTACAGGCTGACCATGGCGGTGGAACAAGGGTCGACCAGTTGTCAGAACCTAACCCCACACTCGGACATTGAGGACGAAAATACCTCGACATCCGATGATGACGATATGACACCCAATTCAGATGCACGACCATCCACCAGCAGGCGGCCGCATGAAAGCTACCTCGACATGACGCCGCGCATGCAGTCACCCACATCCTACAACCAGCCATGGGTTCAGCCTTACAACGAGCATAGACGATATTACGCAACACAGTCACCTCCCCCGCCTTACAGCCCGCCCAGAGAAACTGAAGATGCACTCATCGACATCGACCCCGATTGGTACTACTTCACGACCGAACACCGACAGCCGATCCGGACTCGCCAGCGAACCTACGCTAGAGCACGACAACAGCCGTACCAACGACATCGACGTACATACGAACAACGGAGGCCTCTCACTCACCGATGCCGCTGTTGCGAACTACTCCGACGAGTCATCGACCTGCTACGCAGCGACGGATTGGGCTTTCAGGATCAACTTTAAAATAAAAAACAGTCACAGCCAGTAAGTCGGAGTTGTCTGAGAGACGCCCAGACAACCCGATTTGCATGACGGGGGACGACGTCGCACCAGCTATCTGTCGCCGCGGCCGCTGTTGCGAAACACTCCGACGAATCATCGCCCTGCCGCGCGGCGACGAATCAGACTTGCGATTTCAAGATCAACTTTAAATCGAAAAAGCGAAGGAGTAATGTGCCAAGACAACCCACAGGGACATAACTTTCAACCCGGGAAGAAGAAGGCAATATCTTAGTCGCGGGAGCCGCTAGTTTACCACACATACTAGCGCCCTGATGACTGGTCATCAACATTGCGACATCAAAACGAATTGGCGGACATCTAGCAGTAACCAGGCCGATACATACATACATACATAGTAGGACAACTATGAAGTAAACAGAACGCTTAAGGGATTAGCGAGACGAGATACTTTACCTACGGCGCCCATTGAAACCTAACGCGGCACGAAGGCAAGGATAAGATACCTGAAGAACACAGAGGAACACATAGGAAAGTTACCTCGCATGAGCAGCCCAGGAACGCCCCATCCGATGGATCATGAAAAGCGGATCCAGGCGGAATAACACCATGGTCCTATTTAGTGGCAAGCAAAATTGAGACCTTTACACAGACAGTTCTAGCCAACCCCGCAGCGAACACTAGGAACTCTCAGACACGCAGGAAAGCAGTTAGAAGCTATGGACGAAGATGCAAGGTAAACATTACGGGCTTGTAGTCTTAACTACGCCCTACTGATGCGCCGACGAAGACGGAAGAAGAGCAGACGACAGGAAGATAAACTCAACCGGAACTCAACCGAGTAGAAGACAAGAAGATACACTCAATCCACGAAGACGGAAGAAGGCCCCGAACCGAGCAGACGACAGGAAGAGAAACTCAACCAGGAGAAACCCAGATGCTGATGATTGAACATTATTAACTTTGTTGTAATTAAATAATCAAACCGTTCTGATAGCCTTAAGAGTTACATGTACCCGTATTGGCACATAGCATTATCAACCTCAATCGTGTGCTTTACATTTTCATATAATTCTCGTAGCATATTCGTAACGGCGATAATCACATTCAAAATTCCTCCCTTCATCATTTACTAATAACAATACGTATATCTCGGCAAAAAGCACAATATTCTTCCTTCATATACTCTTTTTTTCAATCTAGATGTCCCCAAAATTACAAATGCACACACATTTTCTAGATTCACGAACTAAAACACCGCACTTCATGTCGAGTCTCGTCATACGTAAGTCAACACGCATAAAGAGCGCTCGTTCAACGATAATTCTCTCGCACCTTCTCGTAGTTATTGAATCCGTACATGGGTCGAAATTTTCAAAGTCCGGCGGTGAAATGAAAATTTTGGAAAATGAAAGTTGGACCAGGTTTCATTGAGAGAGCACGAATTTGGGTAAAAAGAACACTTTTAGCGCAAAAAACCAAAATTCAATTTTTCGATCGAAATATTTTCTAAGTCGTATGTCTAGCGCCGAACGCCTAACCAACTTCACACGAGCAGCCTGACAATCGAATTTCATTTTCGAATTTCCTTGACAATTTTGACCAGATTCGAGTGGGGGTCGACGTTACTGAACTTAGCTGATCGGTCGAGAACCGGTGATTTCAACGTGAAATGGCCGTAAACATAAAGTCCCTGTAATTTAAACATCATATGGCTCCATATCCACCAGTGTTTGAAAAATTGAAATGCAAATGTTTTGTCTACAGCACCAGAGATTTACACGTACAAACCGGGCTCGACGTTGCTTAACTTCGGAGATCGGACGAGAACCGGTGGTTTCAACGTGATATGGCCGTAGGCATGAAGTCCCATTTGAACATCATATGGCTCCACATCCACCAGTGTTTGAAAAATTCAAATGTAAAAGTTTTGTCTACAGCACCCGAGATTCCCAGGCGACTTTATCATAAAATCCCTGTAATTTAAACATCATATGGCTCCACATCCACATGTGTTTGAAAAATCACCATTCCTACCCGTCTTACAGAAATCACCATTCCTACCCGTCTTACAGAAAACCCGGACCAGTTGACCCTCGGTTGACCACCTACATATATCCTGGGGGGATGGTACGTAAAAAATGACCAATTTTGAAGGAAATTTCGTATAGTTTGAGTATTTAGTGGCACAAGCTGTCGCTTTATGCCCACATAATCACCATTCATACCCGCCTTACCGAAAACCCGGACCAGTTGACCCTCGGTTGACCACCTACAGATATCCTGGGGGGATGGTACGCAAAAAAGACCAATTTTTAAGGAAATTTCGTATAGTTTGAGTATTTAGTCGCACAAGCTGTCGCTTTATGTCCACATAATCACCATTCCTACCCGCCTTACAGAAAACCCGGACCAGTTGACCCTCGGTTGACCACCTACAGATATCCTGGGGGGATGGTACGTAAAAAATGACCAATTTTGAAGGAAATTTCGTATAGTTTGAGTATTTAGTGGCACAAGCTGACGCTTTATTTCGTCATTGCTCGCCTCATGCCACACACTAAACGGGGACTTGGGTTTGAAGTAATGCGAGTCCAAAAGTGGTTCAAATCTTGTCCTTTTCGAATCGACCTCATTTTCTTTTCACGCCTCAAAAAATCAAAAAATAATTCCACCTAAAATTTTGCACTTAGAAAAGCAATTTTCTCTCAGTGAAGCGAAAAAGTTCTGCAAAAATAATCCTTTATATATATACTCCGTATCAAAGACGCGGCCGTAACTTTATCACGTCTTATTCAAATACTAATTCATAAATTCCCCGTTATGCTACACACGAAACGGAGTCCAAAACGGGTCCAAATCGACCTGTTCGAGAAAATTCGTTCATTTTCAAATCACTTTCGAAAAAAGGCTCCATTATTTCAACCTAAAGTTTTGGACTTGGACAAAATTTGCCACTCCTACTCCCCCATCCTCTGGGTTCACGCCCGCCCGGCGCAGACGGACCTACTCCGATTGCGTCAATCGAACACACCCCATACCGCGGGTTAGACGCTAATTCTTTCGAGACAATCCGATCTCAGTCCCCGTCAATATTACACGGGGTATCGGTATCTATTAGCGCCCATCGGAGCCGTTATCAACAAATAAATTCGTCCACATATATAATACTCCAGAATCATAAAGTTTACATCCCGAGGTTTCTGCCACATTAGCATTGTCAACCTCAATCGTGTGCTTTACATTTTCATATAATTCTCGTAGCATATTCGTAACGGCGATAATCACATTCAAAATTCCTCCCTTCATCATTTACTAATAACAATACGTATATCTCGGCAAAAAGCACAATATTCTTCCTTCATATACTCTTTTTTTCAATCTAGATGTCCCCAAAATTACAAATGCACACACATTTTCTAGATTCACGAACTAAAACACCGCACTTCATGTCGAGTCTCGTCATACGTAAGTCAACACGCATAAAGAGCGCTCGTTCAACGATAATTCTCTCGCACCTTCTCGTAGTTATTGAATCCGTACATGGGTCGAAATTTTCAAAGTCCGGCGGTGAAATGAAAATTTTGGAAAATGAAAGTTGGACCAGGTTTCATTGAGAGAGCACGAATTTGGGTAAAAAGAACACTTTTAGCGCAAAAAACCAAAATTCAATTTTTCGATCGAAATATTTTCTAAGTCGTATGTCTAGCGCCGAACGCCTAACCAACTTCACACGAGCAGCCTGACAATCGAATTTCATTTTCGAATTTCCTTGACAATTTTGACCAGATTCGAGTGGGGGTCGACGTTACTGAACTTAGCTGATCGGTCGAGAACCGGTGATTTCAACGTGAAATGGCCGTAAACATAAAGTCCCTGTAATTTAAACATCATATGGCTCCATATCCACCAGTGTTTGAAAAATTGAAATGCAAATGTTTTGTCTACAGCACCAGAGATTTACACGTACAAACCGGGCTCGACGTTGCTTAACTTCGGAGATCGGACGAGAACCGGTGGTTTCAACGTGATATGGCCGTAGGCATGAAGTCCCATTTGAACATCATATGGCTCCACATCCACCAGTGTTTGAAAAATTCAAATGTAAAAGTTTTGTCTACAGCACCCGAGATTCCCAGGCGACTTTATCATAAAATCCCTGTAATTTAAACATCATATGGCTCCACATCCACATGTGTTTGAAAAATCACCATTCCTACCCGTCTTACAGAAATCACCATTCCTACCCGTCTTACAGAAAACCCGGACCAGTTGACCCTCGGTTGACCACCTACATATATCCTGGGGGGATGGTATTGGTACGTAAAAAATGACCAATTTTGAAGGAAATTTCGTATAGTTTGAGTATTTAGTGGCACAAGCTGTCGCTTTATGCCCACATAATCACCATTCATACCCGCCTTACAGAAAACCCGGACCAGTTGACCCTCGGTTGACCACCTACAGATATCCTGGGGGATGGTACGCAAAAAATGACCAATTTTTAAGGAAATTTCGTATAGTTTGAGTATTTAGTCGCACAAGCTGTCGCTTTATGTCCACATAATCACCATTCCTACCCGCCTTACAGAAAACCCGGACCAGTTGACCCTCGGTTGACCACCTACAGATATCCTGGGGGGATGGTACGTAAAAAATGACCAATTTTGAAGGAAATTTCGTATAGTTTGAGTATTTAGTGGCACAAGCTGTCGCTTTATTTCGTCATTGCTCGCCTCATGCCACACACTAAACGGGGACTTGGGTTTGAAGTAATGCGAGTCCAAAAGTGGTTCAAATCTTGTCCTTTTCGAATCGACCTCATTTTCTTTTCACGCCTCAAAAAATCAAAAAATAATTCCACCTAAAATTTTGCACTTAGAAAAGCAATTTTCTCTCAGTGAAGCGAAAAAGTTCTGCAAAAATAATCCTTTATATATATACTCCGTATCAAAGACGCGGCCGTAACTTTATCACGTCTTATTCAAATACTAATTCATAAATTCCCCGTTATGCTACACACGAAACGGAGTCCAAAACGGGTCCAAATCGACATGTTCGAGAAAATTCGTTCATTTTCAAATCACTTTCGAAAAAAGGCTCCATTATTTCAACCTAAAGTTTTGGACTTGGAAAAAATTTGCCACTCCCCCATCCTCTGGGTTCACACCCGCCCGGCGCAGACGGACCTACTCAGATTGCGTCAATCGAACACACCCCATACCGCTAATTCTTTCGAGACAATCCGATCTCAGTCCCCGTCAATATTACACGGGGTATCGGTATCTATTAGCGCCCATCGGAGCCGTTATCAACAAATAAATTCGTCCACATATATAATACTCCAGAATCATAAAGTTTACATCCCGAGGTTTCTGCCACATTAGCATTGTCAACCTCAATCGTGTGCTTTACATTTTCATATAATTCTCGTAGCATATTCGTAACGGCGATAATCACATTCAAAATTCCTCCCTTCATCATTTACTAATAACAATACGTATATCTCGGCAAAAAGCACAATATTCTTCCTTCATATACTCTTTTTTTTCAATCTAGATGTCCCCAAAATTACAAATGCACACACATTTTCTAGATTCACGAACTAAAACACCGCACTTCATGTCGAGTCTCGTCATACGTAAGTCAACACGCATAAAGAGCGCTCGTTCAACGATAATTCTCTCGCACCTTCTCGTAGTTATTGAATCCGTACATGGGTCGAAATTTTCAAAGTCCGGCGGTGAAATGAAAATTTTGGAAAATGAAAGTTGGACCAGGTTTCATTGAGAGAGCACGAATTTGGGTAAAAAGAACACTTTTAGCGCAAAAAAACCAAAATTCAATTTTTCGATCGAAATATTTTCTAAGTCGTATGTCTAGCGCCGAACGCCTAACCAACTTCACACGAGCAGCCTGACAATCGAATTTCATTTTCGAATTTCCTTGACAATTTTTGACCAGATTCGAGTGGGGGTCGACGTTACTGAACTTAGCTGATCGGTCGAGAACCGGTGATTTCAACGTGAAATGGCGGTAAACATAAAGTCCCTGTAATTTAAACATCATATGGCTCCATATCCACCAGTGTTTGAAAAATTGAAATGCAAATGTTTTGTCTACAGCACCAGATATTTACACGTACAAACCGGGCTCGACGTTGCTTAACTTCGGAGATCGGACGAGAACCGGTGGTTTCAACGTGATATGGCCGTAGGCATGAAGTCCCATTTGAACATCATATGGCTCCACATCCACCAGTGTTTGAAAAATTCAAATGTAAAAGTTTTGTCTACAGCACCCGAGATTCCCAGGCGACTTTATCATAAAATCCCTGTAATTTAAACATCATATGGCTCCACATCCACATGTGTTTGAAAAATCACCATTCCTACCCGTCTTACAGAAATCACCATTCCTACCCGTCTTACAGAAAACCCGGACCAGTTGACCCTCGGTTGACCACCTACATATATCCTGGGGGGATGGTATTGGTACGTAAAAAATGACCAATTTTGAAGGAAATTTCGTATAGTTTGAGTATTTAGTGGCACAAGCTGTCGCTTTATGCCCACATAATCACCATTCATACCCGCCTTACAGAAAATCCGGACCAGTTGACCCTCGGTTGGCCACCTACAGATATCCTGGGGGGATGGTATGCAAAAAATGACCAATTTTTAAGGAAATTTCGTATAGTTTGAGTATTTAGTCGCACAAGCTGTCGCTTTATGTCCACATAATCACCATTCCTACCCGCCTTACAGAAAACCCGGACCAGTTGACCCTCGGTTGACCACCTACAGATATCCTGGGGGGATGGTACGTAAAAAAATGACCAATTTTGAAGGAAATTTCGTATAGTTTGAGTATTTAGTGGCACAAGCTGTCGCTTTATTTCGTCATTGCTCGCCTCATGCCACACACTAAACGGGGACTTGGGTTTGAAGTAATGCGAGTCCAAAAGTGGTTCAAATCTTGTCCTTTTCGAATCGACCTCATTTTCTTTTCACGCCTCAAAAAATCAAAAAATAATTCCACCTAAAATTTTGCACTTAGAAAAGCAATTTTCTCTCAGTGAAGCGAAAAAGTTCTGCAAAAATAATCCTTTATATATATACTCCGTATCAAAGACGCGGCCGTAACTTTATCACGTCTTATTCAAATACTAATTCATAAATTCCCCGTTATGCTACACACGAAACGGAGTCCAAAACGGGTCCAAATCGACCTGTTCGAGAAAATTCGTTCATTTTCAAATCACTTTCGAAAAAAGGCTCCATTATTTCAACCTAAAGTTTTGGACTTGGAAAAAATTTGCCACTCCCACTCCCCCATTCTCTGGCTTCACGCCCGCCCGGCGCAGACGGACCTACTCCGATTGCGTCAATCGAACACACCCCATACCGCGGGTTAGACGCTAATTCTTTCGAGACAATCCGATCTCAGTCCCCGTCAATATTATACGGGATATCGGTATCTATTAGCGCCCATCGGAGCCGTTATCAACAAATAAATTCGTCCACATATATAATACTCCAGAATCATAAAGTTTACATCCCGAGGTTTCTGCCACATTAGCATTGTCAACCTCAATCGTGTGCTTTACATTTTCATATAATTCTCGTAGCATATTCGTAACGGCGATAATCACATTCAAAATTCCTCCCTTCATCATTTACTAATAACAATACGTATATCTCGGCAAAAAGCACAATATTCTTCCTTCATATACTCTTTTTTTCAATCTAGATGTCCCCAAAATTACAAATGCACACACATTTTCTAGATTCACGAACTAAAACACCGCACTTCATGTCGAGTCTCGTCATACGTAAGTCAACACGCATAAAGAGCGCTCGTTCAACGATAATTCTCTCGCACCTTCTCGTAGTTATTGAATCCGTACATGGGTCGAAATTTTCAAAGTCCGGCGGTGAAATGAAAATTTTGGAAAATGAAAGTTGGACCAGGTTTCATTGAGAGAGCACGAATTTGGGTAAAAAGGACACTTTTAGCGCAAAAAACCAAAATTCAATTTTTCGATCGAAATATTTTCTAAGTCGTATGTCTAGCGCCGAACGCCTAACCAACTTCACACGAGCAGCCTGACAATCGAATTTCATTTTCGAATTTCCTTGACAATTTTGACCAGATTCGAGTGGGGGTCGACGTTACTGAACTTAGCTGATCGGTCGAGAACCGGTGATTTCAACGTGAAATGGCCGTAAACATAAAGTCCCTGTAATTTAAACATCATATGGCTCCATATCCACCAGTGTTTGAAAAATTGAAATGTAAATGTTTTGTCTACAGCACCAGAGATTTACACGTACAAACCGGGCTCGACGTTGCTTAACTTCGGAGATCGGACGAGAACCGGTGGTTTCAACGTGATATGGCCGTAGGCATGAAGTCCCATTTGAACATCATATGGCTCCACATCCACCAGTGTTTGAAAAATTCAAATGTAAAAGTTTTGTCTACAGCACCCGAGATTCCCAGGCGACTTTATCATAAAATCCCTGTAATTTAAACATCATATGGCTCCACATCCACATGTGTTTGAAAAATCACCATTCCTACCCGTCTTACAGAAATCACCATTCCTACCCGTCTTACAGAAAACCCGGACCAGTTGACCCTCGGTTGACCACCTACATATATCCAGGGGGGATGGTATTGGTACGTAAAAAATGACCAATTTTGAAGGAAATTTCGTATAGTTTGAGTATTTAGTGGCACAAGCTGTCGCTTTATGCCCACATAATCACCATTCATACCCGCCTTACAGAAAACCCGGACCAGTTGACCCTCGGTTGACCACCTACAGATATCCTGGGGGGATGGTACGCAAAAAATGACCAATTTTTAAGGAAATTTCGTATAGTTTGAGTATTTAGTGGCACAAGCTGTCGCTTTATTTCGTCATTGCTCGCCTCATGCCACACACTAAACGGGGACTTGGGTTTGAAGTAATGCGAGTCCAAAAGTGGTTCAAATCTTGTCCTTTTCGAATCGACCTCATTTTCTTTTCACGCCTCAAAAAATCAAAAAATAATTCCACCTAAAATTTTGCACTTAGAAAAGCAATTTTCTCTCAGTGAAGCGAAAAAGTTCTGCAAAAATAATCCTTTATATATATACTCCGTATCAAAGACGCGGCCGTAACTTTATCACGTCTTATTCAAATACTAATTCATAAATTCCCCGTTATGCTACACACGAAACGGAGTCCAAAACGGGTCCAAATCGACATGTTCGAGAAAATTCGTTCATTTTCAAATCACTTTCGAAAAAAGGCTCCATTATTTCAACCTAAAGTTTTGGACTTGGAAAAAATTTGCCACTCCCCCATCCTCTGCGTTCACACCCGCCCGGCGCAGACGGACCTACTCAGATTGCGTCAATCGAACACACCCCATACCGCTAATTCTTTCGAGACAATCCGATCTCAGTCCCCGTCAATATTACACGGGGTATCGGTATCTATTAGCGCCCATCGGAGCCGTTATCAACAAATAAATTCGTCCACATATATAATACTCCAGAATCATAAAGTTTACATCCCGAGGTTTCTGCCACATTAGCATTGTCAACCTCAATCGTGTGCTTTACATTTTCATATAATTCTCGTAGCATATTCGTAACGGCGATAATCACATTCAAAATTCCTCCCTTCATCATTTACTAATAACAATACGTATATCTCGGCAAAAAGCACAATATTCTTCCTTCATATACTCTTTTTTTTCAATCTAGATGTCCCCAAAATTACAAATGCACACACATTTTCTAGATTCACGAACTAAAACACCGCACTTCATGTCGAGTCTCGTCATACGTAAGTCAACACGCATAAAGAGCGCTCGTTCAACGATAATTCTCTCGCACCTTCTCGTAGTTATTGAATCCGTACATGGGTCGAAATTTTCAAAGTCCGGCGGTGAAATGAAAATTTTGGAAAATGAAAGTTGGACCAGGTTTCATTGAGAGAGCACGAATTTGGGTAAAAAGAACACTTTTAGCGCAAAAAACCAAAATTCAATTTTTCGATCGAAATATTTTCTAAGTCGTATGTCTAGCGCCGAACGCCTAACCAACTTCACACGAGCAGCCTGACAATCGAATTTCATTTTCGAATTTCCTTGACAATTTTGACCAGATTCGAGTGGGGGTCGACGTTACTGAACTTAGCTGATCGGTCGAGAACCGGTGATTTCAACGTGAAATGGCCGTAAACATAAAGTCCCTGTAATTTAAACATCATATGGCTCCATATCCACCAGTGTTTGAAAAATTGAAATGCAAATGTTTTGTCTACAGCACCAGAGATTTACACGTACAAACCGGGCTCGACGTTGCTTAACTTCGGAGATCGGACGAGAACCGGTGGTTTCAACGTGATATGGCCGTAGGCATGAAGTCCCATTTGAACATCATATGGCTCCACATCCACCAGTGTTTGAAAAATTCAAATGTAAAAGTTTTGTCTACAGCACCCGAGATTCCCAGGCGACTTTATCATAAAATCCCTGTAATTTAAACATCATATGGCTCCACATCCACATGTGTTTGAAAAATCACCATTCCTACCCGTCTTACAGAAATCACCATTCCTACCCGTCTTACAGAAAACCCGGACCAGTTGACCCTCGGTTGACCACCTACATATATCCTGGGGGGATGGTATTGGTACGTAAAAAATGACCAATTTTGAAGGAAATTTCGTATAGTTTGAGTATTTAGAGGCACAAGCTGTCGCTTTATGCCCACATAATCACCATTCATACCCGCCTTACAGAAAACCCGGACCAGTTGACCCTCGGTTGACCACCTACAGATATCCTGGGGGGATGGTATGCAAAAAATGACCAATTTTTAAGGAAATTTCGTATAGTTTGAGTATTTAGTCGCACAAGCTGTCGCTTTATGTCCACATAATCACCATTCCTACCCGCCTTACAGAAAACCCGGACCAGTTGACCCTCGGTTGACCACCTACAGATATCCTGGGGGGATGGTACGTAAAAAAATGACCAATTTTGAAAGAAATTTCGTATAGTTTGAGTATTTAGTGGCACAAGCTGTCGCTTTATTTCGTCATTGCTCGCCTCATGCCACACACTAAACGGGGACTTGGGTTTGATGTAATGCGAGTCCAAAAGTGGTTCAAATCTTGTCCTTTTCGAATCGACCTCATTTTCTTTTCACGCCTCAAAAAATCAAAAAATAATTCCACCTAAAATTTTGCACTTAGAAAAGCAATTTTCTCTCAGTGAAGCGAAAAAGTTCTGCAAAAATAATCCTTTATATATATACTCCGTATCAAAGACGCGGCCGTAACTTTATCACGTCTTATTCAAATACTAATTCATAAATTCCCCGTTATGCTACACACGAAACGGAGTCCAAAACGGGTCCAAATCGACCTGTTCGAGAAAATTCGTTCATTTTCAAATCACTTTCGAAAAAAGGCTCCATTATTTCAACCTAAAGTTTTGGACTTGGAAAAAATTTGCCACTCCCACTCCCCCATTCTCTGGGTTCACGCCCGCCCGGCGCAGACGGACCTACTCCGATTGCGTCAATCGAACACACCCCATACCGCGGGTTAGACGCTAATTCTTTCGAGACAATCCGATCTCAGTCCCCGTCAATATTATACGGGATATCGGTATCTATTAGCGCCCATCGGAGCCGTTATCAACAAATAAATTCGTCCACATATATAATACTCCAGAATCATAAAGTTTACATCCCGAGGTTTCTGCCACATTAGCATTGTCAACCTCAATCGTGTGCTTTACATTTTCATATAATTCTCGTAGCATATTCGTAACGGCGATAATCACATTCAAAATTCCTCCCTTCATCATTTACTAATAACAATACGTATATCTCGGCAAAAAGCACAATATTCTTCCTTCATATACTCTTTTTTTCAATCTAGATGTCCCCAAAATTACAAATGCACACACATTTTCTAGATTCACGAACTAAAACACCGCACTTCATGTCGAGTCTCGTCATACGTAAGTCAACACGCATAAAGAGCGCTCGTTCAACGATAATTCTCTCGCACCTTCTCGTAGTTATTGAATCCGTACATGGGTCGAAATTTTCAAAGTCCGGCGGTGAAATGAAAATTTTGGAAAATGAAAGTTGGACCAGGTTTCATTGAGAGAGCACGAATTTGGGTAAAAAGAACACTTTTAGCGCAAAAAACCAAAATTCAATTTTTCGATCGAAATATTTTCTAAGTCGTATGTCTAGCGCCGAACGCCTAACCAACTTCACACGAGCAGCCTGACAATCGAATTTCATTTTCGAATTTCCTTGACAATTTTGACCAGATTCGAGTGGGGGTCGACGTTACTGAACTTAGCTGATCGGTCGAGAACCGGTGATTTCAACGTGAAATGGCCGTAAACATAAAGTCCCTGTAATTTAAACATCATATGGCTCCATATCCACCAGTGTTTGAAAAATTGAAATGCAAATGTTTTGTCTACAGCACCAGAGATTTACACGTACAAACCGGGCTCGACGTTGCTTAACTTCGGAGATCGGACGAGAACCGGTGGTTTCAACGTGATATGGCCGTAGGCATGAAGTCCCATTTGAACATCATATGGCTCCACATCCACCAGTGTTTGAAAAATTCAAATGTAAAAGTTTTGTCTACAGCACCCGAGATTCCCAGGCGACTTTATCATAAAATCCCTGTAATTTAAACATCATATGGCTCCACATCCACATGTGTTTGAAAAATCACCATTCCTACCCGTCTTACAAAAATCACCATTCCTACCCGTCTTACAGAAAACCCGGACCAGTTGACCCTCGGTTGACCACCTACATATATCCTGGGGGGATGGTACGCAAAAAATTACCAATTTTTAAGGAAATTTCGTATAGTTTGAGTATTTAGTCGCACAAGCTGTCGCTTTATGTCCACATAATCACCATTCATACCCGCCTTACAGAAAACCCGGACCAGTTGACCCTCGGTTGACCACCTACAGATATCCTGGGGGGGATGGTACGTAAGAAAATGACCAATTTTGAAGGAAATTTCGTATAGTTTGAGTATTTAGTGGCACAAGCTGTCGCTTTATTTCGTCATTGCTCGCCTCATGCCACACACTAAACGGGGACTTGGGTTTGAAGTAATGCGAGTCCAAAAGTGGTTCAAATCTTGTCCTTTTCGAATCGACCTCATTTTCTTTTCACGCCTCAAAAAATCAAAAAATAATTCCACCTAAAATTTTGCACTTAGAAAAGCAATTTTCTCTCAGTGAAGCGAAAAAGTTCTGCAAAAATAATCCTTTATATATATACTCCGTATCAAAGACGCGGCCGTAACTTTATCACGTCTTATTCAAATACTAATTCATAAATTCCCCGTTATGCTACACACGAAACGGAGTCCAAAACGGGTCCAAATCGACCTGTTCGAGAAAATTCGTTCATTTTCAAATCATTTTCGAAAAAAGGCTCCATTATTTCAACCTAAATTTTGGACTTGGAAAAAATTTGCCACTCCCACTCCCACTCCCCCATTCTCTGGGTTCACGCCCGCCCGGCGCAGACGGACCTACTCCGATTGCGTCAATCGAACACACCCCATACCGCGGGTTAGACGCTAATTCTTTCGAGACAATCCGATCTCAGTCCCCGTCAATATTACACGGGGTATCGGTATCTATTAGCGCCCATCGGAGCCGTTATCAACAAATAAATTCGTCCACATATATAATACTCCAGAATCATAAAGTTTACATCCCGAGGTTTCTGCCACATTAGCATTGTCAACCTCAATCGTGTGCTTTACATTTTCATATAATTCTCGTAGCATATTCGTAACGGCGATAATCACATTCAAAATTCCTCCCTTCATCATTTACTAATAACAATACGTATATCTCGGCAAAAAGCACAATATTCTTCCTTCATATACTCTTTTTTTCAATCTAGATGTCCCCAAAATTACAAATGCACACACATTTTCTAGATTCACGAACTAAAACACCGCACTTCATGTCGAGTCTCGTCATACGTAAGTCAACACGCATAAAGAGCGCTCGTTCAACGATAATTCTCTCGCACCTTCTCGTAGTTATTGAATCCGTACATGGGTCGAAATTTTCAAAGTCCGGCGGTGAAATGAAAATTTTGGAAAATGAAAGTTGGACCAGGTTTCATTGAGAGAGCACGAATTTGGGTAAAAAGAACACTTTTAGCGCAAAAAACCAAAATTCAATTTTTCGATCGAAATATTTTCTAAGTCGTATGTCTAGCGCCGAACGCCTAACCAACTTCACACGAGCAGCCTGACAATCGAATTTCATTTTCGAATTTCCTTGACAATTTTGACCAGATTCGAGTGGGGGTCGACGTTACTGAACTTAGCTGATCGGTCGAGAACCGGTGATTTCAACGTGAAATGGCCGTAAACATAAAGTCCCTGTAATTTAAACATCATATGGCTCCATATCCACCAGTGTTTGAAAAATTGAAATGCAAATGTTTTGTCTACAGCACCAGAGATTTACACGTACAAACCGGGCTCGACGTTGCTTAACTTCGGAGATCGGACGAGAACCGGTGGTTTCAACGTGATATGGCCGTAGGCATGAAGTCCCATTTGAACATCATATGGCTCCACATCCACCAGTGTTTGAAAAATTCAAATGTAAAAGTTTTGTCTACAGCACCCGAGATTCCCAGGCGACTTTATCATAAAATCCCTGTAATTTAAACATCATATGGCTCCACATCCACATGTGTTTGAAAAATCACCATTCCTACCCGTCTTACAAAAATCACCATTCCTACCCGTCTTACAGAAAACCCGGACCAGTTGACCCTCGGTTGACCACCTACATATATCCTGGGGGGATGGTATTGGTACGTAAAAAATGACCAATTTTGAAGGAAATTTCGTATAGTTTGAGTATTTAGTGGCACAAGCTGTCGCTTTATGCCCACATAATCACCATTCATACCCGCCTTACAGAAAACCCGGACCAGTTGACCCTCGGTTGACCACCTACAGATATCCTGGGGGGATGGTACGCAAAAAATTACCAATTTTTAAGGAAATTTCGTATAGTTTGAGTATTTAGTCGCACAAGCTGTCGCTTTATGTCCACATAATCACCATTCCTACCCGCCTTACAGAAAACCCGGACCAGTTGACCCTCGGTTGACCACCTACAGATATCCTGGGGGGGATGGTACGTAAGAAAATGACCAATTTTGAAGGAAATTTCGTATAGTTTGAGTATTTAGTGGCACAAGCTGTCGCTTTATTTCGTCATTGCTCGCCTCATGCCACACACTAAACGGGGACTTGGGTTTGAAGTAATGCGAGTCCAAAAGTGGTTCAAATCTTGTCCTTTTCGAATCGACCTCATTTTCTTTTCACGCCTCAAAAAATCAAAAAATAATTCCACCTAAAATTTTGCACTTAGAAAAGCAATTTTCTCTCAGTGAAGCGAAAAAGTTCTGCAAAAATAATCCTTTATATATATACTCCGTATCAAAGACGCGGCCGTAACTTTATCACGTCTTATTCAAATACTAATTCATAAATTCCCCGTTATGCTACACACGAAACGGAGTCCAAAACGGGTCCAAATCGACCTGTTCGAGAAAATTCGTTCATTTTCAAATCATTTTCGAAAAAAGGCTCCATTATTTCAACCTAAATTTTGGACTTGGAAAAAATTTGCCACTCCCACTCCCCCATTCTCTGGGTTCACGCCCGCCCGGCGCAGACGGACCTACTCCGATTGCGTCAATCGAACACACCCCATACCGCGGGTTAGACGCTAATTCTTTCGAGACAATCCGATCTCAGTCCCCGTCAATATTACACGGGGTATCGGTATCTATTAGCGCCCATCGGAGCCGTTATCAACAAATAAATTCGTCCACATATATAATACTCCAGAATCATAAAGTTTACATCCCGAGGTTTCTGCCACATTAGCATTGTCAACCTCAATCGTGTGCTTTACATTTTCATATAATTCTCGTAGCATATTCGTAACGGCGATAATCACATTCAAAATTCCTCCCTTCATCATTTACTAATAACAATACGTATATCTCGGCAAAAAGCACAATATTCTTCCTTCATATACTCTTTTTTTCAATCTAGATGTCCCCAAAATTACAAATGCACACACATTTTCTAGATTCACGAACTAAAACACCGCACTTCGTGTCGAGTCTCGTCATACGTAAGTCAACACGCATAAAGAGCGCTCGTTCAACGATAATTCTCTCGCACCTTCTCGTAGTTATTGAATCCGTACATGGGTCGAAATTTTCAAAGTCCGGCGGTGAAATGAAAATTTTGGAAAATGAAAGTTGGACCAGGTTTCATTGAGAGAGCACGAATTTGGGTAAAAAGAACACTTTTAGCGCAAAAAACCAAAATTCTATTTTTCGATCGAAATATTTTCTAAGTCGTATGTCTAGCGCCGAACGCATAACCAACTTCACACGAGCAGCCTGACAATCGAATTTCATTTTCGAATTTCCTTGACAATTTTGACCAGATTCGAGTGGGGGTCGACGTTACTGAACTTAGCTGATCGGTCGAGAACCGGTGATTTCAACGTGAAATGGCCGTAAACATAAAGTCCCTGTAATTTAAACATCATATGGCTCCATATCCACCAGTGTTTGAAAAATTGAAATGCAAATGTTTTGTCTACAGCACCAGAGATTTACACGTACAAACCGGGCTCGACGTTGCTTAACTTCGGAGATCGGACGAGAACCGGTGGTTTCAACGTGATATGGCCGTAGGCATGAAGTCCCATTTGAACATCATATGGCTCCACATCCACCAGTGTTTGAAAAATTCAAATGTAAAAGTTTTGTCTACAGCACCCGAGATTCCCAGGCGACTTTATCATAAAATCCCTGTAATTTTAACATCATATGGCTCCACATCCACATGTGTTTGAAAAATCACCATTCCTACCCGTCTTACAGAAATCACCATTCCTACCCGTCTTACAGAAAACCCGGACCAGTTGACCCTCGGTTGACCACCTACATATATCCTGGGGGGATGGTATTGGTACGTAAAAAATGACCAATTTTGAAGGAAATTTCGTATAGTTTGAGTATTTAGAGGCACAAGCTGTCGCTTTATGCCCACATAATCACCATTCATACCCGCCTTACAGAAAACCCGGACCAGTTGACCCTCGGTTGACCACCTACAGATATCCTGGGGGGATGGTACGCAAAAAATGACCAATTTTTAAGGAAATTTCGTATAGTTTGAGTATTTAGTCGCACAAGCTGTCGCTTTTTGTCCACATAATCACCATTCCTACCCGCCTTACAGAAAACCCGGACCAGTTGACCCTCGGTTGACCACCTACAGATATCCTGGGGGGATGGTACGTAAAAAATGACCAATTTTGAAGGAAATTTCGTATAGTTTGAGTATTTAGTGGCACAAGCTGTCGCTTTATTTCGTCATTGCTCGCCTCATGCCACACACTAAACGGGGACTTGGGTTTGAAGTAATGCGAGTCCAAAAGTGGTTCAAATCTTGTCCTTTTCGAATCGACCTCATTTTCTTTTCACGCCTCAAAAAATCAAAAAATAATTCCACCTAAAATTTTGCACTTAGAAAAGCAATTTTCTCTCAGTGAAGCGAAAAAGTTCTGCAAAAATAATCCTTTATATATATACTCCGTATCAAAGACGCGGCCGTAACTTTATCACGTCTTATTCAAATACTAATTCATAAATTCCCCGTTATGCTACACACGAAACGGAGTCCAAAACGGGTCCAAATCGACCTGTTCGAGAAAATTCGTTCATTTTCAAATCATTTTCGAAAAAAGGCTCCATTATTTCAACCTAAATTTTGGACTTGGAAAAAATTTGCCACTCCCACTCCCACTCCCCCATTCTCTGGGTTCACGCCCGCCCGGCGCAGACGGACCTACTCCGATTGCGTCAATCGAACACACCCCATACCGCGGGTTAGACGCTAATTCTTTCGAGACAATCCGATCTCAGTCCCCGTCAATATTACACGGGGTATCGGTATCTATTAGCGCCCATCGGAGCCGTTATCAACAAATAAATTCGTCCACATATATAATACTCCAGAATCATAAAGTTTACATCCCGAGGTTTCTGCCACATTAGCATTGTCAACCTCAATCGTGTGCTTTACATTTTCATATAATTCTCGTAGCATATTCGTAACGGCGATAATCACATTCAAAATTCCTCCCTTCATCATTTACTAATAACAATACGTATATCTCGGCAAAAAGCACAATATTCTTCCTTCATATACTCTTTTTTTCAATCTAGATGTCCCCAAAATTACAAATGCACACACATTTTCTAGATTCACGAACTAAAACACCGCACTTCATGTCGAGTCTCGTCATACGTAAGTCAACACGCATAAAGAGCGCTCGTTCAACGATAATTCTCTCGCACCTTCTCGTAGTTATTGAATCCGTACATGGGTCGAAATTTTCAAAGTCCGGCGGTGAAATGAAAATTTTGGAAAATGAAAGTTGGACCAGGTTTCATTGAGAGAGCACGAATTTGGGTAAAAAGAACACTTTTAGCGCAAAAAACCAAAATTCAATTTTTCGATCGAAATATTTTCTAAGTCGTATGTCTAGCGCCGAACGCCTAACCAACTTCACACGAGCAGCCTGACAATCGAATTTCATTTTCGAATTTCCTTGACAATTTTGACCAGATTCGAGTGGGGGTCGACGTTACTGAACTTAGCTGATCGGTCGAGAACCGGTGATTTCAACGTGAAATGGCCGTAAACATAAAGTCCCTGTAATTTAAACATCATATGGCTCCATATCCACCAGTGTTTGAAAAATTGAAATGCAAATGTTTTGTCTACAGCACCAGAGATTTACACGTACAAACCGGGCTCGACGTTGCTTAACTTCGGAGATCGGACGAGAACCGGTGGTTTCAACGTGATATGGCCGTAGGCATGAAGTCCCATTTGAACATCATATGGCTCCACATCCACCAGTGTTTGAAAAATTCAAATGTAAAAGTTTTGTCTACAGCACCCGAGATTCCCAGGCGACTTTATCATAAAATCCCTGTAATTTAAACATCATATGGCTCCACATCCACATGTGTTTGAAAAATCACCATTCCTACCCGTCTTACAAAAATCACCATTCCTACCCGTCTTACAGAAAACCCGGACCAGTTGACCCTCGGTTGACCACCTACATATATCCTGGGGGGATGGTATTGGTACGTAAAAAATGACCAATTTTGAAGGAAATTTCGTATAGTTTGAGTATTTAGTGGCACAAGCTGTCGCTTTATGCCCACATAATCACCATTCATACCCGCCTTACAGAAAACCCGGACCAGTTGACCCTCGGTTGACCACCTACAGATATCCTGGGGGGATGGTACGCAAAAAATTACCAATTTTTAAGGAAATTTCGTATAGTTTGAGTATTTAGTCGCACAAGCTGTCGCTTTATGTCCACATAATCACCATTCCTACCCGCCTTACAGAAAACCCGGACCAGTTGACCCTCGGTTGACCACCTACAGATATCCTGGGGGGGATGGTACGTAAGAAAATGACCAATTTTGAAGGAAATTTCGTATAGTTTGAGTATTTAGTGGCACAAGCTGTCGCTTTATTTCGTCATTGCTCGCCTCATGCCACACACTAAACGGGGACTTGGGTTTGAAGTAATGCGAGTCCAAAAGTGGTTCAAATCTTGTCCTTTTCGAATCGACCTCATTTTCTTTTCACGCCTCAAAAAATCAAAAAATAATTCCACCTAAAATTTTGCACTTAGAAAAGCAATTTTCTCTCAGTGAAGCGAAAAAGTTCTGCAAAAATAATCCTTTATATATATACTCCGTATCAAAGACGCGGCCGTAACTTTATCACGTCTTATTCAAATACTAATTCATAAATTCCCCGTTATGCTACACACGAAACGGAGTCCAAAACGGGTCCAAATCGACCTGTTCGAGAAAATTCGTTCATTTTCAAATCATTTTCGAAAAAAGGCTCCATTATTTCAACCTAAATTTTGGACTTGGAAAAAATTTGCCACTCCCACTCCCCCATTCTCTGGGTTCACGCCCGCCCGGCGCAGACGGACCTACTCCGATTGCGTCAATCGAACACACCCCATACCGCGGGTTAGACGCTAATTCTTTCGAGACAATCCGATCTCAGTCCCCGTCAATATTACACGGGGTATCGGTATCTATTAGCGCCCATCGGAGCCGTTATCAACAAATAAATTCGTCCACATATATAATACTCCAGAATCATAAAGTTTACATCCCGAGGTTTCTGCCACATTAGCATTGTCAACCTCAATCGTGTGCTTTACATTTTCATATAATTCTCGTAGCATATTCGTAACGGCGATAATCACATTCAAAATTCCTCCCTTCATCATTTACTAATAACAATACGTATATCTCGGCAAAAAGCACAATATTCTTCCTTCATATACTCTTTTTTTCAATCTAGATGTCCCCAAAATTACAAATGCACACACATTTTCTAGATTCACGAACTAAAACACCGCACTTCGTGTCGAGTCTCGTCATACGTAAGTCAACACGCATAAAGAGCGCTCGTTCAACGATAATTCTCTCGCACCTTCTCGTAGTTATTGAATCCGTACATGGGTCGAAATTTTCAAAGTCCGGCGGTGAAATGAAAATTTTGGAAAATGAAAGTTGGACCAGGTTTCATTGAGAGAGCACGAATTTGGGTAAAAAGAACACTTTTAGCGCAAAAAACCAAAATTCTATTTTTCGATCGAAATATTTTCTAAGTCGTATGTCTAGCGCCGAACGCATAACCAACTTCACACGAGCAGCCTGACAATCGAATTTCATTTTCGAATTTCCTTGACAATTTTGACCAGATTCGAGTGGGGGTCGACGTTACTGAACTTAGCTGATCGGTCGAGAACCGGTGATTTCAACGTGAAATGGCCGTAAACATAAAGTCCCTGTAATTTAAACATCATATGGCTCCATATCCACCAGTGTTTGAAAAATTGAAATGCAAATGTTTTGTCTACAGCACCAGAGATTTACACGTACAAACCGGGCTCGACGTTGCTTAACTTCGGAGATCGGACGAGAACCGGTGGTTTCAACGTGATATGGCCGTAGGCATGAAGTCCCATTTGAACATCATATGGCTCCACATCCACCAGTGTTTGAAAAATTCAAATGTAAAAGTTTTGTCTACAGCACCCGAGATTCCCAGGCGACTTTATCATAAAATCCCTGTAATTTTAACATCATATGGCTCCACATCCACATGTGTTTGAAAAATCACCATTCCTACCCGTCTTACAGAAATCACCATTCCTACCCGTCTTACAGAAAACCCGGACCAGTTGACCCTCGGTTGACCACCTACATATATCCTGGGGGGATGGTATTGGTACGTAAAAAATGACCAATTTTGAAGGAAATTTCGTATAGTTTGAGTATTTAGAGGCACAAGCTGTCGCTTTATGCCCACATAATCACCATTCATACCCGCCTTACAGAAAACCCGGACCAGTTGACCCTCGGTTGACCACCTACAGATATCCTGGGGGGATGGTACGCAAAAAATGACCAATTTTTAAGGAAATTTCGTATAGTTTGAGTATTTAGTCGCACAAGCTGTCGCTTTTTGTCCACATAATCACCATTCCTACCCGCCTTACAGAAAACCCGGACCAGTTGACCCTCGGTTGACCACCTACAGATATCCTGGGGGGATGGTACGTAAAAAATGACCAATTTTGAAGGAAATTTCGTATAGTTTGAGTATTTAGGGGCACAAGCTGTCGCTTTATTTCGTCATTGCTCGCCTCATGCCACACACTAAACGGGGACTTGGGTTTGATGTAATGCGAGTCCAAAAGTGGTTCAAATCTTGTCCTTTTCGAATCGACCTCATTTTCTTTTCACGCCTCAAAAAATCTAAAAATAATTCCACCTAAAATTTTGCACTTAGAAAAGCAATTTTCTCTCAGTGAAGCGAAAAAGTTCTGCAAAAATAATCCTTTATATATATACTCCGTATCAAAGACGCGGCCGTAACTTTATCACGTCTTATTCAAATACTAATTCATAAATTCCCCGTTATGCTACACACGAAACGGAGTCCAAAACGGGTCCAAATCGACCTGTTCGAGAAAATTCGTTCATTTTCAAATCACTTTCGAAAAAAGGCTCCATTATTTCAACCTAAAGTTTTGGACTTGGAAAAAATTTGCCACTCCCACTCCCCCATCCTCTGGGTTCACGCCCGCCCGGCGCAGACGGACCTACTCCGATTGCGTCAATCGAACACACCCCATACCGCGGGTTAGACGCTAATTCTTTCGAGACAATCCGATCTCAGTCCCCGTCAATATTACACGGGGTATCGGTATCTATTAGCGCCCGTTATCAACAAATAAATTCGTCCACATATATAATACTCCAGAATCATAAAGTTTACATCCCGAGGTTTCTGCCACATTAGCATTGTCAACCTCAATCGTGTGCTTTACATTTTCATATAATTCTCGTAGCATATTCGTAACGGCGATAATCACATTCAAAATTCCTCCCTTCATCATTTACTAATAACAATACGTATATCTCGGCAAAAAGCACAATATTCTTCCTTCATATACTCTTTTTTTCAATCTAGATGTCCCCAAAATTACAAATGCACACACATTTTCTAGATTCACGAACTAAAACACCGCACTTCGTGTCGAGTCTCGTCATACGTAAGTCAACACGCATAAAGAGCGCTCGTTCAACGATAATTCTCTCGCACCTTCTCGTAGTTATTGAATCCGTACATGGGTCGAAATTTTCAAAGTCCGGCGGTGAAATGAAAATTTTGGAAAATGAAAGTTGGACCAGGTTTCATTGAATTTGGGTAAAAAGAACACTTTTAGCGCAAAAAACCAAAATTCAATTTTTTGATCGAAATATTTTCTAAGTCGTATGTCTAGCGCCGAACGCCTAACCAACTTCACACGAGCAGCCTGACAATCGAATTTCATTTTCGAATTTCCTTGACAATTTTGACCAGATTCGAGTGGGGGTCGACGTTACTGAACTTAGCTGATCGGTCGAGAACCGGTGATGTCAACGTGAAATGGCCGTAAACATAAAGTCCCTGTAATTTAAACATCATATGGCTCCATATCCACCAGTGTTTGAAAAATTGAAATGCAAATGTTTTGTCTACAGCACCAGAGATTTACACGTACAAACCGGGCTCGACGTTGCTTAACTTCGGAGATCGGACGAGAACCGGTGGTTTCAACGTGATATGGCCGTAGGCATGAAGTCCCATTTGAAATACTTACCTGGCAGAGGGCGAACCGTGATCCAAAAATCTCAAATAATTTGTTCGCCAGATCGTCCCGGACGGTCTGGTTTTTGTTTCTCGGTAAAATTTTGGCGCCAAATTTTGGCGGCCTTTTTCCTTCTTTGTTGACGGCAATTTTTTTCTATCGACCAAGATGGCACGGATTGAAGACAGATATTTCGACAAGGAACTATACGAAGCTACAGTGAAAGTAGTTATCCAGTACAGACCAAGACAAAGACGGATACAAAGGTTAGACATTATTAACGCCATGCCAAGAGACATTGACATTTCAAAAATTCTAATAATTTGGAAAGGTGAATGGTATGTTTCTTTTACATCATCCAAAGAAGCAGAAATATTGGCAAAGTATAATGAAGGGTTCAAAACTCAGTATGGTGATATACCAATGTATCCATCCTTGCTTCGGGAAACCATAATTGCGGTGAAGATTCACTGGCTCCCAGCCTATGTGAGAGATTCGTTTTTGGGAAACTATTTTAACCAGTTTGGCAAAGTTATTGGAATTGAAATAGAAAGGGAAGACATCGGAGCATCCGACAAAAGGATCGCAACCGGGATAAGAACAGTTAACATTCTAGGAGATAACAGAATGATGCACCAAATTCCTCACATTGTGAAATTCGCTGACGGCATTAAAATGCTGTGTATTGTTAAAGGGAGACCACCGATATGCCTAGCCTGCGGAGCAGAAGGACACATCAAGAGCGATCCAAGATGTTCAGCTCGCCAGACCAACCAAAGAAAGGCGTGGCAGCCACACCCATCGACGTATATGGACCCCAACGCCGGGGTCAGACAGACACCACCAGATAAAGAACGTATAGCAGCCTTGTTGTTGGCCCAGCAGACCAGGGAAGAGGGAGATCAGAGCAGAGATGACACCGGGAGCGCTAGCCGAGAGGACAGAAGAAAAGAGACGGAAGAAGAACGAGATGATGGAAGAGATGAAGACATGGAAGACGAAAGGAAAGATGAAGAAGTAGTAGAGGAAACGCAGGAAGAAGTAGTAGAGAAAACGCAGGAAGAAGAGTTTGAGACCCAGTCCCCAGAGGACATGGTACCACCGACAGACCCAAAGACCCCCAAAAGACGTCGTAGACCATCGGATGAAACGGAGGTGAAGAAGTTGAAGGAAGACGAAGGGGAGGAATGTTTTTCTCAGGAGTCCCCCAACGACGAGGTCTCTGAATCAGACTCTGAGAAGCTGCAGATAGACGACGACGAAAATGGTTAATTAATCAATTAATTATATGTATATGTCAAATTCGGATATTCACACCCAGGCAGGTCCCACGATTTTATCCAAACTCTCCCGCGACCCTCAAACGACCACGACCGCCCCTGACGATTCCTATTCAATTATTATTGCTGACCTATATGCACTTGACTGCCGTGTTTTATTGTCGTTTCATTGTCTGTATTGTCCGTATCGCCTGATTTTAGCACACATTCAATACAATGCTTTATTCTTTGCTTGCAACGCTGATCGGTTAAAGTACATCAAATTCGCTGACCTGTGTCGCCGTGAGTGGTATTTTCTACCGAGGCATTGTACACGTCGGCCCAATCTACTCAGTGAGCTTTTCTCCTTACTCAGCGAGTGTCACACAAATTTCATGCGAACTTTATACCTAACCTTTTTGACACCAGGCTTTCAATCAGCGTCTCTCAACTTTAACCTTTATTATGGATCACGACCTTAAAGTATTAACGCTAAATGCGAGCGGTTTACGCAACATGTCTAGACGGGCGGAACTGTTTACTTTTTGCACAATAAACAGAGTTGACATAATTCTCCTGCAAGAAACGCATGTAGACAATATCAAATTTTCAAAGCAAGTTAACTCTGATTGGGGAGAGAAATCTTTTTGGTCTTTCGGTACTAACTTAGCTCGTGGTGTTGGAATTTTAATCGCAAATTGGGTCCCCTTTACTTTAGATAATATCTTTAGGGATTTCGAAGGCAGACTTTTAATTCTTGATTTTTCAATTGGGGAATCCCGGTACCGAATTGTAAACATTTATGCCCCAAATGATGGAAGCGAGCGTGTAGAATTCCTCGAAAATATTCATTCCCATCTTAAAACAAATCGATGCCTTATCTGGGGAGGCGATTTTAATTGCATATTAAATACCAGATTAGATAAACGTGGCGGAAATCCCATAAATGGCACAGTCGGATCCAAAACCATAGAAGCTTATTGCAAGGAATATAAATTGATCGATATTTTTAGACATTTAAATCCAACTCTAGTTAATACAACTTGGACACGCCAAGGCGTAGCTACTCGATTAGATAGATTTTATATTTATAGACGAAATAAAGATGATGTAATTTCGATTGACATCAAACCATGCTCCTTTTCCGATCACGATTATGTAATTTTAAAAATGAAACAAAAATCCAAAATTACCCAAGGACCAGGTTACTGGAAATTTAATGATTCTCTACTACAAGATATAGAGGATCTACAACGAGTCCCCAGTTTATAGCGGAATTTACAAAACAAGTCCAGTAAATTAGGTCTGGACCGAGCCTTTGGCGAGGTCCAGACCTAATTTACTGGACGAGTTTTGTAATTTCCGCTATAAACTGGGGACGAGTTGTAGATTCTATTTATTACATGACCCAAAACACCGACAAAACATACTTAAATCGACAAATGTGACGCGAAATTAACGTCGGCTTCTATAAGGCATGCGATGACGTTTCACGTAACTATTCGTCATTTTCCCGCGTAACGAAATAGTCCCAGATAAATACAGACTTTTTAGCGCATTTAATGGCGTATATTTAATGACATAACTTTTCAAACTCTTCATTCGTAATAGTTTGTTGGAAACATATTGGAAGCCATAGTATTTTGAGACGTAGCGTACGGAATGTTAACAGGTCGAAAAACCGGAAGTCAAAGGTCACCTGGGACTATTTCCTGTTATTAAACGAACGTTTAATATCACAATTTATAGAATGGGTTTATTGAATGGAATAAGGGTAGGATCATGTAATAAAAAAAAATCTTTAATGAGTTTATAAAATTTTGGAACATTTTACCTCCCATCACCCAATCTATAGACATATGGTGGGATTCAACGAAGGAAAAAATAAAAAGTTTTTGCATAATTTATTCAAAGAAAAAAGCAAAAGTTAAAAGAAAAGCAGTTATGGAATGCGAAAAATATTATAGATACCTTTTAAGCCAAGATACATTAGACCCAGGTATATATACATCAGAAATTTTAGCAGTCAAAAGACAACTTCAAAAATTAGATCAAAATGTTTCAGAAGGATCGAAAATTAGAGCCAGAGCACAATTTCTAGATGGAAACGAACAACCGGGTAAATATTTTTCAATGAAAGAAAGCAGAAATAGCTCCGAAAAAATTATTCTAAAATTACACGACGAACATGACACGTATGATACTAACGACGCGATTCTCAATCATGCTCGAGATTTTTATAAAAAGCTGTACTCAGCAGAAGAAGTAGACCCAGAGATAAGGAATGAATTTTTAAACGATGTGCCACAAATTTCGAACACGTCAGCAAATTTGTGTGAGGGACCAGTTACCTTAGATGAAATAAAATCGTCTCTAAAAAACATGCAATCTGGTAAAGCCCCTGGCTCTGATGGTCTCACAAGAGACTTTTATTTGACATTTTTTGATTACATAGGGCCGAAATTACTCACTTTATATAACAAATTATATTTAACAGGTTCATTATCGCCATCACAGAGAACTGGTCTCGTTACGTTAATCTGCAAAGACAAAGCTCGTGCGGAAGAACTAACATATTGGAGACCTATTTCCCTTTTAAATATAGATTACAAGATTCTTTCAAAAATTTTATCCATGCGGATGAAACAGGTTCTCGGAGAAGTGATCCACCCGGACCAGACTTGTTCTGTTCCGGGTCGATCAATTACTGACAATCTGCACTTATTCCGCAACATTTTAGATTATGTAGAACAAAAAGACCTTTCAATATCATTCATTTGTCTAGATCAAATGAAAGCCTTCGATAGGGTAGACCACACATATTTATTCCAATGTCTCCAATCTTTCGGTTTTGGTCCAATGTTTTGTTCTTTCGTACGATTATTGTATAATGATGCAACCAGTTCCGTTTATATTAACGGACACATTTCCCCATCATTCCCCATATCACGCTCTGTCCGCCAAGGGTGCAGTTTATCTCCCCTGCTATATGTCCTATGCCTTGAACCATTCGCCATTAAAGTTCGCGCCGATCAAAGAATTATAGGGTTACATGCACCCGGATGCTCCGAACCAGTCAAAATTTCCCTCTATGCCGATGATTCAACAGCCTTTTGTAAAGATGAAGAATCAGTTAAACGTTTTTTATCACTAGCACAGCGCTACGGCAGAGCTTCAGGGTCCAAAATTAATATCAATAAGACAAAAGGCCTACAATTTGGGAAATTCCGAGTATCTGACGATCATGCTTTCGGAATTTCATGGCCTGACGGACCCCAAAAATTACTAGGCATTAATTTTGGAAAGAACATAGCCTCAGACGACATTTGGCACTCAATTTGGATAAAGTAAGAAAAAATATTAAATTTATGGACTTCGCGACGATTATCCTATCACGGAAAGACAACTGTATCAAAAGTTTTCGCTTGTAGCAAACTATGGTATGTCGGACAAATTTTAGAGTTACCTCGCTTTTATCATGACAGATTTCAAAGACAAATGTTTCGTTTTATTTGGGGTTCTAAAATTGAACTAGTCAAACGCAAAGTTCTCTTTCAAGATTATGTTGACGGAGGCTTAGCCGTAGTCAACATTGATCTTAAAATGAAAGCATTTCGTTTGAATCATATCCGACAAGTTATTTATTCCGCAGAAGACAAGAAGTGGTTATACTTTGCCAGATATTGGCTCGGACTGCAACTAAGACATTATAATCCGAATTTATTTTCGAATTCCGCTCCACATACATTGACCCCCTCCCCATTTTACACGTCCTGTTTACAACTGTTACGTTCCATAGATTTTGCAAATATTGATCATATTAATATGAAAACATGCGATTATTACAATTTACTCATAAATAAAGATAAAGTCGTTCCTAAAGTGAAACTGCAGTTTCCAGACGTGCCTTTTGCGCGCGTCTGGGAACTGCTGCGTCACAGTTTTATGGAACCCTTAGGAAGACGTGTATCATGGATCATTTCTCACAACACCATATTGTGTCAAAGTTTATTAAGCTCTTTAAATATCTCCAGAACATATAATTGTATATTTTGTCACGAAGCGGAGACAGTTTATCACCGCTTTTTACATTGCAAATTTTTAAAATTTATCAGAAACGCTCTTTATGAACTTTTAGTCAGATTAGTAGGCGGACCACTTCGCATAGAAGCCAGATTAATTTTATTCTCCGTGAGCCCAGCTATGCTAACAAATGATTTATCGTCTGCACATCTTGGGACATATCTACACATTTTAGCAACATATAGGCAAGTAATTTGGTCAAGCAGAAACAGAGTGTACTGCCATGGAAAAAATATATCTAAAACAGACATCGCTTTTTTCTTCATGCACGATATCAAATATAGAATACTAGTAGACAGTCAAAGATTTCCTTTAGAAATTTTCCATGATCACTGGTCATTATTTGCAAAATTTGATGATGAAAACAAATTGGAATATTTATTTTAAAATACTTTATATTAGTATATTTCAGGTTGCACCATGAATGTGAGTATGGATTGCTGTGTTGTGTTGTCCCAATGTTTTTTGATGCTGTGCTGTTGTTTTTTCGCGTTTCGTTTCCGTCCTGTGTTGTAATATGTTTGTACGCGTCTTTCGTCTTCAACTGTATTGTGTTTTTTATTAATAAAGATCATGTCTGCGATGATGAAACTATGGTTGCCACGTTTGTTTCCTAGTGAAACTTGGTCGGACATATCCTCTGAAAACTGATGAACATAGAAACTGAGACGACATGAAAATTTGAAGAAAAAAAAATTGAATCCGTACATGGGTCGAAATTTTCAAAGTCCGGCGGTGAAATGAAAATTTTGGAAAATGAAAGTTGGACCAGGTTTCATTGAGAGAGCACGAATTTGGGTAAAAAGAACACTTTTAGCGCAAAAAACCAAAATTCAATTTTTCGATCGAAATATTTTCTAAGTCGTATGTCTAGCGCCGAACGCCTAACCAACTTCACACGAGCAGCCTGACAATCGAAGTTCATTTTCGAATTTCCTTGACAATTTTGACCAGATTCGAGTGGGGGTCGACGTTACTGAACTTAGCTGATCGGTCGAGAACCGGTGATTTCAACGTGAAATGGCCGTAAACATAAAGTCCCTGTAATTTAAACATCATATGGCTCCATATCCACCAGTGTTTGAAAAATTGAAATGCAAATGTTTTGTCTACAGCACCAGAGATTTACACGTACAAACCGGGCTCGACGTTGCTTAACTTCGGAGATCGGACGAGAACCGGTGGTTTCAACGTGATATGGCCGTAGGCATGAAGTCCCATTTGAACATCATATGGCTCCACATCCACCAGTGTTTGAAAAATTCAAATGTAAAAGTTTTGTCTACAGCACCCGAGATTCCCAGGCGACTTTATCATAAAATCCCTGTAATTTAAACATCATATGGCTCCACATCCACATGTGTTTGAAAAATCACCATTCCTACCCGTCTTACAGAAATCACCATTCCTACCCGTCTTACGGAAAACCCGGACCAGTTGACCCTCGGTTGACCACCTACATATATCCTGGGGGGATGGTATTGGTACGTAAAAAATGACCAATTTTGAAGGAAATTTCGTATAGTTTGAGTATTTAGTGGCACAAGCTGTCGCTTTATGCCCACATAATCACCATTCATACCCGCCTTACAGAAAACCCGGACCAGTTGACCCTCGGTTGACCACCTACAGATATCCTGGGGGGATGTTACGCAAAAAATGACCAATTTTTAAGGAAATTTCGTATAGTTTGAGTATTTAGTCGCACAAGCTGTCGCTTTATGTCCACATAATCACCATTCCTACCCGCCTTACAGAAAACCCGGACCAGTTGACCCTCGGTTGACCACCTACAGATATCCTGGGGGGATGGTACGTAAAAAATGACCAATTTTGAAGGAAATTTCGTATAGTTTGAGTATTTAGTGGCACAAGCTGTCGCTTTATTTCGTCATTGCTCGCCTCATGCCACACACTAAACGGGGACTTGGGTTTGAAGTAATGCGAGTCCAAAAGTGGTTCAAATCTTGTCCTTTTCGAATCGACCTCATTTTCTTTTCACGCCTCAAAAAATCAAAAAATAATTCCACCTAAAATTTTGCACTTAGAAAAGCAATTTTCTCTCAGTGAAGCGAAAAAGTTCTGCAAAAATAATCCTTTATATATATACTCCGTATCAAAGACGCGGCCGTAACTTTATCACGTCTTATTCAAATACTAATTCATAAATTCCCCGTTATGCTACACACGAAACGGAGTCCAAAACGGGTCCAAATCGACCTGTTCGAGAAAATTCGTTCATTTTCAAATCACTTTCGAAAAAAGGCTCCATTATTTCAACCTAAAGTTTTGGACTTGGAAAAAATTTGCCACTCCCACTCCCCCATTCTCTGGGTTCACGCCCGCCGGCGCAGACGGACCTACTCCGATTGCGTCAATCGAACACACCCCATACCGCGGGTTAGACGCTAATTCTTTCGAGACAATCGAATCTCAGTCCCCGTCAATATTACACGGGGTATCGGTATCTATTAGCGGCCATCGGAGCCGTTATCAACAAATAAATTCGTCCACATATATAATACTCCAGAATCATAAAGTTTACATCCCGAGGTTTCTGCCACATTAGCATTGTCAACCTCAATCGTGTGCTTTACATTTTCATATAATTCTCGTAGCATATTCGTAACGGCGATAATCACATTCAAAATTCCTCCCTTCATCATTTACTAATAACAATACGTATATCTCGGCAAAAAGCACAATATTCTTCCTTCATATACTCTTTTTTTCAATCTAGATGTCCCCAAAATTACAAATGCACACACATTTTCTAGATTCACGAACTAAAACACCGCACTTCATGTCGAGTCTCGTCATACGTAAGTCAACACGCATAAAGAGCGCTCGTTCAACGATAATTCTCTCGCACCTTCTCGTAGTTATTGAATCCGTACATGGGTCGAAATTTTCAAAGTCCGGCGGTGAAATGAAAATTTTGGAAAATGAAAGTTGGACCAGGTTTCATTGAGAGAGCACGAATTTGGGTAAAAAGAACACTTTTAGCGCAAAAAACCAAAATTCAATTTTTCGATCGAAATATTTTCTAAGTCGTATGTCTAGCGCCGAACGCCTAACCAACTTCACACGAGCAGCCTGACAATCGAATTTCATTTCCGAATTTCCTTGACAATTTTGACCAGATTCGAGTGGGGGTCGACGTTACTGAACTTAGCTGATCGGTCGAGAACCGGTGATTTCAACGTGAAATGGCCGTAAACATAAAGTCCCTGTAATTTAAACATCATATGGCTCCATATCCACCAGTGTTTGAAAAATTGAAATGTAAATGTTTTGTCTACAGCACCAGAGATTTACACGTACAAACCGGGCTCGACGTTGCTTAACTTCGGAGATCGGACGAGAACCGGTGGTTTCAACGTGATATGGCCGTAGGCATGAAGTCCCATTAGAACATCATATGGCTCCACATCCACCAGTGTTTGAAAAATTCAAATGTAAAAGTTTTGTCTACAGCACCCGAGATTCCCAGGCGACTTTATCATAAAATCCCTGTAATTTAAACATCATATGGCTCCACATCCACATGTGTTTGAAAAATTACCATTCCTACCCGTCTTACAGAAATCACCATTCCTACCCGTCTTACAGAAAACCCGGACCAGTTGACCCTCGGTTGACCACCTACATATATCCTGGGGGGATGGTATTGGTACGTAAAAAATGACCAATTTTGAAGGAAATTTCGTATAGTTTGAGTATTTAGTGGCACAAGCTGTCGCTTTATGCCCACATAATCACCATTCATACCCGCCTTACAGAAAACCCGGACCAGTTGACCCTCGGTTGACCACCTACAGATATCCTGGGGGGATGTTACGCAAATAATTACCAATTTTTAAGGAAATTTCGTATAGTTTGAGTATTTAGTCGCACAAGCTGTCGCTTTATGTCCACATAATCACCATTCCTACCCGCCTTACAGAAAACCCGGACCAGTTGACCCTCGGTTGACCACCTACAGATATCCTGGGGGGATGGTACGTAAAAAATGACCAATTTTGAAGGAAATTTCGTATAGTTTGAGTATTTAGTGGCACAAGCTGTCGCTTTATTTCGTCATTGCTCGCCTCATGCCACACACTAAACGGGGACTTGGGTTTGAAGTAATGCGAGTCCAAAAGTGGTTCAAATCTTGTCCTTTTCGAATCGACCTCATTTTCTTTTCACGCCTCAAAAAATCAAAAAATAATTCCACTTAAAATTTTGCACTTAGAAAAGCAATTTTCTCTCAGTGAAGCGAAAAAGTTCTGCAAAAATAATCCTTTATATATATACTCCGTATCAAAGACGCGGCCGTAACTTTATCACGTCTTATTCAAATACTAATTCATAAATTCCCCGTTATGCTACACACGAAACGGAGTCCAAAACGGGTCCAAATCGACCTGTTCGAGAAAATTCGTTCATTTTCAAATCACTTTCGAAAAAAGGCTCCATTATTACAACCTAAAGTTTTGGACTTGGAAAAAATTTGCCACTCCCACTCCCCCATTCTCTGGGTTCACGCCCGCCCGGCGCAGACGGACCTACTCCGATTGCGTCAATCGAACACACCCCATACCGCGGGTTAGACGCTAATTCTTTCGAGACAATCGAATCTCAGTCCCCGTCAATATTACACGGGGTATCGGTATCTATTAGCGCCCATCGGAGCCGTTATCAACAAATAAATTCGTCCACATATATAATACTCCAGAATCATAAAGTTTACATCCCGAGGTTTCTGCCACATTAGCATTGTCAACCTCAATCGTGTGCTTTACATTTTCATATAATTCTCGTAGCATATTCGTAACGGCGATAATCACATTCAAAATTCCTCCCTTCATCATTTACTAATAACAATACGTATATCTCGGCAAAAAGCACAATATTCTTCCTTTATATACTCTTTTTTTCAATCTAGATGTCCCCAAAATTACAAATGCACACACATTTTCTAGATTCACGAACTAAAACACCGCACTTCATGTCGAGTCTCGTCATACTTAAGTCAACACGCATAAAGAGCGCTCGTTCAACGATAATTCTCTCGCACCTTCTCGTAGTTATTGAATCCGTACATGGGTCGAAATTTTCAAAGTCCGGCGGTGAAATGAAAATTTTGGAAAATGAAAGTTGGACCAGGTTTCATTGAGAGAGCACGAATTTGGGTAAAAAGAACACTTTTAGCGCAAAAAACCAAAATTCAATTTTTCGATCGAAATATTTTCTAAGTCGTATGTCTAGCGCCGAACGCCTAACCAACTTCACACGAGCAGCCTGACAATCGAATTTCATTTCCGAATTTCCTTGACAATTTTGACCAGATTCGAGTGGGGGTCGACGTTACTGAACTTAGCTGATCGGTCGAGAACCGGTGATTTCAACGTGAAATGGCCGTAAACATAAAGTCCCTGTAATTTAAACATCATATGGCTCCATATCCACCAGTGTTTGAAAAATTGAAATGTAAATGTTTTGTCTACAGCACCAGAGATTTACACGTACAAACCGGGCTCGACGTTGCTTAACTTCGGAGATCGGACGAGAACCGGTGGTTTCAACGTGATATGGCCGTAGGCATGAAGTCCCATTAGAACATCATATGGCTCCACATCCACCAGTGTTTGAAAAATTCAAATGTAAAAGTTTTGTCTACAGCACCCGAGATTCCCAGGCGACTTTATCATAAAATCCCTGTAATTTAAACATCATATGGCTCCACATCCACATGTGTTTGAAAAATTACCATTCCTACCCGTCTTACAGAAATCACCATTCCTACCCGTCTTACAGAAAACCCGGACCAGTTGACCCTCGGTTGACCACCTACATATATCCTGGGGGGATGGTATTGGTACGTAAAAAATGACCAATTTTGAAGGAAATTTCGTATAGTTTGAGTATTTAGTGGCACAAGCTGTCGCTTTATGCCCACATAATCACCATTCATACCCGCCTTACAGAAAACCCGGACCAGTTGACCCTCGGTTGACCACCTACAGATATCCTGGGGGGATGTTACGCAAATAATTACCAATTTTTAAGGAAATTTCGTATAGTTTGAGTATTTAGTCGCACAAGCTGTCGCTTTATGTCCACATAATCACCATTCCTACCCGCCTTACAGAAAACCCGGACCAGTTGACCCTCGGTTGACCACCTACAGATATCCTGGGGGGATGGTACGTAAAAAATGACCAATTTTGAAGGAAATTTCGTATAGTTTGAGTATTTAGTGGCACAAGCTGTCGCTTTATTTCGTCATTGCTCGCCTCATGCCACACACTAAACGGGGACTTGGGTTTGAAGTAATGCGAGTCCAAAAGTGGTTCAAATCTTGTCCTTTTCGAATCGACCTCATTTTCTTTTCACGCCTCAAAAAATCAAAAAATAATTCCACTTAAAATTTTGCACTTAGAAAAGCAATTTTCTCTCAGTGAAGCGAAAAAGTTCTGCAAAAATAATCCTTTATATATATACTCCGTATCAAAGACGCGGCCGTAACTTTATCACGTCTTATTCAAATACTAATTCATAAATTCCCCGTTATGCTACACACGAAACGGAGTCCAAAACGGGTCCAAATCGACCTGTTCGAGAAAATTCGTTCATTTTCAAATCACTTTCGAAAAAAGGCTCCATTATTTCAACCTAAAGTTTTGGACTTGGAAAAAATTTGCCACTCCCACTCCCCCATTCTCTGGGTTCACGCCCGCCCGGCGCAGACGGACCTACTCCGATTGCGTCAATCGAACACACCCCATACCGCGGGTTAGACGCTAATTCTTTCGAGACAATCGAATCTCAGTCCCCGTCAATATTACACGGGGTATCGGTATCTATTAGCGCCCATCGGAGCCGTTATCAACAAATAAATTCGTCCACATATATAATACTCCAGAATCATAAAGTTTACATCCCGAGGTTTCTGCCACATTAGCATTGTCAACCTCAATCGTGTGCTTTACATTTTCATATAATTCTCGTAGCATATTCGTAACGGCGATAATCACATTCAAAATTCCTCCCTTCATCATTTACTAATAACAATACGTATATCTCGGCAAAAAGCACAATATTCTTCCTTTATATATTCTTTTTTTCAATCTAGATGTCCCCAAAATTACAAATGCACACACATTTTCTAGATTCACGAACTAAAACACCGCACTTCATGTCGAGTCTCGTCATACTTAAGTCAACACGCATAAAGAGCGCTCGTTCAACGATAATTCTCTCGCACCTTCTCGTAGTTATTGAATCCGTACATGGGTCGAAATTTTCAAAGTCCGGCGGTGAAATGAAAATTTTGGAAAATGAAAGTTGGACCAGGTTTCATTGAGAGAGCACGAATTTGGGTAAAAAGAACACTTTTAGCGCAAAAAACCAAAATTCAATTTTTCGATCGAAATATTTTCTAAGTCGTATGTCTAGCGCCGAACGCCTAACCAACTTCACACGAGCAGCCTGACAATCGAATTTCATTTTCGAATTTCCTTGACAATTTTGACCAGATTCGAGTGGGGGTCGACGTTACTGAACTTAGCTGATCGGTCGAGAACCGGTGATTTCAACGTGAAATGGCCGTAAACATAAAGTCCCTGTAATTTAAACATCATATGGCTCCATATCCACCAGTGTTTGAAAAATTGAAATGTAAATGTTTTGTCTACAGCACCAGAGATTTACACGTACAAACCGGGCTCGACGTTGCTTAACTTCGGAGATCGGACGAGAACCGGTGGTTTCAACGTGATATGGCCGTAGGCATGAAGTCCCATTTGAACATCATATGGCTCCACATCCACCAGTGTTTGAAAAATTCAAATGTAAAAGTTTTGTCTACAGCACCCGAGATTCCCAGGCGACTTTATCATAAAATCCCTGTAATTTAAACATCATATGGCTCCACATCCACATGTGTTTGAAAAATCACCATTCCTACCCGTCTTACAGAAATCACCATTCCTACCCGTCTTACAGAAAACCCGGACCAGTTGACCCTCGGTTGACCACCTACATATATCCTTGTGGGATGGTATTGGTATGTAAAAAATGACCAATTTTGAAGAAAATTTCGTATAGTTTGAGTATTTAGTGGCACAAGCTGTCGCTTTATGCCCACATAATCACCATTCATACCCGCCTTACAGAAAACCCGGACCAGTTGACCCTCGGTTGACCACCTACAGATATCCTGGGGGAATGGTACGCAAAAAATGACCAATTTTTAAGGAAATTTCGTATAGTTTGAGTATTTAGTCGCACAAGCTGTCGCTTTTTGTCCACATAATCACCATTCCTACCCGCCTTACAGAAAACCCGGACCAGTTGACCCTCGGTTGACCACCTACAGATATCCTGGGGGGATGGTACGTAAAAAATGACCAATTTTGAAGGAAATTTCGTATAGTTTGAGTATTTAGTGGCACAAGCTGTCGCTTTATTTCGTCATTGCTCGCCTCATGCCGCACACTAAACGGGGACTTGGGTTTGAAGTAATGCGAGTCCAAAAGTGGTTCAAATCTTGTCCTTTTCGAATCGACCTCATTTTCTTTTCACGCCTCAAAAAATCAAAAAATAATTCCACCTAAAATTTTGCACTTAGAAAAGCAATTTTCTCTCAGTGAAGCGAAAAAGTTCTGCAAAAATAATCCTTTATATATATACTCCGTATCAAAGACGCGGCCGTAACTTTATCACGTCTTATTCAAATACTAATTCATAAATTCCCCGTTATGCTACACACGATACGGAGTCCAAAACGGGTCCAAATCGACCTGTTCGAGAAAATTCGTTCATTTTCAAATCACTTTCGAAAAAAGGCTCCATTATTTCAACCTAAAGTTTTGGACTTGGAAAAAATTTGCCACTCCCACTCCCCCATTCTCTGGGTTCACGCCCGCCCGGCGCAGACGGACCTACTCCGATTGCGTCAATCGAACACACCCCATACCGCGGGTTAGACGCTAATTCTTTCGAGACAATCCGATCTCAGTCCCCGTCAATATTACACGGGGTATCGGTATCTATTAGCGCCCATCGGAGCCGTTATCAACAAATAAATTCGTCCACATATATAATACTCCAGAATCATAAAGTTTACATCCCGAGGTTTCTGCCACATTAGCATTGTCAACCTCAATCGTGTGCTTTACATTTTCATATAATTCTCGTAGCATATTCGTAACGGCGATAATCACATTCAAAATTCCTCCCTTCATCATTTACTAATAACAATACGTATATCTCGGCAAAAAGCACAATATTCTTCCTTCATATACTCTTTTTTTCAATCTAGATGTCCCCAAAATTACAAATGCACACACATTTTCTAGATTCACGAACTAAAACACCGCACTTCATGTCGAGTCTCGTCAACACGCATAAAGAGCGCTCGTTCAACGATAATTCTCTCGCACCTTCTCGTAGTTATTGAATCTGTACATGGGTCGAAATTTTCAAAGTCCGGCGGTGAAATGAAAATTTTGGAAAATGAAAGTTGGACCAGGTTTCATTGAGAGAGCACGAATTTGGGTAAAAAGAACACTTTTAGCGCCAAAAACCAAAATTCAATTTTTCGATCGAAATATTTTCTAAGTCGTATGTCTAGCGCCGAACGCCTAACCAACTTCACACGAGCAGCCTGACAATCGAATTTCATTTTCGAATTTCCTTGACAATTTTGACCAGATTCGAGTGGGGGTCGACGTTACTGAACTTAGCTGATCGGTCGAGAACCGGTGATTTCAACGTGAAATGGCCGTAAACATAAAGTCCCTGTAATTTAAACATCATATGGCTCCATATCCACCAGTGTTTGAAAAATTGAAATGTAAATGTTTTGTCTACAGCACCAGAGATTTACACGTACAAACCGGGCTCGACGTTGCTTAACTTCGGAGATCGAACGAGAACCGGTGGTTTCAACGTGATATGGCCGTAGGCATGAAGTCCCATTTGAACATCATATGGCTCCACATCCACCAGTGTTTGAAAAATTCAAATGTAAAAGTTTTGTCTACAGCACCCGAGATTCCCAGGCGACTTTATCATAAAATCCCTGTAATTTAAACATCATATGGCTCCACATCCACATGTGTTTGAAAAATCACCATTCCTACCCGTCTTACAGAAATCACCATTCCTACCCGTCTTACAGAAAACCCGGACCAGTTGACCCTCGGTTGACCACCTACATATATCCTGGGGGGATGGTATTGGTACGTAAAAAATGACCAATTTTGAAGGAAATTTCGTATAGTTTGAGTATTTAGTGGCACAAGCTGTCGCTTTATGACCACATAATCACCATTCATACCCGCCTTACAGAAAACCCGGACCAGTTGACCCTCGGTTGACCACCTACAGATATCCTGGGGGGATGGTACGCAAAAAATGACCAATTTTTAAGGAAATTTCGTATAGTTTGAGTATTTAGTCGCACAAGCTGTCGCTTTTTGTCCACATAATCACCATTCCTACCCGCCTTACAGAAAACCCGGACCAGTTGACCCTCGGTTGACCACCTACAGATATCCTGGGGGGATGGTACGTAAAAAATGACCAATTTTGAAGGAAATTTCGTATAGTTTGAGTATTTAGTGGCACAAGCTGTCGCTTTATTTCGTCATTGCTCGCCTCATGCCACAGACCAAACGGGGACTTGGGTTTGAAGTAATGCGAGTCCAAAAGTGGTTCAAATCTTGTCCTTTTCGAATCGACCTCATTTTCTTTTCACGCCTCAAAAAATCAAAAAATAATTCCACCTAAAATTTTGCACTTAGAAAAGCAATTTTCTCTCAGTGAAGCGAAAAAGTTCTGCAAAAATAATCCTTTATATATATACTCCGTATCAAAGACGCGGCCGTAACTTTATCACGTCTTATTCAAATACTAATTCATAAATTCCCCGTTATGCTACACACGAAACGGAGTCCAAAACGGGTCCAAATCGACCTGTTCGAGAAAATTCGTTCATTTTCAAATCACTTTCGAAAAAAGGCTCCATTATTTCAACCTAAAGTTTTGGACTTGGAAAAAATTTGCCACTCCCACTCCCCGGGTTCACGCCCGCCCGGCGCAGACGGACCTACTCCGATTGCGTCAATCGAACACACCCCATACCGCGGGTTAGACGCTAATTCTTTCGAGACAATCCGATCTCAGTCCCCGTCAATATTACACGGGGTATCGGTATCTATTAGCGCCCATCGGAGCCGTTATCAACAAATAAATTCGTCCACATATATAATACTCCAGAATCATAAAGTTTACATCCCGAGGTTTCTGCCACATTAGCATTGTCAACCTCAATCGTGTGCTTTACATTTTCATATAATTCTCGTAGCATATTCGTAACGGCGATAATCACATTCAAAATTCCTCCCTTCATCATTTACTAATAACAATACGTATATCTCGGCAAAAAGCACAATATTCTTCCTTCATATACTCTTTTTTTCAATCTAGATGTCCCCAAAATTACAAATGCACACACATTTTCTAGATTCACGAACTAAAACACCGCACTTCATGTCGAGTCTCGTCATACGTAAGTCAACACGCATAAAGAGCGCTCGTTCAACGATAATTCTCTCGCACCTTCTCGTAGTTATTGAATCCGTACATGGGTCGAAATTTTCAAAGTCCGGCGGTGAAATGAAAATTTTGGAAAATGAAAGTTGGACCAGGTTTCATTGAGAGAGCACGAATTTGGGTAAAAAGAACACTTTTAGCGCAAAAAACCAAAATTCAATTTTTCGATCGAAATATTTTCTAAGTCGTATGTCTAGCGCCGAACGCCTAACCAACTTCACACGAGCAGCCTGACAATCGAATTTCATTTTCGAATTTCCTTGACAATTTTGACCAGATTCGAGTGGGGGTCGACGTTACTGAACTTAGCTGATCGGTCGAGAACCGGTGATTTCAACGTGAAATGGCCGTAAACATAAAGTCCCTGTAATTTAAACATCATATGGCTCCATATCCACCAGTGTTTGAAAAATTGAAATGTAAATGTTTTGTCTACAGCACCAGAGATTTACACGTACAAACCGGGCTCGACGTTGCTTAACTTCGGAGATCGGACGAGAACCGGTGGTTTCAACGTGATATGGCCGTAGGCATGAAGTCCCATTTGAACATCATATGGCTCCACATCCACCAGTGTTTGAAAAATTCAAATGTAAAAGTTTTGTCTACAGCACCCGAGATTCCCAGGCGACTTTATCATAAAATCCCTGTAATTTAAACATCATATGGCTCCACATCCACATGTGTTTGAAAAATCACCATTCCTACCCGTCTTACAGAAATCACCATTCCTACCCGTCTTACAGAAAACCCGGACCAGTTGACCCTCGGTTGACCACCTACATATATCCTGGGGGGATGGTATTGGTACGTAAAAAATGACCAATTTTGAAGAAAATTTCGTATAGTTTGAGTATTTAGTGGCACAAGCTGTCGCTTTATGCCCACATAATCACCATTCATACCCGCCTTACAGAAAACCCGGACCAGTTGACCCTCGGTTGACCACCTACAGATATCCTGGGGGAATGGTACGCAAAAAATGACCAATTTTTAAGGAAATTTCGTATAGTTTGAGTATTTAGTCGCACAAGCTGTCGCTTTTTGTCCACATAATCACCATTCCTACCCGCCTTACAGAAAACCCGGACCAGTTGACCCTCGGTTGACCACCTACAGATATCCTGGGGGGATGGTACGTAAAAAATGACCAATTTTGAAGGAAATTTCGTATAGTTTGAGTATTTAGTGGCACAAGCTGTCGCTTTATTTCGTCATTGCTCGCCTCATGCCGCACACTAAACGGGGACTTGGGTTTGAAGTAATGCGAGTCCAAAAGTGGTTCAAATCTTGTCCTTTTCGAATCGACCTCATTTTCTTTTCACGCCTCAAAAAATCAAAAAATAATTCCACCTAAAATTTTGCACTTAGAAAAGCAATTTTCTCTCAGTGAAGCGAAAAAGTTCTGCAAAAATAATCCTTTATATATATACTCCGTATCAAAGACGCGGCCGTAACTTTATCACGTCTTATTCAAATACTAATTCATAAATTCCCCGTTATGCTACACACGATACGGAGTCCAAAACGGGTCCAAATCGACCTGTTCGAGAAAATTCGTTCATTTTCAAATCACTTTCGAAAAAAGGCTCCATTATTTCAACCTAAAGTTTTGGACTTGGAAAAAATTTGCCACTCCCACTCCCCCATTCTCTGGGTTCACGCCCGCCCGGCGCAGACGGACCTACTCCGATTGCGTCAATCGAACACACCCCATACCGCGGGTTAGACGCTAATTCTTTCGAGACAATCCGATCTCAGTCCCCGTCAATATTACACGGGGTATCGGTATCTATTAGCGCCCATCGGAGCCGTTATCAACAAATAAATTCGTCCACATATATAATACTCCAGAATCATAAAGTTTACATCCCGAGGTTTCTGCCACATTAGCATTGTCAACCTCAATCGTGTGCTTTACATTTTCATATAATTCTCGTAGCATATTCGTAACGGCGATAATCACATTCAAAATTCCTCCCTTCATCATTTACTAATAACAATACGTATATCTCGGCAAAAAGCACAATATTCTTCCTTCATATACTCTTTTTTTCAATCTAGATGTCCCCAAAATTACAAATGCACACACATTTTCTAGATTCACGAACTAAAACACCGCACTTCATGTCGAGTCTCGTCAACACGCATAAAGAGCGCTCGTTCAACGATAATTCTCTCGCACCTTCTCGTAGTTATTGAATCTGTACATGGGTCGAAATTTTCAAAGTCCGGCGGTGAAATGAAAATTTTGGAAAATGAAAGTTGGACCAGGTTTCATTGAGAGAGCACGAATTTGGGTAAAAAGAACACTTTTAGCGCCAAAAACCAAAATTCAATTTTTCGATCGAAATATTTTCTAAGTCGTATGTCTAGCGCCGAACGCCTAACCAACTTCACACGAGCAGCCTGACAATCGAATTTCATTTTCGAATTTCCTTGACAATTTTGACCAGATTCGAGTGGGGGTCGACGTTACTGAACTTAGCTGATCGGTCGAGAACCGGTGATTTCAACGTGAAATGGCCGTAAACATAAAGTCCCTGTAATTTAAACATCATATGGCTCCATATCCACCAGTGTTTGAAAAATTGAAATGTAAATGTTTTGTCTACAGCACCAGAGATTTACACGTACAAACCGGGCTCGACGTTGCTTAACTTCGGAGATCGAACGAGAACCGGTGGTTTCAACGTGATATGGCCGTAGGCATGAAGTCCCATTTGAACATCATATGGCTCCACATCCACCAGTGTTTGAAAAATTCAAATGTAAAAGTTTTGTCTACAGCACCCGAGATTCCCAGGCGACTTTATCATAAAATCCCTGTAATTTAAACATCATATGGCTCCACATCCACATGTGTTTGAAAAATCACCATTCCTACCCGTCTTACAGAAATCACCATTCCTACCCGTCTTACAGAAAACCCGGACCAGTTGACCCTCGGTTGACCACCTACATATATCCTGGGGGGATGGTATTGGTACGTAAAAAATGACCAATTTTGAAGGAAATTTCGTATAGTTTGAGTATTTAGTGGCACAAGCTGTCGCTTTATGACCACATAATCACCATTCATACCCGCCTTACAGAAAACCCGGACCAGTTGACCCTCGGTTGACCACCTACAGATATCCTGGGGGGATGGTACGCAAAAAATGACCAATTTTTAAGGAAATTTCGTATAGTTTGAGTATTTAGTCGCACAAGCTGTCGCTTTTTGTCCACATAATCACCATTCCTACCCGCCTTACAGAAAACCCGGACCAGTTGACCCTCGGTTGACCACCTACAGATATCCTGGGGGGATGGTACGTAAAAAATGACCAATTTTGAAGGAAATTTCGTATAGTTTGAGTATTTAGTGGCACAAGCTGTCGCTTTATTTCGTCATTGCTCGCCTCATGCCACAGACCAAACGGGGACTTGGGTTTGAAGTAATGCGAGTCCAAAAGTGGTTCAAATCTTGTCCTTTTCGAATCGACCTCATTTTCTTTTCACGCCTCAAAAAATCAAAAAATAATTCCACCTAAAATTTTGCACTTAGAAAAGCAATTTTCTCTCAGTGAAGCGAAAAAGTTCTGCAAAAATAATCCTTTATATATATACTCCGTATCAAAGACGCGGCCGTAACTTTATCACGTCTTATTCAAATACTAATTCATAAATTCCCCGTTATGCTACACACGAAACGGAGTCCAAAACGGGTCCAAATCGACCTGTTCGAGAAAATTCGTTCATTTTCAAATCACTTTCGAAAAAAGGCTCCATTATTTCAACCTAAAGTTTTGGACTTGGAAAAAATTTGCCACTCCCACTCCCCGGGTTCACGCCCGCCCGGCGCAGACGGACCTACTCCGATTGCGTCAATCGAACACACCCCATACCGCGGGTTAGACGCTAATTCTTTCGAGACAATCCGATCTCAGTCCCCGTCAATATTACACGGGGTATCGGTATCTATTAGCGCCCATCGGAGCCGTTATCAACAAATAAATTCGTCCACATATATAATACTCCAGAATCATAAAGTTTACATCCCGAGGTTTCTGCCACATTAGCATTGTCAACCTCAATCGTGTGCTTTACATTTTCATATAATTCTCGTAGCATATTCGTAACGGCGATAATCACATTCAAAATTCCTCCCTTCATCATTTACTAATAACAATACGTATATCTCGGCAAAAAGCACAATATTCTTCCTTCATATACTCTTTTTTTCAATCTAGATGTCCCCAAAATTACAAATGCACACACATTTTCTAGATTCACGAACTAAAACACCGCACTTCATGTCGAGTCTCGTCATACGTAAGTCAACACGCATAAAGAGCGCTCGTTCAACGATAATTCTCTCGCACCTTCTCGTAGTTATTGAATCCGTACATGGGTCGAAATTTTCAAAGTCCGGCGGTGAAATGAAAATTTTGGAAAATGAAAGTTGGACCAGGTTTCATTGAGAGAGCACGAATTTGGGTAAAAAGAACACTTTTAGCGCAAAAAACCAAAATTCAATTTTTCGATCGAAATATTTTCTAAGTCGTATGTCTAGCGCCGAACGCCTAACCAACTTCACACGAGCAGCCTGACAATCGAATTTCATTTTCGAATTTCCTTGACAATTTTGACCAGATTCGAGTGGGGGTCGACGTTACTGAACTTAGCTGATCGGTCGAGAACCGGTGATTTCAACGTGAAATGGCCGTAAACATAAAGTCCCTGTAATTTAAACATCATATGGCTCCATATCCACCAGTGTTTGAAAAATTGAAATGTAAATGTTTTGTCTACAGCACCAGAGATTTACACGTACAAACCGGGCTCGACGTTGCTTAACTTCGGAGATCGGACGAGAACCGGTGGTTTCAACGTGATATGGCCGTAGGCATGAAGTCCCATTTGAACATCATATGGCTCCACATCCACCAGTGTTTGAAAAATTCAAATATAAAAGTTTTGTCTACAGCACCCGAGATTCCCAGGCGACTTTATCATAAAATCCCTGTAATTTAAACATCATATGGCTCCACATCCACATGTGTTTGAAAAATCACCATTCCTACCCGTCTTACAGAAATCACCATTCCTACCCGTCTTACAGAAAACCCGGACCAGTTGACCCTCGGTTGACCACCTACATATATCCTGGGGGGATGGTATTGGTACGTAAAAAATGACCAATTTTGAAGGAAATTTCGTATAGTTTGAGTATTTAGTGGCACAAGCTGTCGCTTTATGCCCACATAATCACCATTCATACCCGCCTTACAGTAAACCCGGACCAGTTGACCCTCGGTTGACCACATACAGATATCCTGGGGGGATGGTACGCAAAAAATGACCAATTTTTAAGGAAATTTCGTATAGTTTGAGAATTTAGTCGCACAAGCTGTCGCTTTTTGTCCACATAATCACCATTCCTACCCGCCTTACAGAAAACCCGGACCAGTTGACCCTCGGTTGACCACCTACAGATATCCTGGGGGGATGGTACGTAAAAAATGACCAATTTTGAAGGAAATTTCGTACAGTTTGAGTATTTAGTGGCACAAGCTGTCGCTTTATTTCGTCATTGCTCGCCTCATGCCACACACTAAACGGGGACTTGGGTTTGAAGTAATGCGAGTCCAAAAGTGGTTCAAATCTTGTCCTTTTCGAATCGACCTCATTTTCTTTTCACGCCTCAAAAAATCAAAAAATAATTCCACCTAAAATTTTGCACTTAGAAAAGCAATTTTCTCTCAGTGAAGCGAAAAAGTTCTGCAAAAATAATCCTTTATATATATACTCCGTATCAAAGACGCGGCCGTAACTTTATCACGTCTTATTCAAATACTAATTCATAAATTCCCCGTTATGCTACACACGAAACGGAGTCCGAAACGGGTCCAAATCGACCTGTTCGAGAAAATTCGTTCATTTTCAAATCACTTTCGAAAAAAGGCTCCATTATTTCAACCTAAAGTTTTGGACTTGGAAAAAATTTGCCACTCCCCCATTCTCTGGGTTCACGCCCGCCCGGCGCAGACGGACCTACTCCGATTGCGTCAATCGAACACACCCCATACCGCGGGTTAGACGCTAATTCTTTCGAGACAATCCGATTTCAGTCCCCGTCAATATTACACGGGGTATCGGTATCTATTAGCGCCCATCGGAGCCGTTATCAACAAATAAATTCGTCCACATATATAATACTCCAGAATCATAAAGTTTACATCCCGAGGTTTCTGCCACATTAGCATTGTCAACCTCAATCGTGTGCTTTACATTTTCATATAATTCTCGTAGCATATTCGTAACGGCGATAATCACATTCAAAATTCCTCCCTTCATCATTTACTAATAACAATACGTATATCTCGGCAAAAAGCACAATATTCTTCCTTCATATACTCTTTTTTTCAATTTAGATGTCCCCAAAATTACAAATGCACACACATTTTCTAGATTCACGAACTAAAACACCGCACTTCATGTCGAGTCTCGTCATACGTAAGTCAACACGCATAAAGAGCGCTCGTTCAACGATAATTCTCTCGCACCTTCTCGTAGTTATTGAATCCGTACATGGGTCGAAATTTTCAAAGTCCGGCGGTGAAATGAAAATTTTGGAAAATGAAAGTTGGACCAGGTTTCATTGAGAGAGCACGAATTTGGGTAAAAAGAACACTTTTAGCGCAAAAAAACAAAATTCAATTTTTCGATCGAAATATTTTCTAAGTCGTATGTCTAGCGCCGAACGCCTAACCAACTTCACACGAGCAGCCTGACAATCGAATTTCATTTTCGAATTTCCTTGACAATTTTGACCAGATTCGAGTGGGGGTCGACGTTACTGAACTTAGCTGATCGGTCGAGAACCGGTGATTTCAACGTGAAATGGCCGTAAACATAAAGTCCCTGTAATTTAAACATCATATGGCTCCATATCCACCAGTGTTTGAAAAATTGAAATGTAAATGTTTTGTCTACAGCACCAGAGATTTACACGTACAAACCTGGCTCGACGTTGCTTAACTTCGGAGATCGGACGAGAACCGGTGGTTTCAACGTGATATGGCCGTAGGCATGAAGTCCCATTTGAACATCATATGGCTCCACATCCACCAGTGTTTGAAAAATTCAAATGTAAAAGTTTTGTCTACAGCACCCGAGATTCCCAGGCGACTTTATCATAAAATCCCTGTAATTTAAACATCATATGGCTCCACATCCACATGTGTTTGAAAAATCACCATTCCTACCCGTCTTACAGAAATCACCATTCCTACCCGTCTTACAGAAAACCCGGACCAGTTGACCCTCGGTTGACCACCTACATATATCCTGGGGGGATGGTATTGGTACGTAAAAAATGACCAATTTTGAAGGAAATTTCGTATAGTTTGAGTATTTAGTGGCACAAGCTGTCGCTTTATGCCCACATAATCACCATTCATACCCGCCTTACAGAAAACCCGGACCAGTTGACCCTCGGTTGACCACCTACAGATATCCTGGGGGGATGGTACGCAAAAAATGACCAATTTTTAAGGAAATTTCGTATAGTTTGAGTATTTAGTCGCACAAGCTGTCGCTTTATGTCCACATAATCACCATTCCTACCCGCCTTACAGAAAACCCGGACCAGTTGACCCTCGGTTGACCACCTACAGATATCCTGGGGGGATGGTACGTAAAAAATGACCAATTTTGAAGGAAATTTCGTATAGTTTGAGTATTTAGTGGCACAAGCTGTCGCTTTATTTCGTCATTGCTCGCCTCATGCCACACACTAAACGGGGACTTGGGTTTGAAGTAATGCGAGTCCAAAAGTGGTTCAAATCTTGTCCTTTTCGAATCGACCTCATTTTCTTTTCACGCCTCAAAAAATCAAAAAATAATTCCACCTAAAATTTTGCACTTAGAAAAGCAATTTTCTCTCAGTGAAGCGAAAAAGTTCTGCAAAAATAATCCTTTATATATATACTCCGTATCAAAGACGCGGCCGTAACTTTATCACGTCTTATTCAAATACTAATTCATAAATTCCCCGTTATGCTACACACGAAACGGAGTCAGAAACGGGTCCAAATCGACCTGTTCGAGAAAATTCGTTCATTTTCAAATCACTTTCGAAAAAAGGCTCCATTATTTCAACCTAAAGTTTTGGACTTGGAAAAAATTTGCCACTCCCCCCATTCTCTGGGTTCACGCCCGCCCGGCGCAGACGGACCTACTCCGATTGCGTCAATCGAACACACCCCATACCGCGGGTTAGACGCTAATTCTTTCGAGACAATCCGATCTCAGTCCCCGTCAATATTACACGGGGTATGTGTATCTATTAGCGCCCATCGGAGCCGTTATCAACAAATAAATTCGTCCACATATATAATACTCCAGAATCATAAAGTTTACATCCCGAGGTTTCTGCCACATTAGCATTGTCAACCTCAATCGTGTGCTTTACATTTTCATATAATTCTCGTAGCATATTCGTAACGGCGATAATCACATTCAAAATTCCTCCCTTCATCATTTACTAATAACAATACGTATATCTCGGCAAAAAGCACAATATTCTTCCTTCATATACTCTTTTTTTCAATCTAGATGTCCCCAAAATTACAAATGCACACACATTTTCTAGATTCACGAACTAAAACACCGCACTTCATGTCGAGTCTCGTCATACGTAAGTCAACACGCATAAAGAGCGCTCGTTCAACGATAATTCTCTCGCACCTTCTCGTAGTTATTGAATCCGTACATGGGTCGAAATTTTCAAAGTCCGGCGGTGAAATGAAAATTTTGGAAAATGAAAGTTGGACCAGGTTTCATTGAGAGAGCACGAATTTGGGTAAAAAGAACACTTTTAGCGCAAAAAACCAAAATTCAATTTTTCGATCGAAATATTTTCTAAGTCGTATGTCTAGCGCCGAACGCCTAACCAACTTCACACGAGCAGCCTGACAATCGAATTTCATTTTCGAATTTCCTTGACAATTTTGACCAGATTCGAGTGGGGGTCGACGTTACTGAACTTAGCTGATCGGTCGAGAACCGGTGATTTCAACGTGAAATGGCCGTAAACATAAAGTCCCTGTAATTTAAACATCATATGGCTCCATATCCACCAGTGTTTGAAAAATTGAAATGCAAATGTTTTGTCTACAGCACCAGAGATTTACACGTACAAACCGGGCTCGACGTTGCTTAAGTATAGGATATTCCCCGAGCTGTCGGGCATTCGGAGAAATAATTCACCGAGGCGAAGCCGAGGTGTTTATTTGGACGAATGGCCGACAGCGAGGGGAATATCTGGCTTAATCCTCAGTATTTAAAGAATAACAAGACGAAATTTAATTTTACCTATAGTATTACTTTGAAATTTGTCAATGACATTACAATGTATGATATATTCAACTAAAAGTCAATAAAAGTTTTAACAAAAAATGTGAACATGACCATTAAACAATATCCGAATCTGTCAGACAAATAAAGATTCGTACGCAAATTCAGTTGCCACTTTAAATAGTGATCTGGAGATTTGGAATTAAAATTGTCATTAAAAATGTGTCAATCGCCACCCCCCCCCCCCCCCCCCGCCCCATGAAATATGGCCAATCCTGCTATATATCCTACTTAGCTGTGCATTTATAAACCAATATGACCACAATATTTTTGACTCACATTATGTTATATCTCAGATAACACATGGGCGGAAGTCTAATTGACACCAGTGCATATGTGCATGGACACCTTCCAGTTACAACAAACATTTAATTTGCTTGGCCTGATACTGCTCGTCCTCGCTGCATTGTCACAAATCAAAATTCTCGCATTGAGTTGGTATGCACTGAGCCGCGTTGACAATCCAGTTATGATGAGTGGTTATCGGGATATCAGTTATAGGTAGCCCCAAACATGATATTGCCTTTGTCGCCGATTAGCTTACCACACGCTTTAATCTAATTAATTAACACGTCGTTCTCGGGCGCATTTGTAAATTGAATGTGAGAAGAGTGAATTTTGTCAGTAAAACGTGACGTGAACAAACTCCGCATTCGAACAGGGGATGAAGTAATTTTCTAAACTTTCTGTGTCGACGTTATCTAAATGGATATTACATAGTTATATGTTATCAGCATGGCGTTCATTTTATAAGCGAAATAAACATCACAAGCACCCGGAGGTAAATGACAATCCAGCCGATGATCAAACTGATGTTTTCCGTTAATATTGGAATAAAAAAATCTTTCGATGAGTCGTTTTCGTATTGTACTGTTTATCTGATTTATTTCCATGAATTCGAAGTTGGATTTACAAGGAGTTCTTGACCAACGTAAGTTATCGAATGAGGTTTATTTACTATAAATATATAGTAGTCGTTACCCGTATAAAACGATCTTCAATTTCAGCATTTTGACATCAAATTCTTAACATTTTATTAAAATCCATGTAATCAACGTAACTAATCCACTTAAGTTATAGTGTGGTGTACCCGACATTACGAACTGATTTGGATTATCAACATTTAAATATTTAGCATTTACCAGAAAATTATATCGTGCGAGTGATTCCGTGTTATAAGAAGGCTCCACCTTCGTAAGTTTTTCATTATTAGAACAAGTCTCAAATACAATGCAAATGTGTCGTTAAAGATACGGGCGGCGTTGGCGGTGGGTATGCTGTTAAAATATTCCCATCCGTCAAAAACCGCCATAAATAGTGAAATATAGACAGACTTTGTTCTTATAGCAATAAGAAATATGACATAAGCAGTATGTTATTGTCGATTTCTTCCCCTTTGGCATGTAAACAAAAGCAAAACATGTTACGTTTTCTGGCTTTTGTTTAAATCCGGATATGGTAAACATAAAGAGCGTTATTTATTACTGTTTTCCTGATATGGAAATAATAAAGAGCGTTTATATCATTGTGTATGAATAACCAATCGAATTGCTCTGTGTTATGTAAGCAGAGCACAACTTGTGTGTGTTTACGTACACCATCGTACGAAAATATAGTCGAATTTCAACAACCAATACAACCAGTATTAAACATATTTCGCAATAAATATGTTTTGAATGTTTGATACGCATAATGGCTTTTCGTGGATATGTTCAGATTATCGCAACACCGCGAAAAAGACAAATTAAAAAATATTTAATGGTAGTATTTGTTATCAGCATCAGTTTGCCATAACATCATCAGAGAAATTCAGTAGGACCCAACCGCATCATAGCAGATTAGCAGGACCACTTGACCGGGGTGGAATATATTTTTTCTAGTCCGAATTGTCTAATTCCGAAATTATTAATTTCACATTCCTGTTTGTAACTGTTTTCTTTATGTTCTGGCGGAATCGACGATTATAAAATAATTTACCCCCCCCCCCAAATAAGTGAATTCTTTAACTATTTCTAGGCTACAGCCTCCATACTTGAATGTGGGGAGATTTTTCGACCATTTCTTCGTGAAAATCATTATTATTTTTTTTTGTATTGACTTGAAGCTTCCAAGCTTCTGCATAATCGACAAAGGCGAGGAGAGCCCCAGTGATATACCGACTTTGTGTGCTCTGAAAATAAATGTTAATATAACATATATTTTTCAGCTGTTTTAAATATTTCGCACACAAGTGAGAGAAAAACGCTCTTTATTCATACCACACCAGGAATGTATTAACAAGGAACGCTCTTTATTGTTCAATGCCAAAGAAGTTGGGGAACCGAACTTTCTCAATTCAATCTCTTGAACTAGGCTATGTGCGGCATACAGAGGCCTTATACGAATATAACAAACGCGAGCATAATTTAGACCTTCAAACCACTTATTCCCATAATCACACTGGTAACTTAAATAATAAATCTAATAAATATATTGTTTGTTCGCAATCAAATTACGACACCGACTTAGCATATGTGGCGTTGAGCAATGCATTTGCTATGCATATTGTCCAAACTCACACAAGAGCAGACTTCAATTTTAGCTTGTACATTGTTTTAATTCGTTGTGGAACTCACCGTACTATTTGTTAACAGCATCAGTTTGCCATACCATCATCAGAGCAATTCAGCAGGACCCAACCGCATCATAGCAGATAGGATAGGATAGGATAATTTTATTTATAATACACATATTAATAGTACAATAAATTAACACATAACTAGATCATAATTCAGTATATTGCTGGACCACTTGACCAGGGGTGATATATATTTTTCTAGTCCGAATTGTCTAACATTGATGTAAAATTGTTGTTATTACATTAAACAAATTCCACCCACCGTCTTTCTTAGTATCCCTATGATCATTATAATCACCTAAGACTGTTCAGTTTCTTATTTGATTGATTGATTGGTCACACCAATTTTACATTCCGGTGTGTCAGCAAGTGGAGAACACTGCAAACAATGACTTGCGATTGTTATGACAATACCTGCGGAATATTTTAATATTCCAAAGTTATTGTTAAAATAATGCACACTTATTGTTTAAATAATCCACAGCTATTGTTACCAGTGGGCAATCGGCTGGATATTGTGCAAGGGAGAACAATAGAAAATATGGCGACTGTGGATTAACTTCGGAGATCGGACGAGAACCGGTGGTTTTAACGTGATATGGCCGTAGGCATGAAGTCCCATTTGAACATCATATGGCTCCACATCCACCAGTGTTTGAAAAATTCAAATGTAAAAGTTTTGTCTACAGCACCCGAGATTCCCAGGCGACTTTATCATAAAATCCCTGTAATTTAAACATCATATGGCTCCACATCCACATGTGTTTGAAAAATCACCATTCCTACCCGTCTTACAGAAATCACCATTCCTACCCGTCTTACAGAAAACCCGGACCAGTTGACCCTCGGTTGACCACCTACATATATCCTGGGGGGATGGTATTGGTACGTAAAAAATGACCAATTTTGAAGGAAATTTCGTATAGTTTGAGTATTTAGTGGCACAAGCTGTCGCTTTATGCCCACATAATCACCATTCATACCCGCCTTACAGAAAACCCGGACCAGTTGACCCTCGGTTGACCACCTACAGATATCCTGGGGGGATGGTACGCAAAAAATGACCAATTTTTAAGGAAATTTCGTATAGTTTGAGTATTTAGTCGCACAAGCTGTCGCTTTATTTCGTCATTGCTCGCCTCATGCCACACACTAAACGGGGACTTGGGTTTGAAGTAATGCGAGTCCAAAAGTGGTTCAAATCTTGTCCTTTTCGAATCGACCTCATTTTCTTTTCACGCCTCAAAAAATCAAAAAATAATTCCACCTAAAATTTTGCACTTAGAAAAGCAATTTTCTCTCAGTGAAGCGAAAAATTTCTGCAAAAATAATCCTTTATATATATACTCCGTATCAAAGACGCGGCCGTAACTTTATCACGTCTTATTCAAATACTAATTCATAAATTCCCCGTTATGCTACACACGAAACGGAGTCCAAAACGGGTCCAAATCGACCTGTTCGAAAAAATTCGTTCATTTTCAAATCACTTTCGAAAAAAGGCTCCATTATTTCAACCTAAAGTTTTGGACTTGGAAAAAATTTGCCACTCCCACTCCCCCATTCTCTGGGTTCACGCCCGCCCGGCGCAGACGGACCTACTCCGATTGCGTCAATCGAACACACCCCACACCGCGGGTTAGACGCTAATTCTTTCGAGACAATCCGATCTCAGTCCCCGTCAATATTACACGGGGTATCGGTATCTATTAGCGCCCATCGGAGCCGTTATCAACAAATAAATTCGTCCACATATATAATACTCCAGAATCATAAAGTTTACATCCCGAGGTTTCTGCCACATTAGCATTGTCAACCTCAATCGTGTGCTTTACATTTTCATATAATTCTCGTAGCATATTCGTAACGGCGATAATCACATTCAAAATTCCTCCCTTCATCATTTACTAATAACAATACGTATATCTCGGCAAAAAGCACAATATTCTTCCTTCATATACTCTTTTTTTCAATCTAGATGTCCCCAAAATTACAAATGCACACACATTTTCTAGATTCACGAACTAAAACACCGCACTTCATGTCGAGTCTCGTCATACGTAAGTCAACACGCATAAAGAGCGCTCGTTCAACGATAATTCTCTCGCACCTTCTCGTAGTTATTGAATCCGTACATGGGTCGAAATTTTCAAAGTCCGGCGGTGAAATGAAAATTTTGGAAAATGAAAGTTGGACCAGGTTTCATTGAGAGAGCACGAATTTGGGTAAAAAGAACACTTTTAGCGCAAAAAACCAAAATTCAATTTTTCGATCGAAATATTTTCTAAGTCGTATGTCTAGCGCCGAACGCCTAACCAACTTCACACGAGCAGCCTGACAATCGAATTTCATTTTCGAATTTCCTTGACAATTTTGAACAGATTCGAGTGGGGGTCGACGTTACTGAACTTAGCTGATCGGTCGAGAACCGGTGATTTCAACGTGAAATGGCCGTAAACATAAAGTCCCTGTAATTTAAACATCATATGGCTCCATATCCACCAGTGTTTGAAAAATTGAAATGTAAATGTTTTGTCTACAGCACCAGAGATTTACACGTACAAACCGGGCTCGACGTTGCTTAACTTCGGAGATCGGACGAGAACCGGTGGTTTCAACGTGATATGGCCGTAGGCATGAAGTCCCATTTGAACATCATATGGCTCCACATCCACCAGTGTTTGAAAAATTCAAATGTAAAAGTTTTGTCTACAGCACCCGAGATTCCCAGGCGACTTTATCATAAAATCCCTGTAATTTAAACATCATATGGCTCCACATCCACATGTGTTTGAAAAATCACCATTCCTACCCGTCTTACAGAAATCACCATTCCTACCCGTCTTACAGAAAACCCGGACCAGTTGACCCTCGGTTGACCACCTACATATATCCTGGGGGGATGGTATTGGTACGTAAAAAATGACCAATTTCGAAGGAAATTTCGTATAGTTTGAGTATTTAGTGGCACAAGCTGTCGCTTTATGCCCACATAATCACCATTCATACCCGCCTTACAGAAAACCCGGACCAGTTGACCCTCGGTTGACCACCTACAGATATCCTGGGGGGATGGTACGCAAAAAATGACCAATTTTTAAGGAAATTTCGTATAGTTTGAGTATTTAGTCGCAAAAGCTGTCGCTTTTTGTCCACATAATCACCATTCCTACCCGCCTTACAGAAAACCCGGACCAGTTGACCCTCGGTTGACCACCTACAGATATCCTGGGGGGATGGTACGTAAAAAATGATCAATTTTTAAGGAAATTTCGTATAGTTTGAGTATTTAGTGGCACAAGCTGTCGCTTTATTTCGTCATTGCTCGCCTCATGCCACACACTAAACGGGGACTTGGGTTTGAAGTAATGCGAGTCCAAAAGTGGTTCAAATCTTGTCCTTTTCGAATCGACCTCATTTTCTTTTCACGCCTCAAAAAATCAAAAAATAATTCCACCTAAAATTTTGCACTTAGAAAAGCAATTTTCTCTCAGTGAAGCGAAAAAGTTCTGCAAAAATAATCCTTTATATATATACTCCGTATCAAAGACGCGGCCGTAACTTTATCACGTCTTATTCAAATACTAATTCATAAATTCCCCGTTATGCTACACACGAAACGGAGTCCAAAACGGGTCCAAATCGACCTGTTCGAGAAAATTCGTTCATTTTCAAATCACTTTCGAAAAAAGGCTCCATTATTTCAACCTAAAGTTTTGGACTTGGAAAAAATTTGCCACTCCCACTCCCCCATTCTCTGGGTTCACGCCCGCCCGGCGCAGACGGACCTACTCCGACTGCGTCAATCGAACACACCCCATACCGCGGGTTAGACGCTAATTCTTTCGAGACAATCCGATCTCAGTCCCCGTCAATATTACACGGGGTATCGGTATCTATTATCGCCCATCGGAACCGTTATCAACAAATAAATTCGTCCACATATATAATACTCCAGAATCATAAAGTTTACATCCCGAGGTTTCTGCCACATTAGCATTGTCAACCTCAATCGTGTGCTTTACATTTTCATATAATTCTCGTAGCATATTCGTAACGGCGATAATCACATTCAAAATTCCTCCCTTCATCATTTACTAATAACAATACGTATATCTCGGCAAAAAATTCTTCCTTCATATACTCTTTTTATCAATCTAGATGTCCCCAAAATTACAAATGCACACACATTTTCTAGATTCACGAACTAAAACACCGCACTTCGTGTCGAGTCTCGTCATACGTAAGTCAACACGCATAAAGAGCGCTCGTTCAACGATAATTCTCTCGCACCTTCTCGTAGTTATTGAATCCGTACATGGGTCGAAATTTTCAAAGTCCGGCGGTGAAATGAAAATTTTGGAAAATGAAAGTTGGACCAGGTTTCATTGAGAGAGCACGAATTTGGGTAAAAAGAACACTTTTAGCGCAAAAAACCAAAATTCAATTTTTCGATCGAAATATTTTCTAAGTCGTATGTCTAGCGCCGAACGCCTAACCAACTTCACACGAGCAGCCTGACAATCGAATTTCATTTTCGAATTTCCTTGACAATTTTGACCAGATTCGAGTGGGGGTCGACGTTACTGAACTTAGCTGATCGGTCGAGAACCGGTGATTTCAACGTGAAATGGCCGTAAACATAAAGTCCCTGTAATTTAAACATCATATGGCTCCATATCCACCAGTGTTTGAAAAATTGAAATGCAAATGTTTTGTCTACAGCACCAGAGATTTACACGTACAAACCGGGCTCGACGTTGCTTAACTTCGGAGATCGGACGAGAACCGGTGGTTTCAACGTGATATGGCCGTAGGCATGAAGTCCCATTTGAACATCATATGGCTCCACATCCACCAGTGTTTGAAAAATTCAAATGTAAAAGTTTTGTCTACAGCACCCGAGATTCCCAGGCGACTTTATCATAAAATCCCTGTAATTTAAACATCATATGGCTCCACATCCACATGTGTTTGAAAAATTGAAATGCAAAAGTTTTGTCTACAGCACCCGAGATTCCCAGGCAGTCACCCATCCAGGTACTAACCGGGCTCGACGTTGCTTATAACTTCGGTGATCGGACGAGAACCAGTGGTTTCAACGTGATATGGCCGTAGGCATGAAGTCCCTGTAATGTGAACATCATATGGCTCCTCATCCACCTGTGTTTGAAAAATTGAAATGTAAAAGTTTTGTCTACAGCACCCTTGATTCCCAGGCGGTCACCCATCCAGGTACTAACCGGGCTCGACGTTATTCCATTTTTCGGTCGAAATATTTTCTAAGTCGTATGTCTAGCGCCGAACGCCTAACCAACTTCACACGAGCAGCCTGACATTCGAATTTCATTTTAGAATTTCCTTGACAATTTTGACCAGATTCGAGAGGGGGAGCACGAATTGGGTAAAAACATGATGTTTCCCGCAAAAAACTCGAAATCCATTTTTGGGTTGAAATATTTTCTAAGTCGAACGCCTAACTGAAAGCCAGCCTGACATTCGATTTCACTTAAAATCTTGAAATTGGCAACAGTCTGCGACCCGTGCGTTTTGTTATGAAGATTACTACTGGGGACACACTTCCTCACCAAATTTGAAATCGATCGGTCAACAAACGAGGCCTGTCCCCTCTATAGGACATTATATATTTTTGGGTCGAAATTTTCAAAGTCCGGCGGTGAAATGAAAATTTTGGAAAATGAAAGTTGGACCAGGTTTGATTGAGAGAGCACGAATTTGGGCAAAAAGAACACTTTTAGCGCAAAACACTAAAATTACATTTTTCGGTCGAAATATTTTCTAAGTCGTATGTCTAGCGCCGAACGCCTAAAACCAACTTCACACGAGCAGCCTGACATTCGAATTTCATTTTAGAATTTCCTTGACAATTTTGACCAGATTCGAGAGGGGGAGCACAAATTGGGTCAAAACATGATGTTTCGCGCAAAAAACTCGAAATCCATTTTTGGGTTGAAATATTTTCTAAGTCGAACGCCTAACTGAAAGCCAGCCTGACATTCGATTTCACCTAAAATCTTGAAATTGGCAACAGTCTGCGACCCGTGCGTTTTGTTATGAAGATTACTACTGGGGACACACTTCCTCACCAAATTTGAAATCGATCGGCCAACAAACGAGGCCTGTCCCCTCTATAGGACATTATATATTTTTGGGTCGAAATTTTCAAAGTACGGCGGTGAAATGAAAATTTTGGAAAATGAAAGTTGGACCATGTTTGATTGAGAGAGCACGAATTTGGGCAAAAAGAACACTTTTAGCGCAAAACACTAAAATTACATTTTTCGGTCGAAATATTTTCTAAGTCGTATGTCTAGCGCCGAACGCCTAACCAACTTCACACGAGCAGCCTGACATTCGAATTTCATTTTAGAATTTCCTTGACAATTTTGACCAGATTCGAGAGGGGGAGCACAAATTGGGTCAAAACATGATGTTTCGCGCAAAAAACTCGAAATCTATTTTTGGGTTGAAATATTTTCTTTTATCTAAGTCGAACGCCTAACTGAAAGCCAGCCTGACATTCGATTTCACTTAAAATCTTGAACTCGGCAACAGTCTGCGACCCGTGCGTTTTGTTATGAAGATTACTACTGGGGACACACTTCCTCGCCAAATTTGGAGTCGATCGGTCAACAAACGAGGCCTGTCCCCTCTATAGAACTTTATATATTTTTGGGTCGAAAATTTGATTGAGAGAGCACGAGTTTGGGTAAAAAGAACACTTTTAGCGCAAAAAACTAAAATTCAATTTTTCGATCGAAATATTTTCTAAGTCGTATTGTCTAGCGCCAAACGCCTAACCAACATCACACGATCAGCCTGACAATCGAATTTCATTTTCGAATTTCCTTGACAATTTTGACCAGATTTGAGTGGGGGGTCGACGTTGCTGAACTTAGCTGATCGGTCGAGAACCGGTGATTTCAACGTGAAATGGCCGTAAACATAAAGTCCCTGTAATTTAAACATCATATGGCTCCATATCCACCAGTGTTTGAAAAATTAAAATGCAAAAGTTTTGTCTACAGCACCAGAGATTTACACGTACAAACCGGGCTCGACGTTGCTTAACTTCGGAGATCGGACGAGAACCGGTGGTTTCAACGTGATATGGCCGTAGGCATGAAGTCCCTGTAATTTGAACATCATATATATGGCTCCACATCCACCAGTGTTTGAAAAATTCAAATGTAAAAGTTTTGTCTACAGCACCCGAGATTCCCAGGCGACTTTATCATAAAATCCCTGTAATTTAAACATCATATGGCTCCACATCCACATGTGTTTGAAAAATTGAAATGCAAAAGTTTTGTCTACAGCACCCGAGATTCCCAGGCGGTCACCCATCCAGGTACTAACCGGGCTCGACGTTGCTTATAACTTCGGTGATCGGACGAGAACCAGTGGTTTCAACGTGATATGGCCGTAGGCATGAAGTCCCTGTAATGTGAACATCATATGGCTCCTCATCCACCTGTGTTTGAAAAATTGAAATGTAAAAGTTTTGTCTACAGCACCCTTGATTCCCAGGCGGTCACCCATCCAGGTACTAACCGGGCTCGACGTTATTCCATTTTTCGGTCGAAATATTTTCTAAGTCGTATGTCTAGCGCCGAACGCCTAACCAACTTCACACGAGCAGCCTGACATTCGAATTTCATTTTAGAATTTCCTTGACAATTTTGACCAGATTCGAGATGGGGAGCACGAATTGGGTCAAAACATGATGTTTCGCGCAAAAAACTCGAAATCCATTTTTGGGTTGAAATATTTTCTAAGTCGAACGCCTAACTGAAAGCCAGCCTGACATTCGATTTCACCTAAAATCTTGAAATTGGCAACAGTCTGCGACCCGTGCGTTTTGTTATGAAGATTACTACTGGGGACACACTTCCTCACCAAATTTGAAATCGATCGGCCAACAAACGAGGCCTGTCCCCTCTATAGGACATTATATATTTTTGGGTCGAAATTTTCAAAGTACGGCGGTGAAATGAAAATTTTGGAAAATGAAAGTTGGACCATGTTTGATTGAGAGAGCACGAATTTGGGCAAAAAGAACACTTTTAGCGCAAAACACTAAAATTACATTTTTCGGTCGAAATATTTTCTAAGTCGTATGTCTAGCGCCGAACGCCTAACCAACTTCACACGAGCAGCCTGACATTCGAATTTCATTTTAGAATTTCCTTGACAATTTTGACCAGATTCGAGAGGGGGAGCACAAATTGGGTCAAAACATGATGTTTCGCGCAAAAAACTCGAAATCTATTTTTGGGTTGAAATATTTTCTTTTATCTAAGTCGAACGCCTAACTGAAAGCCAGCCTGACATTCGATTTCACTTAAAATCTTGAAATTGGCAACAGTCTGCGACCCGTGCGTTTTGTTATGAAGATTACTACTGGGGACACACTTCCTCACCAAATTTGAAATCGATCGGCCAACAAACGAGGCCTGTCCCCTCTATAGGACATTATATATTTTTGGGTCGAAATTTTCAAAGTCCGGCGGTGAAATGAAAATTTTGGAAAATGAAAGTTGGACCATGTTTGATTGAGAGAGCACGAATTTGGGCAAAAAGAACACTTTTAGCGCAAAACACTAAAATTACATTTTTCGGTCGAAATATTTTCTAAGTCGTATGTCTAGCGCCGAACGCCTAACCAACTTCACACGAGCAGCCTGACATTCGAATTTCATTTTAGAATTTCCTTGACAATTTTGACCAGATTCGAGAGGGGGAGCACAAATTGGGTCAAAACATGATGTTTCGCGCAAAAAACTCGAAATCTATTTTTGGGTTGAAATATTTTCTTTTATCTAAGTCGAACGCCTAACTGAAAGCCAGCCTGACATTCGATTTCACTTAAAATCTTGAACTCGGCAACAGTCTGCGACCCGTGCATTTGGTTATGAAGATTACTACTGGGGACACACTTCCTCGCCAAATTTGGAGTCGATCGGTCAACAAACGAGGCCTGTCCCCTCTATAGGACATTATATATTTTTGGGTCGAAATTTTCAAAGTCCGGCGGTGAAATGAAAATTTTGGAAAATGAAAGTTGGACCAGGTTTGATTGAGAGAGCACGAATTTGGGCAAAAAGAACACTTTTAGCGCAAAACACTAAAATTACATTTTTCGGTCGAAATATTTTCTGTCGTATGTCTAGCGCCGAACGCCTAACCAACTTCACACGAGCCGCCTGACATTCGAATTTCATTTTAGAATTTCCTTGACAATTTTGACCAGATTCGAGAGGGGGAGCACAAATTGGGTCAAAACATGATGTTTCGCGCAAAAAACTCGAAATCTATTTTTGGGTAGAAATATTTTCTTTTATCTAAGTCGAACGCCTAACTGAAAGCCAGCCTGACATTCGATTTCACTTAAAATCTTGAAATTGGCAACAGTCTGCGACCCGTGCGTTTCGTTATGAAGATTACTACTGGGGACACACTTCCTCACCAAATTTGAAATCGATCGGCCAACAAACGAGGCCTGTCCCCTCTATAGGACATTATATATTTTTGGGTCGAAATTTTCAAAGTACGGCGGTGAAATGAAAATTTTGGAAAATGAAAGTTGGACCATGTTTGATTGAGAGAGCACGAATTTGGGCAAAAAGAACACTTTTAGCGCAAAACACTAAAATTACATTTTTCGGTCGAAATATTTTCTAAGTCGTATGTCTAGCGCCGAACGCCTAACCAACTTCACACGAGCAGCCTGACATTCGAATTTCATTTTAGAATTTCCTTGACAATTTTGACCAGATTCGAGAGGGGGAGCACAAATTGGGTCAAAACATGATGTTTCGCGCAAAAAACTCGAAATCTATTTTTGGGTTGAAATATTTTCTTTTATCTAAGTCGAACGCCTAACTGAAAGCCAGCCTGACATTCGATTTCACTTAAAATCTTGAAATTGGCAACAGTCTGCGACCCGTGCGTTTTGTTATGAAGATTACTACTGGGGACACACTTCCTCACCAAATTTGAAATCGATCGGCCAACAAACGAGGCCTGTCCCCTCTATAGGACATTATATATTTTTGGGTCGAAATTTTCAAAGTCCGGCGGTGAAATGAAAATTTTGGAAAATGAAAGTTGGACCATGTTTGATTGAGAGAGCACGAATTTGGGCAAAAAGAACACTTTTAGCGCAAAACACTAAAATTACATTTTTCGGTCGAAATATTTTCTAAGTCGTATGTCTAGCGCCGAACGCCTAACCAACTTCACACGAGCAGCCTGACATTCGAATTTCATTTTAGAATTTCCTTGACAATTTTGACCAGATTCGAGAGGGGGAGCACAAATTGGGTCAAAACATGATGTTTCGCGCAAAAAACTCGAAATCTATTTTTGGGTTGAAATATTTTCTTTTATCTAAGTCGAACGCCTAACTGAAAGCCAGCCTGACATTCGATTTCACTTAAAATCTTGAACTCGGCAACAGTCTGCGACCCGTGCATTTGGTTATGAAGATTACTACTGGGGACACACTTCCTCGCCAAATTTGGAGTCGATCGGTCAACAAACGAGGCCTGTCCCCTCTATAGGACATTATATATTTTTGGGTCGAAATTTTCAAAGTCCGGCGGTGAAATGAAAATTTTGGAAAATGAAAGTTGGACCAGGTTTGATTGAGAGAGCACGAATTTGGGCAAAAAGAACACTTTTAGCGCAAAACACTAAAATTACATTTTTCGGTCGAAATATTTTCTGTCGTATGTCTAGCGCCGAACGCCTAACCAACTTCACACGAGCCGCCTGACATTCGAATTTCATTTTAGAATTTCCTTGACAATTTTGACCAGATTCGAGAGGGGGAGCACAAATTGGGTCAAAACATGATGTTTCGCGCAAAAAACTCGAAATCTATTTTTGGGTAGAAATATTTTCTTTTATCTAAGTCGAACGCCTAACTGAAAGCCAGCCTGACATTCGATTTCACTTAAAATCTTGAAATTGGCAACAGTCTGCGACCCGTGCGTTTCGTTATGAAGATTACTACTGGGGACACACTTCCTCACCAAATTTGAAATCGATCGGCCAACAAACGAGGCCTGTCCCCTCTATAGGACATTATATATTTTTGGGTCGAAATTTTCAAAGTCCGGCGGTGAAATGAAAATTTTGGAAAATGAAAGTTGGACCAGGTTTGATTGAGAGAGCACGAATTTGGGCAAAAAGAACACTTTTAGCGCAAAACACTAAAATTACATTTTTCGGTCGAAATATTTTCTAAGTCGTATGTCTAGCGCCGAACGCCTAACCAACTTCACACGAGCAGCCTGACATTCGAATTTCATTTTAGAATTTCCTTGACAATTTTGACCAGATTCGAGAGGGGGAGCACAAATTGGGTCAAAACATGATGTTTCGCGCAAAAAACTCGAAATCTATTTTTGGGTTGAAATATTTTCTTTTATCTAAGTCGAACGCCTAACTGAAAGCCAGCCTGACATTCGATTTCACTTAAAATCTTGAACTCGGCAACAGTCTGCGACCCGTGCATTTGGTTATGAAGATTACTACTGGGGACACACTTCCTCGCCAAATTTGGAGTCGATCGGTCAACAAACGAGGCCTGTCCCCTCTATAGAACTTTATATATTTTTGGGTCGAAAATTTGATTGAGAGAGCACGAGTTTGGGTAAAAAGAACACTTTTAGCGCAAAAAACTAAAATTCAATTTTTCGATCGAAATATTTTCTAAGTCGTATGTCTAGCGCCAAACGCCTAACCAACTTCACACGAGCAGCCTGACAATCGAATTTCATTTTCGAATTTCCTTGACAATTTTGACCAGATTTGAGTGGGGGGTCGACGTTGCTGAACTTAGCTGATCGGTCGAGAACCGGTGATTTCAACGTGAAATGGCCGTAAACATAAAGTCCCTGTAATTTAAACATCATATGGCTCCATATCCACCAGTGTTTGAAAAATTGAAATGTAAATGTTTTGTCTACAGCACCAGAGATTTACACGTACAAACCGGGCTCGACGTTGCTTAACTTCGGAGATCGGACGAGAACCGGTGGTTTCAACGTGATATGGCCGTAGGCATGAAGTCCCATTTGAACATCATATGGCTCCACATCCACCAGTGTTTGAAAAATTCAAATGTAAAAGTTTTGTCTACAGCACCCGAGATTCCCAGGCGACTTTATCATAAAATCCCTGTAATTTAAACATCATATGGCTCCACATCCACATGTGTTTGAAAAATCACCATTCCTACCCGTCTTACAGAAATCACCATTCCTACCCGTCTTACAGAAAACCCGGACCAGTTGACCCTCGGTTGACCACCTACATATATCCTGGGGGGATGGTATTGGTACGTAAAAAATGACCAATTTTGAAGGAAATTTCGTATAGTTTGAGTATTTAGTGGCACAAGCTGTCGCTTTATGCCCACATAATCACCATTCATACCCGCCTTACAGAAAACCCGGACCAGTTGACCCTCGGTTGACCACCTACAGATATCCTGGGGGGATGGTACGCAAAAAATGACCAATTTTTAAGGAAATTTCGTATAGTTTGAGTATTTAGTCGCACAAGCTGTCGCTTTTTGTCCACATAATCACCATTCCTACCCGCCTTACAGAAAACCCGGACCAGTTGACCCTCGGTTGACCACCTACAGATATCCTGGGGGGATGGTACGTAAAAAATGACCAATTTTGAAGGAAATTTCGTATAGTTTGAGTATTTAGTGGCACAAGCTGTCGCTTTATTTCGTCATTGCTCGCCTCATGCCACACACTAAACGGGGACTTGGGTTTGAAGTAATGCGAGTCCAAAAGTGGTTCAAATCTTGTCCTTTTCGAATCGACCTCATTTTCTTTTCACGCCTCAAAAAATCAAAAAATAATTCCACCTAAAATTTTGCACTTAGAAAAGCAATTTTCTCTCAGTGAAGCGAAAAAGTTCTGCAAAAATAATCCTTTATATATATACTCCGTATCAAAGACGCGGCCGTAACTTTATCACGTCTTATTCAAATACTAATTCATAAATTCCCCGTTATGCTACACACGAAACGGAGTCCAAAACGGGTCCAAATCGACCTGTTCGAGAAAATTCGTTCATTTTCAAATCACTTTCGAAAAAAGGCTCCATTATTTCAACCTAAAGTTTTGGACTTGGAAAAAATTAGCCACTCCCACTCCCCCATTCTCTGGGTTCACGCCCGCCCGGCGCAGACGGACCTACTCCGATTGCGTCAATCGAACACACCCCATACCGCGGGTTAGACGCTAATTCTTTCGAGACAATCGAATCTCAGTCCCCGTCAATATTACACGGGGTATCGGTATCTATTAGCGCCCATCGGAGCCGTTATCAACAAATAAATTCGTCCACATATATAATACTCCAGAATCATAAAGTTTACATCCCGAGGTTTCTGCCACATTAGCATTGTCAACCTCAATCGTGTGCTTTACATTTTCATATAATTCTCGTAGCATATTCGTAACGGCGATAATCACATTCAAAATTCCTCCCTTCATCATTTACTAATAACAATACGTATATCTCGGCAAAAAGCACAATATTCTTCCTTTATATACTCTTTTTTTCAATCTAGATGTCCCCAAAATTACAAATGCACACACATTTTCTAGATTCACGAACTAAAACACCGCACTTCATGTCGAGTCTCGTCATACGTAAGTCAACACGCATAAAGAGCGCTCGTTCAACGATAATTCTCTCGCACCTTCTCGTAGTTATTGAATCCGTACATGGGTCGAAATTTTCAAAGTCCGGCGGTGAAATGAAAATTTTGGAAAATGAAAGTTGGACCAGGTTTCATTGAGAGAGCACGAATTTGGGTAAAAAGAACACTTTTAGCGCAAAAAACAAAAATTCAATTTTTCGATCGAAATATTTTCTAAGTCGTATGTCTAGCGCCGAACGCCTAACCAACTTCACACGAGCAGCCTGACAATCGAATTTCATTTTCGAATTTCCTTGACAATTTTGACCAGATTCGAGTGGGGGTCGACGTTACTGAACTTAGCTGATCGGTCGAGAACCGGTGATTTCAACGTGAAATGGCCGTAAACATAAAGTCCCTGTAATTTAAACATCATATGGCTCCATATCCACCAGTGTTTGAAAAATTGAAATGCAAATGTTTTGTCTACAGCACCAGAGATTTACACGTACAAACCGGGCTCGACGTTGCTTAACGTCGGAGATCGGACGAGAACCGGTGGTTTCAACGTGATATGGCCGTAGGCATGAAGTCCCATTTGAATATCATATGGCTCCACATCCACCAGTGTTTGAAAAATTCAAATGTAAAAGTTTTGTCTACAGCACCCGAGATTCCCAGGCGACTTTATCATAAAATCCCTGTAATTTAAACATCATATGGCTCCACATCCACATGTGTTTGAAAAATCACCATTCCTACCCGTCTTACAGAAATCACCATTCCTACCCGTCTTACAGAAAACCCGGACCAGTTGACCCTCGGTTGACCACCTACATATATCCTGGGGGGATGGTATTGGTATGTAAAAAATGACCAATTTTGAAGAAAATTTCGTATAGTTTGAGTATTTAGTGGCACAAGCTGTCGCTTTATGCCCACATAATCACCATTCATACCCGCCTTACAGAAAACCCGGACCAGTTGACCCTCGGTTGACCACATACAGATATCCTGGGGGGATGGTACGCAAAAAATGACCAATTTTTAAGGAAATTTCGTATAGTTTGAGTATTTAGTCGCACAAGCTGTCGCTTTTTGTCCACATAATCACCATTCCTACCCGCCTTACAGAAAACCCGGACCAGTTGACCCTCGGTTGACCACCTACAGATATCCTGGGGGGATGGTACGTAAAAAATGACCAATTTTGAAGGAAATTTCGTATAGTTTGAGTATTTAGTGGCACAAGCTGTCGCTTTATTTCGTCATTGCTCGCCTCATGCCACACACTAAACGGGGACTTGGGTTTGAAGTAATGCGAGTCCAAAAGTGGTTCAAATCTTGTCCTTTTCGAATCGACCTCATTTTCTTTTCACGCCTCAAAAAATCAAAAAATAATTCCACCTAAAATTTTGCACTTAGAAAAGCAATTTTCTCTCAGTGAAGCGAAAAAGTTCTGCAAAAATAATCCTTTATATATATACTCCGTATCAAAGACGCGGCCGTAACTTTATCACGTCTTATTCAAATACTAATTCATAAATTCCCCGTTATGCTACACACGAAACGGAGTCCAAAACGGGTCCAAATCGACCTGTTCGAGAAAATTCGTTCATTTTCAAATCACTTTCGAAAAAAGGCTCCATTATTTCAACCTAAAGTTTTGGACTTGGAAAAAATTTGCCACTCCCACTCCCCCATTCTCTGGGTTCACGCCCGCCCGGCGCAGACGGACCTACTCCGATTGCGTCAATCGAACACACCCCATACCGCGGGTTAGACGCTAATTCTTTCGAGACAATCCGATCTCAGTCCCCGTCAATATTACACGGGGTATCGGTATCTATTAGCGCCCATCGGAGCCGTTATCAACAAATAAATTCGTCCACATATATAATACTCCAGAATCATAAAGTTTACATCCCGAGGTTTCTGCCACATTAGCATTGTCAACCTCAATCGTGTGCTTTACATTTTCATATAATTCTCGTAGCATATTCGTAACGGCGATAATCACATTCAAAATTCCTCCCTTCATCATTTACTAATAACAATACGTATATCTCGGCAAAAAGCACAATATTCTTCCTTCATATACTCTTTTTTTCAATCTAGATGTCCCCAAAATTACAAATGCACACACATTTTCTAGATTCACGAACTAAAACACCGCACTTCATGTCGAGTCTCGTCATACGTAAGTCAACACGCATAAAGAGCGCTCGTTCAACGATAATTCTCTCGCACCTTCTCGTAGTTATTGAATCCGTACATGGGTCGAAATTTTCAAAGTCCGGCGGTGAAATGAAAATTTTGGAAAATGAAAGTTGGACCAGGTTTCATTGAGAGAGCACGAATTTGGGTAAAAAGAACACTTTTAGCGCAAAAAACCAAAATTCAATTTTTCGATCGAAATATTTTCTAAGTCGTATGTCTATCGCCGAACGCCTAACCAACTTCACACGAGCAGCCTGACAATCGAATTTCATTTTCGAATTTCCTTGACAATTTTGACCAGATTCGAGTGGGGGTCGACGTTACTGAACTTAGCTGATCGGTCGAGAACCGGTGATTTCAACGTGAAATGGCCGTAAACATAAAGTCCCTGTAATTTAAACATCATATGGCTCCATATCCACCAGTGTTTGAAAAATTGAAATGCAAATGTTTTGTCTACAGCACCAGAGATTTACACGTACAAACCGGGCTCGACGTTGCTTAACTTCGGAGATCGGACGAGAACCGGTGGTTTCAACGTGATATGGCCGTAGGCATGAAGTCCCATTTGAATATCATATGGCTCCACATCCACCAGTGTTTGAAAAATTCAAATGTAAAAGTTTTGTCTACAGCACCCGAGATTCCCAGGCGACTTTATCATAAAATCCCTGTAATTTAAACATCATATGGCTCCACATCCACATGTGTTTGAAAAATCACCATTCCTACCCGTCTTACAGAAATCACCATTCCTACCCGTCTTACAGAAAACCCGGACCAGTTGACCCTCGGTTGACCACCTACATATATCCTGGGGGGATGGTATTGGTATGTAAAAAATGACCAATTTTGAAGAAAATTTCGTATAGTTTGAGTATTTAGTGGCACAAGCTGTCGCTTTATGCCCACATAATCACCATTCATACCCGCCTTACAGAAAACCCGGACCAGTTGACCCTCGGTTGACCACATACAGATATCCTGGGGGGATGGTACGCAAAAAATGACCAATTTTTAAGGAAATTTCGTATAGTTTGAGTATTTAGTCGCACAAGCTGTCGCTTTTTGTCCACATAATCACCATTCCTACCCGCCTTACAGAAAACACGGACCAGTTGACCCTCGGTTGACCACCTACAGATATCCTGGGGGGATGGTACATAAAAAATGACCAATTTTGAAGGAAATTTCGTATAGTTTGAGTATTTAGTGGCACAAGCTGTCGCTTTATTTCGTCATTGCTCGCCTCATGCCACACACTAAACGGGGACTTGGGTTTGAAGTAATGCGAGTCCAAAAGTGGTTCAAATCTTGTCCTTTTCGAATCGACCTCATTTTCTTTTCACGCCTCAAAAAATCAAAAAATAATTCCACCTAAAATTTTGCACTTAGAAAAGCAATTTTCTCTCAGTGAAGCGAAAAAGTTCTGCAAAAATAATCCTTTATATATATACTCCGTATCAAAGACGCGGCCGTAACTTTATCACGTCTTATTCAAATACTAATTCATAAATTCCCCGTTATGCTACACACGAAACGGAGTCCAAAACGGGTCCAAATCGACCTGTTCGAGAAAATTCGTTCATTTTCAAATCACTTTCGAAAAAAGGCTCCATTATTTCAACCTAAAGTTTTGGACTTGGAAAAAATTTGCCACTCCCACTCCCCCATTCTCTGGGTTCACGCCCGCCCGGCGCAGACGGACCTACTCCGATTGCGTCAATCGAACACACCCCATACCGCGGGTTAGACGCTAATTCTTTCGAGACAATCCGATCTCAGTCCCCGTCAATATTACACGGGGTATCGGTATCTATTAGCGCCCATCGGAGCCGTTATCAACAAATAAATTCGTCCACATATATAATACTCCAGAATCATAAAGTTTACATCCCGAGGTTTCTGCCACATTAGCATTGTCAACCTCAATCATGTGCTTTACATTTTCATATAATTCTCGTAGCATATTCGTAACGGCGATAATCACATTCAAAATTCCTCCCTTCATCATTTACTAATAACAATACGTATATCTCGGCAAAAAGCACAATATTCTTCCTTCATATACTCTTTTTTTCAATCTAGATGTCCCCAAAATTACAAATGCACACACATTTTCTAGATTCACGAACTAAAACACCGCACTTCATGTCGAGTCTCGTCATACGTAAGTCAACACGCATAAAGAGCGCTCGTTCAACGATAATTCTCTCGCACCTTCTCGTAGTTATTGAATCCGTACATGGGTCGAAATTTTCAAAGTCCGGCGGTGAAATGAAAATTTTGGAAAATGAAAGTTGGACCAGGTTTCATTGAGAGAGCACGAATTTGGGTAAAAAGAACACTTTTAGCGCAAAAAAACAAAATTCAATTTTTCGATCGAAATATTTTCTAAGTCGTATGTCTAGCGCCGAACGCCTAACCAACTTCACACGAGCAGCCTGACAATCGAATTTCATTTTCGAATTTCCTTGACAATTTTGACCAGATTCGAGTGGGGGTCGACGTTACTGAACTTAGCTGATCGGTCGAGAACCGGTGATTTCAACGTGAAATGGCCGTAAACATAAAGTCCCTGTAATTTAAACATCATATGGCTCCATATCCACCAGTGTTTGAAAAATTGAAATGTAAATGTTTTGTCTACAGCACCAGAGATTTACACGTACAAACCGGGCTCGACGTTGCTTAACTTCGGAGATCGGACGAGAACCGGTGGTTTCAACGTGATATGGCCGTAGGCATGAAGTCCCATTTGAACATCATATGGCTCCACATCCACCAGTGTTTGAAAAATTCAAATGTAAAAGTTTTGTCTACAGCACCCGAGATTCCCAGGCGACTTTATCATAAAATCCCTGTAATTTAAACATCATATGGCTCCACATCCACATGTGTTTGAAAAATCACCATTCCTACCCGTCTTACAGAAATCACCATTCCTACCCGTCTTACAGAAAAACCGGACCAGTTGACCCTCGGTTGACCACCTACATATATCCTGGGGGGATGGTATTGGTACGTAAAAAATGACCAATTTTGAAGGAAATTTCGTATAGTTTGAGTATTTAGTGGCACAAGCTGTCGCTTTATGCCCACATAATCACCATTCATACCCGCCTTACAGAAAACCCGGACCAGTTGACCCTCGGTTGACCACCTACAGATATCCTGGGGGGATGGTACGCAAAAAATGACCAATTTTTAAGGAAATTTCGTATAGTTTGAGTATTTAGTCGCACAAGCTGTCGCTTTTTGTCCACATAATCACCATTCCTACCCGCCTTACAGAAAACCCGGACCAGTTGACCCTCGGTTGACCACCTACAGATATCCTGGGGGGATGGTACGTAAAAAATGACCAATTTTGAAGGAAATTTCGTATAGTTTGAGTATTTAGTGGCACAAGCTGTCGCTTTATTTCGTCATTGCTCGCCTCATGCCACACACTAAACGGGGACTTGGGTTTGAAGTAATGCGAGTCCAAAAGTGGTTCAAATCTTGTCCTTTTCGAATCGACCTCATTTTCTTTTCACGCCTCAAAAAATCAAAAAATAATTCCACCTAAAATTTTGCACTTAGAAAAGCAATTTTCTCTCAGTGAAGCGAAAAAGTTCTGCAAAAATAATCCTTTATATATATACTCCGTATCAAAGACGCGGCCGTAACTTTATCACGTCTTATTCAAATACTAATTCATAAATTCCCCGTTATGCTACACGCGAAACGGAGTCCAAAACGGGTCCAAATCGACCTGTTCGAGAAAATTCGTTCATTTTCAAATCACTTTCGAAAAAAGGCTCCATTATTTCAACCTAAAGTTTTGGACTTGGAAAAAATTTGCCACTCCCACTCCCCCATTCTCTGGGTTCACGCCCGCCCGGCGCAGACGGACCTACTCCGATTGCGTCAATCGAACACACCCCATACCGCGGGTTAGACGCTAATTCTTTCGAGACAATCCGATCTCAGTCCCCGTCAATATTACACGGGGTATCGGTAACTATTAGCGCCCATCGGAGCCGTTATCAACAAATAAATTCGTCCACATATATAATACTCCAGAATCATAAAGTTTACATCCCGAGGTTTCTGCGACATTAGCATTGTCAACCTCAATCGTGTGCTTTACATTTTCATATAATTCTCGTAGCATATTCGTAACGGCGATAATCACATTCAAAATTCCTCCCTTCATCATTTACTAATAACAATACGTATATCTCGGCAAAAAGCACAATATTCTTCCTTCATATACTCTTTTTTTCAATCTAGATGTCCCCAAAATTACAAATGCACACACATTTTCTAGATTCACGAACTAAAACACCGCACTTCATGTCGAGTCTCGTCATACGTAAGTCAACACGCATAAAGAGCGCTCGTTCAACGATAAATCTCTCGCACCTTCTCGTAGTTATTGAATCCGTACATGGGTCGAAATTTTCAAAGTCCGGCGGTGAAATGAAAATTTTGGAAAATGAAAGTTGGACCAGGTTTCATTGAGAGAGCACGAATTTGGGTAAAAAGAACACTTTTAGCGCAAAAAACCAAAATTCAATTTTTCGATCGAAATATTTTCTAAGTCGTATGTCTAGCGCCGAACGCCTAACCAACTTCACACGAGCAGCCTAACAATCGAATTTCATTTTCGAATTTCCTTGACAATTTTGACCAGATTCGAGTGGGGGTCGACGTTACTGAACTTAGCTGATCGGTCGAGAACCGGTGATTTCAACGTGAAATGGCCGTAAACATAAAGTCCCTGTAATTTAAACATCATATGGCTCCATATCCACCAGTGTTTGAAAAATTGAAATGCAAATGTTTTGTCTACAGCACCAGAGATTTACACGTACAAACCGGGCTCGACGTTGCTTAACTTCGGAGATCGGACGAGAACCGGTGGTTTCAACGTGATATGGCCGTAGGCATGAAGTCCCATTTGAACATCATATGGCTCCACATCCACCAGTGTTTGAAAAATTCAAATGTAAAAGTTTTGTCTACAGCACCCGAGATTCCCAGGCGACTTTATCATAAAATCCCTGTAATTTAAACATCATATGGCTCCACATCCATATGTGTTTGAAAAATCACCATTCCTACCCGTCTTACAGAAATCACCATTCCTACCCGTCTTACAGAAAACACGGACCAGTTGACCCTCGGTTGACCACCTACATATATCCTGGGGGGATGGTATTGGTACGTAAAAAATGACCAATTTTGAAGGAAATTTCGTATAGTTTGAGTATTTAGTGGCACAAGCTGTCGCTTTATGCCCACATAATCACCATTCATACCCGCTTTACAGAAAACCCGGACCAGTTGACCCTCGGTTGACCACCTACAGATATCCTGGGGGGATGGTACGCAAAAAATGACCAATTTTTAAGGAAATTTCGTATAGTTTGAGTATTTAGTCGCACAAGCTGTCGCTTTTTGTCCACATAATCACCATTCCTACCCGCCATACAGAAAACCCGGACCAGTTGACCCTCGGTTGACCACCTACAGATATCCTGGGGGGATGGTACGCAAAAAATGACCAATTTTGAAGGAAATTTCGTCATTTTTTGAGTATTTAGTCGCACAAGCTGTCGCTTTATTTCGTCATTGCTCGCCTCATGCCACACACTAAACGGGGACTTGGGTTTGAAGTAATGCGAGTCCAAAAGTGGTTCAAATCTTGTCCTTTTCGAATCGACCTCATTTTCTTTTCTCGCCTCAAAAAATCAAAAAATAATTCCACCTAAAATTTTGCACTTAGAAAAGCAATTTTCTCTCAGTGAAGCGAAAAAGTTCTGCAAAAATAATCCTTTATATATATACTCCGTATCAAAGACGCGGCCGTAACTTTATCACGTCTTATTCAAATACTAATTCATAAATTCCCCGTTATGCTACACACGAAACGGAGTCCAAAACGGGTCCAAATCGACCTGTTCGAGAAAATTCGTTCATTTTCAAATCACTTTCGAAAAAAGGCTCCATTATTTCAACCTAAAGTTTTGGACTTGGAAAAAATTTGCCACTCCCACTCCCCCATTCTCTGGGTTCACGCCCGCCCGGCGCAGACGGACCTACTCCGATTGCGTCAATCGAACACACCCCATACCGCGGGTTAGACGCTAATTCTTTCGAGACAATCCGATCTCAGTCCCCGTCAATATTACACGGGGGTATCGGTATCTATTAGCGCCCATCGGAGCCGTTATCAACAAATAAATTCGTCCACATATATAATACTCCAGAATCATAAAGTTTACATCCCGAGGTTTCTGCCACATTAGCATTGTCAACCTCAATCGTGTGCTTTACATTTTCATATAATTCTCGTAGCATATTCGTAACGGCGATAATCACATTCAAAATTCCTCCCTTCATCATTTACTAATAACAATACGTATATCTCGGCAAAAAGCACAATATTCTTCCTTCATATACTCTTTTTTTCAATCTAGATGTCCCCAAAATTACAAATGCACACACATTTTCTAGATTCACGAACTAAAACACTGCACTTCATGTCGAGTCTCGTCATACGTAAGTCAACACGCATAAAGAGCGCTCGTTCAACGATAATTCTCTCGCACCTTCTCGTAGTTATTGAATCCGTACATGAGTCGAAATTTTCAAAGTCCGGCGGTGAAATGAAAATTTTGGAAAATGAAAGTTGGACCAGGTTTCATTGAGAGAGCACGAATTTGGGTAAAAAGAACACTTTTAGCGCAAAAAACCAAAATTCAATTTTTCGATCGAAATATTTTCTAAGTCGTATGTCTAGCGCCGAACGCCTAACCAACTTCACACGAGCAGCCTGACAATCGAATTTCATTTTCGAATTTCCTTGACAATTTTGACCAGATTCGAGTGGGGGTCGACGTTACTGAACTTAGCTGATCGGTCGAGAACCGGTGATTTCAACGTGAAATGGCCGTAAACATAAAGTCCCTGTAATTTAAACATCATATGGCTCCATATCCACCAGTGTTTGAAAAATTGAAATGCAAATGTTTTGTCTACAGCACCAGAGATTTACACGTACAAACCGGGCTCGACGTTGCTTAACTTCGGAGATCGGACGAGAACCGGTGGTTTCAACGTGATATGGCCGTAGGCATGAAGTCCCATTTGAACATCATATGGCTCCACATCCACCAGTGTTTGAAAAATTCAAATGTAAAAGTTTTGTCTACAGCACCCGAGATTCCCAGGCGACTTTATCATAAAATCACTGTAATTTAAACATCATATGGCTCCACATCCACATGTGTTTGAAAAATCACCATTCCTACCCGTCTTACAGAAATCACCATTCCTACCCGTCTTACAGAAAACCCGGACCAGTTGACCCTCGGTTGACCACCTACATATATCCTGGGGGGATGGTATTGGTACGTAAAAAATGACCAATTTTGAAGGAAATTTCGTATAGTTTGAGTATTTAGTGGCACAAGCTGTCGCTTTATGCCCACATAATCACCATTCATACCCGCCTTACAGAAAACCCGGACCAGTTGACCCTCGGTTGACCACCTACAGATATCCTGGGGGGATGGTACGTAAAAAATGACCAATTTTGAAGGAAATTTCGTATAGTTTGAGTATTTAGTGGCACAAGCTGTCGCTTTATTTCGTCATTGCTCGCCTCATGCCACACACTAAACGGGGACTTGGGTTTGAAGTAATGCGAGTCCAAAAGTGGTTCAAATCTTGTCCTTTTCGAATCGACCTCATTTTCTTTTCACGCCTCAAAAAATCAAAAAATAATTCCACCTAAAATTTTGCACTTAGAAAAGCAATTTTCTCTCAGTGAAGCGAAAAAGTTCTGCAAAAATAATCCTTTATATATATACTCCGTATCAAAGACGCGGCCGTAACTTTATCACGTCTTATTCAAATACTAATTCATAAATTCCCCGTTATGCTACACACGAAACGGAGTCCAAAACGGGTCCAAATCGACCTGTTCGAGAAAATTCGTTCATTTTCAAATCACTTTCGAAAAAAGGCTCCATTATTTCAACCTAAAGTTTTGGACTTGGAAAAAATTTGCCACTCCCACTCCCCCATTCTCTGTGTTCACGCCCGCCCGGCGCAGACGGACCTACTCCGATTGCGTCAATCGAACACACCCCATACCGCGGGTTAGACGCTAATTCTTTCGAGACAATCCGATCTCAGTCCCCGTCAATATTACACGGGGTATCGGTATCTATTAGCGCCCATCGGAGCCGTTATCAACAAATAAATTCGTCCACATATATAATACTCCAGAATCATAAAGTTTACATCCCGAGGTTTCTGCCACATTAGCATTGTCAACCTCAATCGTGTGCTTTACATTTTCATATAATTCTCGTAGCATATTCGTAACGGCGATAATCACATTCAAAATTCCTCCCTTCATCATTTACTAATAACAATACGTATATCTCGGCAAAAAGCACAATATTCTTCCTTCATATACTCTTTTTTTCAATCTAGATGTCCCCAAAATTACAAATGCACACACATTTTCTAGATTCACGAACTAAAACACTGCACTTCATGTCGAGTCTCGTCATACGTAAGTCAACACGCATAAAGAGCGCTCGTTCAACGATAATTCTCTCGCACCTTCTCGTAGTTATTGAATCCGTACATGGGTCGAAATTTTCAAAGTCCGGCGGTGAAATGAAAATTTTGGAAAATGAAAGTTGGACCAGGTTTCATTGAGAGAGCACGAATTTGGGTAAAAAGAACACTTTTAGCGCAAAAAACCAAAATTCAATTTTTCGATCGAAATATTTTCTAAGTCGTATGTCTAGCGCCGAACGCCTAACCAACTTCACACGAGCAGCCTGACAATCGAATTTCATTTTCGAATTTCCTTGACAATTTTGACCAGATTCGAGTGGGGGTCGACGTTACTGAACTTAGCTGATCGGTCGAGAACCGGTGATTTCAACGTGAAATGGCCGTAAACATAAAGTCCCTGTAATTTAAACATCATATGGCTCCATATCCACCAGTGTTTGAAAAATTGAAATGCAAATGTTTTGTCTACAGCACCAGAGATTTACACGTACAAACCGGGCTCGACGTTGCTTAACTTCGGAGATCGGACGAGAACCGGTGGTTTCATCGTGATATGGCCGTAGGCATGAAGTCCCATTTGAACATCATATGGCTCCACATCCACCAGTGTTTGAAAAATTCAAATGTAAAAGTTTTGTCTACAGCACCCGAGATTCCCAGGCGACTTTATCATAAAATCCCTGTAATTTAAACATCATATGGCTCCACATCCATATGTGTTTGAAAAATCACCATTCCTACCCGTCTTACAGAAATCACCATTCCTACCCGTCTTACAGAAAACACGGACCAGTTGACCCTCGGTTGACCACCTACATATATCCTGGGGGGATGGTATTGGTACGTAAAAAATGACCAATTTTGAAGGAAATTTCGTATAGTTTGAGTATTTAGTGGCACAAGCTGTCGCTTTATGCCCACATAATCACCATTCATACCCGCTTTACAGAAAACCCGGACCAGTTGACCCTCGGTTGACCACCTACAGATATCCTGGGGGGATGGTACGCAAAAAATGACCAATTTTTAAGGAAATTTCGTATAGTTTGAGTATTTAGTCGCACAAGCTGTCGCTTTTTGTCCACATAATCACCATTCCTACCCGCCATACAGAAAACCCGGACCAGTTGACCCTCGGTTGACCACCTACAGATATCCTGGGGGGATGGTACGCAAAAAATGACCAATTTTGAAGGAAATTTCGTATAGTTTGAGTATTTAGTCGCACAAGCTGTCGCTTTATTTCGTCATTGCTCGCCTCATGCCACACACTAAACGGGGACTTGGGTTTGAAGTAATGCGAGTCCAAAAGTGGTTCAAATCTTGTCCTTTTCGAATCGACCTCATTTTCTTTTCTCGCCTCAAAAAATCAAAAAATAATTCCACCTAAAATTTTGCACTTAGAAAAGCAATTTTCTCTCAGTGAAGCGAAAAAGTTCTGCAAAAATAATCCTTTATATATATACTCCGTATCAAAGACGCGGCCGTAACTTTATCACGTCTTATTCAAATACTAATTCATAAATTCCCCGTTATGCTACACACGAAACGGAGTCCAAAACGGGTCCAAATCGACCTGTTCGAGAAAATTCGTTCATTTTCAAATCACTTTCGAAAAAAGGCTCCATTATTTCAACCTAAAGTTTTGGACTTGGAAAAAATTTGCCACTCCCACTCCCCCATTCTCTGGGTTCACGCCCGCCCGGCGCAGACGGACCTACTCCGATTGCGTCAATCGAACACACCCCATACCGCGGGTTAGACGCTAATTCTTTCGAGACAATCCGATCTCAGTCCCCGTCAATATTACACGGGGTATCGGTATCTATTAGCGCCCATCGGAGCCGTTATCAACAAATAAATTCGTCCACATATATAATACTCCAGAATCATAAAGTTTACATCCCGAGGTTTCTGCCACATTAGCATTGTCAACCTCAATCGTGTGCTTTACATTTTCATATAATTCTCGTAGCATATTCGTAACGGCGATAATCACATTCAAAATTCCTCCCTTCATCATTTACTAATAACAATACGTATATCTCGGCAAAAAGCACAATATTCTTCCTTCATATACTCTTTTTTTCAATCTAGATGTCCCCAAAATTACAAATGCACACACATTTTCTAGATTCACGAACTAAAACACTGCACTTCATGTCGAGTCTCGTCATACGTAAGTCAACACGCATAAAGAGCGCTCGTTCAACGATAATTCTCTCGCACCTTCTCGTAGTTATTGAATCCGTACATGGGTCGAAATTTTCAAAGTCCGGCGGTGAAATGAAAATTTTGGAAAATGAAAGTTGGACCAGGTTTCATTGAGAGAGCACGAATTTGGGTAAAAAGAACACTTTTAGCGCAAAAAACCAAAATTCAATTTTTCGATCGAAATATTTTCTAAGTCGTATGTCTAGCGCCGAACGCCTAACCAACTTCACACGAGCAGCCTGACAATCGAATTTCATTTTCGAATTTCCTTGACAATTTTGACCAGATTCGAGTGGGGGTCGACGTTACTGAACTTAGCTGATCGGTCGAGAACCGGTGATTTCAACGTGAAATGGCCGTAAACATAAAGTCCCTGTAATTTAAACATCATATGGCTCCATATCCACCAGTGTTTGAAAAATTGAAATGCAAATGTTTTGTCTACAGCACCAGAGATTTACACGTACAAACCGGGCTCGACGTTGCTTAACTTCGGAGATCGGACGAGAACCGGTGGTTTCATCGTGATATGGCCGTAGGCATGAAGTCCCATTTGAACATCATATGGCTCCACATCCACCAGTGTTTGAAAAATTCAAATGTAAAAGTTTTGTCTACAGCACCCGAGATTCCCAGGCGACTTTATCATAAAATCCCTGTAATTTAAACATCATATGGCTCCACATCCATATGTGTTTGAAAAATCACCATTCCTACCCGTCTTACAGAAATCACCATTCCTACCCGTCTTACAGAAAACACGGACCAGTTGACCCTCGGTTGACCACCTACATATATCCTGGGGGGATGGTATTGGTACGTAAAAAATGACCAATTTTGAAGGAAATTTCGTATAGTTTGAGTATTTAGTGGCACAAGCTGTCGCTTTATGCCCACATAATCACCATTCATACCCGCTTTACAGAAAACCCGGACCAGTTGACCCTCGGTTGACCACCTACAGATATCCTGGGGGGATGGTACGCAAAAAATGACCAATTTTTAAGGAAATTTCGTATAGTTTGAGTATTTAGTCGCACAAGCTGTCGCTTTTTGTCCACATAATCACCATTCCTACCCGCCATACAGAAAACCCGGACCAGTTGACCCTCGGTTGACCACCTACAGATATCCTGGGGGGATGGTACGCAAAAAATGACCAATTTTGAAGGAAATTTCGTATAGTTTGAGTATTTAGTCGCACAAGCTGTCGCTTTATTTCGTCATTGCTCGCCTCATGCCACACACTAAACGGGGACTTGGGTTTGAAGTAATGCGAGTCCAAAAGTGGTTCAAATCTTGTCCTTTTCGAATCGACCTCATTTTCTTTTCTCGCCTCAAAAAATCAAAAAATAATTCCACCTAAAATTTTGCACTTAGAAAAGCAATTTTCTCTCAGTGAAGCGAAAAAGTTCTGCAAAAATAATCCTTTATATATATACTCCGTATCAAAGACGCGGCCGTAACTTTATCACGTCTTATTCAAATACTAATTCATAAATTCCCCGTTATGCTACACACGAAACGGAGTCCAAAACGGGTCCAAATCGACCTGTTCGAGAAAATTCGTTCATTTTCAAATCACTTTCGAAAAAAGGCTCCATTATTTCAACCTAAAGTTTTGGACTTGGAAAAAATTTGCCACTCCCACTCCCCCATTCTCTGGGTTCACGCCCGCCCGGCGCAGACGGACCTACTCCGATTGCGTCAATCGAACACACCCCATACCGCGGGTTAGACGCTAATTCTTTCGAGACAATCCGATCTCAGTCCCCGTCAATATTACACGGGGTATCGGTATCTATTAGCGCCCATCGGAGCCGTTATCAACAAATAAATTCGTCCACATATATAATACTCCAGAATCATAAAGTTTACATCCCGAGGTTTCTGCCACATTAGCATTGTCAACCTCAATCGTGTGCTTTACATTTTCATATAATTCTCGTAGCATATTCGTAACGGCGATAATCACATTCAAAATTCCTCCCTTCATCATTTACTAATAACAATACGTATATCTCGGCAAAAAGCACAATATTCTTCCTTCATATACTCTTTTTTTCAATCTAGATGTCCCCAAAATTACAAATGCACACACATTTTCTAGATTCACGAACTAAAACACCGCACTTCATGTCGAGTCTCGTCATACGTAAGTCAACACGCATAAAGAGCGCTCGTTCAACGATAATTCTCTCGCACCTTCTCGTAGTTATTGAATCCGTACATGGGTCGAAATTTTCAAAGTCCGGCGGTGAAATGAAAATTTTGGAAAATGAAAGTTGGACCAGGTTTCATTGAGAGAGCACGAATTTGGGTAAAAAGAACACTTTTAGCGCAAAAAACCAAAATTCAATTTTTCGATCGAAATATTTTCTAAGTCGTATGTCTAGCGCCGAACGCCTAACCAACTTCACACGAGCAGCCTGACAATCGAATTTCATTTTCGAATTTCCTTGACAATTTTGACCAGATTCGAGTGGGGGTCGACGTTACTGAACTTAGCTGATCGGTCGAGAACCGGTGATTTCAACGTGAAATGGCCGTAAACATAAAGTCCCTGTAATTTAAACATCATATGGCTCCATATCCACCAGTGTTTGAAAAATTGAAATGCAAATGTTTTGTCTACAGCACCAGAGATTTACACGTACAAACCGGGCTCGACGTTGCTTAACTTCGGAGATCGGACGAGAACCGGTGGTTTCAACGTGATATGGCCGTAGGCATGAAGTCCCATTTGAACATCATATGGCTCCACATCCACCAGTGTTTGAAAAATTCAAATGTAAAAGTTTTGTCTACAGCACCCGAGATTCCCAGGCGACTTTATCATAAAATCCCTGTAATTTAAACATCATATGGCTCCACATCCACATGTGTTTGAAAAATCACCATTCCTACCCGTCTTACAGAAATCACCATTCCTACCCGTCTTACAGAAAACCCGGACCAGTTGACCCTCGGTTGACCACCTACATATATCCTGGGGGGATGGTATTGGTACGTAAAAAATGACCAATTTTGAAGGAAATTTCGTATAGTTTGAGTATTTAGTGGCACAAGCTGTCGCTTTATGCCCACATAATCACCATTCATACCCGCCTTACAGAAAACCCGGACCAGTTGACCCTCGGTTGACCACCTACAGATATCCTGGGGGGATGGTACGCAAAAAATGACTAATTTTTAAGGAAATTTCGTATAGTTTGAGTATTTAGTCGCACAAGCTGTCGCTTTATGTCCACATAATCACCATTCCTACCCGCCTTACAGAAAACCCGGACCAGTTGACCCTCGGTTGACCACCTACAGATATCCTGGGGGGATGGTACGTAAAAAATGACCAATTTTGAAGGAAATTTCGTATAGTTTGAGTATTTAGTCGCACAAGCTGTCGCTTTATTTCGTCATTGCTCGCCTCATGCCACACACTAAACGGGGACTTGGGTTTGAAGTAATGCGAGTCCAAAAGTGGTTCAAATCTTGTCCTTTTCGAATCGACCTCATTTTCTTTTCTCGCCTCAAAAAATCAAAAAATAATTCCACCTAAAATTTTGCACTTAGAAAAGCAATTTTCTCTCAGTGAAGCGAAAAAGTTCTGCAAAAATAATCCTTTATATATATACTCCGTATCAAAGACGCGGCCGTAACTTTATCACGTCTTATTCAAATACTAATTCATAAATTCCCCGTTATGCTACACACGAAACGGAGTCCAAAACGGGTCCAAATCGACCTGTTCGAGAAAATTCGTTCATTTTCAAATCACTTTCGAAAAAAGGCTCCATTATTTCAACCTAAAGTTTTGGACTTGGAAAAAATTTGCCACTCCCACTCCCCCATTCTCTGGGTTCACGCCCGCCCGGCGCAGACGGACCTACTCCGATTGCGTCAATCGAACACACCCCATACCGCGGGTTAGACGCTAATTCTTTCGAGACAATCCGATCTCAGTCCCCGTCAATATTACACGGGGTATCGGTATCTATTAGCGCCCATCGGAGCCGTTATCAACAAATAAATTCGTCCACATATATAATACTCCAGAATCATAAAGTTTACATCCCGAGGTTTCTGCCACATTAGCATTGTCAACCTCAATCGTGTGCTTTACATTTTCATATAATTCTCGTAGCATATTCGTAACGGCGATAATCACATTCAAAATTCCTCCCTTCATCATTTACTAATAACAATACGTATATCTCGGCAAAAAGCACAATATTCTTCCTTCATATACTCTTTTTTTCAATCTAGATGTCCCCAAAATTACAAATGCACACACATTTTCTAGATTCACGAACTAAAACACCGCACTTCATGTCGAGTCTCGTCATACGTAAGTCAACACGCATAAAGAGCGCTCGTTCAACGATAATTCTCTCGCACCTTCTCGTAGTTATTGAATCCGTACATGGGTCGAAATTTTCAAAGTCCGGCGGTGAAATGAAAATTTTGGAAAATGAAAGTTGGACCAGGTTTCATTGAGAGAGCACGAATTTGGGTAAAAAGAACACTTTTAGCGCAAAAAACCAAAATTCAATTTTTCGATCGAAATATTTTCTAAGTCGTATGTCTAGCGCCGAACGCCTAACCAACTTCACACGAGCAGCCTGACAATCGAATTTCATTTTCGAATTTCCTTGACAATTTTGACCAGATTCGAGTGGGGGTCGACGTTACTGAACTTAGCTGATCGGTCGAGAACCGGTGATTTCAACGTGAAATGGCCGTAAACATAAAGTCCCTGTAATTTAAACATCATATGGCTCCATATCCACCAGTGTTTGAAAAATTGAAATGCAAATGTTTTGTCTACAGCACCAGAGATTTACACGTACAAACCGGGCTCGACGTTGCTTAACTTCGGAGATCGGACGAGAACCGGTGGTTTCAACGTGATATGGCCGTAGGCATGAAGTCCCATTTGAACATCATATGGCTCCACATCCACCAGTGTTTGAAAAATTCAAATGTAAAAGTTTTGTCTACAGCACCCGAGATTCCCAGGCGACTTTATCATAAAATCCCTGTAATTTAAACATCATATGGCTCCACATCCACATGTGTTTGAAAAATCACCATTCCTACCCGTCTTACAGAAATCACCATTCCTACCCGTCTTACAGAAAACCCGGACCAGTTGACCCTCGGTTGACCACCTACATATATCCTGGGGGGATGGTATTGGTACGTAAAAAATGACCAATTTTGAAGGAAATTTCGTATAGTTTGAGTATTTAGTGGCACAAGCTGTCGCTTTATGCCCACATAATCACCATTCATACCCGCCTTACAGAAAACCCGGACCAGTTGACCCTCGGTTGACCACCTACAGATATCCTGGGGGGATGGTACGCAAAAAATGACTAATTTTTAAGGAAATTTCGTATAGTTTGAGTATTTAGTCGCACAAGCTGTCGCTTTATGTCCACATAATCACCATTCCTACCCGCCTTACAGAAAACCCGGACCAGTTGACCCTCGGTTGACCACCTACAGATATCCTGGGGGGATGGTACGTAAAAAATGACCAATTTTGAAGGAAATTTCGTATAGTTTGAGTATTTAGTCGCACAAGCTGTCGCTTTATTTCGTCATTGCTCGCCTCATGCCACACACTAAACGGGGACTTGGGTTTGAAGTAATGCGAGTCCAAAAGTGGTTCAAATCTTGTCCTTTTCGAATCGACCTCATTTTCTTTTCTCGCCTCAAAAAATCAAAAAATAATTCCACCTAAAATTTTGCACTTAGAAAAGCAATTTTCTCTCAGTGAAGCGAAAAAGTTCTGCAAAAATAATCCTTTATATATATACTCCGTATCAAAGACGCGGCCGTAACTTTATCACGTCTTATTCAAATACTAATTCATAAATTCCCCGTTATGCTACACACGAAACGGAGTCCAAAACGGGTCCAAATCGACCTGTTCGAGAAAATTCGTTCATTTTCAAATCACTTTCGAAAAAAGGCTCCATTATTTCAACCTAAAGTTTTGGACTTGGAAAAAATTTGCCACTCCCACTCCCCCATTCTCTGGGTTCACGCCCGCCCGGCGCAGACGGACCTACTCCGATTGCGTCAATCGAACACACCCCATACCGCGGGTTAGACGCTAATTCTTTCGAGACAATCCGATCTCAGTCCCCGTCAATATTACACGGGGTATCGGTATCTATTAGCGCCCATCGGAGCCGTTATCAACAAATAAATTCGTCCACATATATAATACTCCAGAATCATAAAGTTTACATCCCGAGGTTTCTGCCACATTAGCATTGTCAACCTCAATCGTGTGCTTTACATTTTCATATAATTCTCGTAGCATATTCGTAACGGCGATAATCACATTCAAAATTCCTCCCTTCATCATTTACTAATAACAATACGTATATCTCGGCAAAAAGCACAATATTCTTCCTTCATATACTCTTTTTTTCAATCTAGATGTCCCCAAAATTACAAATGCACACACATTTTCTAGATTCACGAACTAAAACACCGCACTTCATGTCGAGTCTCGTCATACGTAAGTCAACACGCATAAAGAGCGCTCGTTCAACGATAATTCTCTCGCACCTTCTCGTAGTTATTGAATCCGTACATGGGTCGAAATTTTCAAAGTCCGGCGGTGAAATGAAAATTTTGGAAAATGAAAGTTGGACCAGGTTTCATTGAGAGAGCACGAATTTGGGTAAAAAGAACACTTTTAGCGCAAAAAACCAAAATTCAATTTTTCGATCGAAATATTTTCTAAGTCGTATGTCTAGCGCCGAACGCCTAACCAACTTCACACGAGCAGCCTGACAATCGAATTTCATTTTCGAATTTCCTTGACAATTTTGACCAGATTCGAGTGGGGGTCGACGTTACTGAACTTAGCTGATCGGTCGAGAACCGGTGATTTCAACGTGAAATGGCCGTAAACATAAAGTCCCTGTAATTTAAACATCATATGGCTCCATATCCACCAGTGTTTGAAAAATTGAAATGCAAATGTTTTGTCTACAGCACCAGAGATTTACACGTACAAACCGGGCTCGACGTTGCTTAACTTCGGAGATCGGACGAGAACCGGTGGTTTCAACGTGATATGGCCGTAGGCATGAAGTCCCATTTGAACATCATATGGCTCCACATCCACCAGTGTTTGAAAAATTCAAATGTAAAAGTTTTGTCTACAGCACCCGAGATTCCCAGGCGACTTTATCATAAAATCCCTGTAATTTAAACATCATATGGCTCCACATCCACATGTGTTTGAAAAATCACCATTCCTACCCGTCTTACAGAAATCACCATTCCTACCCGTCTTACAGAAAACCCGGACCAGTTGACCCTCGGTTGACCACCTACATATATCCTGGGGGGATGGTATTGGTACGTAAAAAATGACCAATTTTGAAGGAAATTTCGTATAGTTTGAGTATTTAGTGGCACAAGCTGTCGCTTTATGCCCACATAATCACCATTCATACCCGCCTTACAGAAAACCCGGACCAGTTGACCCTCGGTTGACCACCTACAGATATCCTGGGGGGATGGTACGCAAAAAATGACCAATTTTTAAGGAAATTTCGTATAGTTTGAGTATTTAGTCGCACAAGCTGTCGCTTTATGTCCACATAATCACCATTCCTACCCGCCTTATAGAAAACCCGGACCAGTTGACCCTCGGTTGACCACCTACAGATATCCTGGGGGGATGGTACGTAAAAAATGACCAATTTTGAAGGAAATTTCGTATAGTTTGAGTATTTAGTCGCACAAGCTGTCGCTTTATTTCGTCATTGCTCGCCTCATGCCACACACTAAACGGGGACTTGGGTTTGAAGTAATGCGAGTCCAAAAGTGGTTCAAATCTTGTCCTTTTCGAATCGACCTCATTTTCTTTTCTCGCCTCAAAAAATCAAAAAATAATTCCACCTAAAATTTTGCACTTAGAAAAGCAATTTTCTCTCAGTGAAGCGAAAAAGTTCTGCAAAAATAATCCTTTATATATATACTCCGTATCAAAGACGCGGCCGTAACTTTATCACGTCTTATTCAAATACTAATTCATAAATTCCCCGTTATGCTACACACGAAACGGAGTCCAAAACGGGTCCAAATCGACCTGTTCGAGAAAATTCGTTCATTTTCAAATCACTTTCGAAAAAAGGCTCCATTATTTCAACCTAAAGTTTTGGACTTGGAAAAAATTTGCCACTCCCACTCCCCCATTCTCTGGGTTCACGCCCGCCCGGCGCAGACGGACCTACTCCGATTGCGTCAATCGAACACACCCCATACCGCGGGTTAGACGCTAATTCTTTCGAGACAATCCGATCTCAGTCCCCGTCAATATTACACGGGGTATCGGTATCTATTAGCGCCCATCGGAGCCGTTATCAACAAATAAATTCGTCCACATATATAATACTCCAGAATCATAAAGTTTACATCCCGAGGTTTCTGCCACATTAGCATTGTCAACCTCAATCGTGTGCTTTACATTTTCATATAATTCTCGTAGCATATTCGTAACGGCGATAATCACATTCAAAATTCCTCCCTTCATCATTTACTAATAACAATACGTATATCTCGGCAAAAAGCACAATATTCTTCCTTCATATACTCTTTTTTTCAATCTAGATGTCCCCAAAATTACAAATGCACACACATTTTCTAGATTCACGAACTAAAACACCGCACTTCATGTCGAGTCTCGTCATACGTAAGTCAACACGCATAAAGAGCGCTCGTTCAACGATAATTCTCTCGCACCTTCTCGTAGTTATTGAATCCGTACATGGGTCGAAATTTTCAAAGTCCGGCGGTGAAATGAAAATTTTGGAAAATGAAAGTTGGACCAGGTTTCATTGAGAGAGCACGAATTTGGGTAAAAAGAACACTTTTAGCGCAAAAAACCAAAATTCAATTTTTCGATCGAAATATTTTCTAAGTCGTATGTCTATCGCCGAACGCCTAACCAACTTCACACGAGCAGCCTGACAATCGAATTTCATTTTCGAATTTCCTTGACAATTTTGACCAGATTCGAGTGGGGGTCGACGTTACTGAACTTAGCTGATCGGTCGAGAACCGGTGATTTCAACGTGAAATGGCCGTAAACATAAAGTCCCTGTAATTTAAACATCATATGGCTCCATATCCACCAGTGTTTGAAAAATTGAAATGCAAATGTTTTGTCTACAGCACCAGAGATTTACACGTACAAACCGGGCTCGACGTTGCTTAACTTCGGAGATCGGACGAGAACCGGTGGTTTCAACGTGATATGGCCGTAGGCATGAAGTCCCATTTGAACATCATATGGCTCCACATCCACCAGTGTTTGAAAAATTCAAATGTAAAAGTTTTGTCTACAGCACCCGAGATTCCAAGGCGACTTTATCATAAAATCCCTGTAATTTAAACATCATATGGCTCCACATCCACATGTGTTTGAAAAATCACCATTCCTACCCGTCTTACAGAAATCACCATTCCTACCCGTCTTACAGAAAACCCGGACCAGTTGACCCTCGGTTGACCACCTACATATATCCTGGGGGGATGGTATTGGTACGTAAAAAATGACCAATTTTGAAGGAAATTTCGTATAGTTTGAGTATTTAGTGGCACAAGCTGTCGCTTTATGCCCACATAATCACCATTCATACCCGCCTTACAGAAAACCCGGACCAGTTGACCCTCGGTTGACCACCTACAGATATCCTGGGGGGATGGTACGCAAAAAATGACCAATTTTTAAGGAAATTTCGTATAGTTTGAGTATTTAGTCGCACAAGCTGTCGCTTTATGTCCACATAATCACCATTCCTACCCGCCTTACAGAAAACCCGGACCAGTTGACCCTCGGTTGACCACCTACAGATATCCTGGGGGGATGGTACGTAAAAAATAACCAATTTTGAAGGAAATTTCGTATAGTTTGAGTATTTAGTGGCACAAGCTGTCGCTTTATTTCGTCATTGCTCGCCTCATGCCACACACTAAACGGGGACTTGGGTTTGAAGTAATGCGAGTCCAAAAGTGGTTCAAATCTTGTCCTTTTCGAATCGACCTCATTTTCTTTTCACGCCTCAAAAAATCAAAAAATAATTCCACCTAAAATTTTGCACTTAGAAAAGCAATTTTCTCTCAGTGAAGCGAAAAAGTTCTGCAAAAATAATCCTTTATATATATACTCCGTATCAAAGACGCGGCCGTAACTTTATCACGTCTTATTCAAATACTAATTCATAAATTCCCCGTTATGCTACACACGAAACGGAGTCCAAAACGGGTCCAAATCGACCTGTTCGAGAAAATTCGTTCATTTTCAAATCACTTTCGAAAAAAGGCTCCATTATTTCAACCTAAAGTTTTGGACTTGGAAAAAATTTGCCACTCCCACTCCCCCATTCTCTGTGTTCACGCCCGCCCGGCGCAGACGGACCTACTCCGATTGCGTCAATCGAACACACCCCATACCGCGGGTTAGACGCTAATTCTTTCGAGACAATCCGATCTCAGTCCCCGTCAATATTACACGGGGTATCGGTATCTATTAGCGCCCATCGGAGCCGTTATCAACAAATAAATTCGTCCACATATATAATACTCCAGAATCATAAAGTTTACATCCCGAGGTTTCTGCCACATTAGCATTGTCAACCTCAATCGTGTGCTTTACATTTTCATATAATTCTCGTAGCATATTCGTAACGGCGATAATCACATTCAAAATTCCTCCCTTCATCATTTACTAATAACAATACGTATATCTCGGCAAAAAGCACAATATTCTTCCTTCATATACTCTTTTTTTCAATCTAGATGTCCCCAAAATTACAAATGCACACACATTTTCTAGATTCACGAACTAAAACACTGCACTTCATGTCGAGTCTCGTCATACGTAAGTCAACACGCATAAAGAGCGCTCGTTCAACGATAATTCTCTCGCACCTTCTCGTAGTTATTGAATCCGTACATGGGTCGAAATTTTCAAAGTCCGGCGGTGAAATGAAAATTTTGGAAAATGAAAGTTGGACCAGGTTTCATTGAGAGAGCACGAATTTGGGTAAAAAGAACACTTTTAGCGCAAAAAACCAAAATTCAATTTTTCGATCGAAATATTTTCTAAGTCGTATGTCTAGCGCCGAACGCCTAACCAACTTCACACGAGCAGCCTGACAATCGAATTTCATTTTCGAATTTCCTTGACAATTTTGACCAGATTCGAGTGGGGGTCGACGTTACTGAACTTAGCTGATCGGTCGAGAACCGGTGATTTCAACGTGAAATGGCCGTAAACATAAAGTCCCTGTAATTTAAACATCATATGGCTCCATATCCACCAGTGTTTGAAAAATTGAAATGCAAATGTTTTGTCTACAGCACCAGAGATTTACACGTACAAACCGGGCTCGACGTTGCTTAACTTCGGAGATCGGACGAGAACCGGTGGTTTCATCGTGATATGGCCGTAGGCATGAAGTCCCATTTGAACATCATATGGCTCCACATCCACCAGTGTTTGAAAAATTCAAATGTAAAAGTTTTGTCTACAGCACCCGAGATTCCCAGGCGACTTTATCATAAAATCCCTGTAATTTAAACATCATATGGCTCCACATCCATATGTGTTTGAAAAATCACCATTCCTACCCGTCTTACAGAAATCACCATTCCTACCCGTCTTACAGAAAACACGGACCAGTTGACCCTCGGTTGACCACCTACATATATCCTGGGGGGATGGTATTGGTACGTAAAAAATGACCAATTTTGAAGGAAATTTCGTATAGTTTGAGTATTTAGTGGCACAAGCTGTCGCTTTATGCCCACATAATCACCATTCATACCCGCTTTACAGAAAACCCGGACCAGTTGACCCTCGGTTGACCACCTACAGATATCCTGGGGGGATGGTACGCAAAAAATGACCAATTTTTAAGGAAATTTCGTATAGTTTGAGTATTTAGTCGCACAAGCTGTCGCTTTTTGTCCACATAATCACCATTCCTACCCGCCATACAGAAAACCCGGACCAGTTGACCCTCGGTTGACCACCTACAGATATCCTGGGGGGATGGTACGCAAAAAATGACCAATTTTGAAGGAAATTTCGTATAGTTTGAGTATTTAGTCGCACAAGCTGTCGCTTTATTTCGTCATTGCTCGCCTCATGCCACACACTAAACGGGGACTTGGGTTTGAAGTAATGCGAGTCCAAAAGTGGTTCAAATCTTGTCCTTTTCGAATCGACCTCATTTTCTTTTCTCGCCTCAAAAAATCAAAAAATAATTCCACCTAAAATTTTGCACTTAGAAAAGCAATTTTCTCTCAGTGAAGCGAAAAAGTTCTGCAAAAATAATCCTTTATATATATACTCCGTATCAAAGACGCGGCCGTAACTTTATCACGTCTTATTCAAATACTAATTCATAAATTCCCCGTTATGCTACACACGAAACGGAGTCCAAAACGGGTCCAAATCGACCTGTTCGAGAAAATTCGTTCATTTTCAAATCACTTTCGAAAAAAGGCTCCATTATTTCAACCTAAAGTTTTGGACTTGGAAAAAATTTGCCACTCCCACTCCCCCATTCTCTGGGTTCACGCCCGCCCGGCGCAGACGGGCCTACTCCGATTGCGTCAATCGAACACACCCCATACCGCGGGTTAGACGCTAATTCTTTCGAGACAATCCGATCTCAGTCCCCGTCAATATTACACGGGGTATCGGTATCTATTAGCGCCCATCGGAGCCGTTATCAACAAATAAATTCGTCCACATATATAATACTCCAGAATCATAAAGTTTACATCCCGAGGTTTCTGCCACATTAGCATTGTCAACCTCAATCGTGTGCTTTACATTTTCATATAATTCTCGTAGCATATTCGTAACGGCGATAATCACATTCAAAATTCCTCCCTTCATCATTTACTAATAACAATACGTATATCTCGGCAAAAAGCACAATATTCTTCCTTCATATACTCTTTTTTTCAATCTAGATGTCCCCAAAATTACAAATGCACACACATTTTCTAGATTCACGAACTAAAACACCGCACTTCATGTCGAGTCTCGTCATACGTAAGTCAACACGCATAAAGAGCGCTCGTTCAACGATAATTCTCTCGCACCTTCTCGTAGTTATTGAATCCGTACATGGGTCGAAATTTTCAAAGTCCGGCGGTGAAATGAAAATTTTGGAAAATGAAAGTTGGACCAGGTTTCATTGAGAGAGCACGAATTTGGGTAAAAAGAACACTTTTAGCGCAAAAAACCAAAATTCAATTTTTCGATCGAAATATTTTCTAAGTCGTATGTCTAGCGCCGAACGCCTAACCAACTTCACACGAGCAGCCTGACAATCGAATTTCATTTTCGAATTTCCTTGACAATTTTGACCAGATTCGAGTGGGGGTCGACGTTACTGAACTTAGCTGATCGGTCGAGAACCGGTGATTTCAACGTGAAATGGCCGTAAACATAAAGTCCCTGTAATTTAAACATCATATGGCTCCATATCCACCAGTGTTTGAAAAATTGAAATGCAAATGTTTTGTCTACAGCACCAGAGATTTACACGTACAAACCGGGCTCGACGTTGCTTAACTTCGGAGATCGGACGAGAACCGGTGGTTTCAACGTGATATGGCCGTAGGCATGAAGTCCCATTTGAACATCATATGGCTCCACATCCACCAGTGTTTGAAAAATTCAAATGTAAAAGTTTTGTCTACAGCACCCGAGATTCCCAGGCGACTTTATCATAAAATCCCTGTAATTTAAACATCATATGGCTCCACATCCACATGTGTTTGAAAAATCACCATTCCTACCCGTCTTACAGAAATCACCATTCCTACCCGTCTTACAGAAAACCCGGACCAGTTGACCCTCGGTTGACCACCTACATATATCCTGGGGGGATGGTATTGGTACGTAAAAAATGACCAATTTTGAAGGAAATTTCGTATAGTTTGAGTATTTAGTGGCACAAGCTGTCGCTTTATGCCCACATAATCACCATTCATACCCGCCTTACAGAAAACCCGGACCAGTTGACCCTCGGTTGACCACCTACAGATATCCTGGGGGGATGGTACGCAAAAAATGACCAATTTTTAAGGAAATTTCGTATAGTTTGAGTATTTAGTCGCACAAGCTGTCGCTTTATGTCCACATAATCACCATTCCTACCCGCCTTACAGAAAACCCGGACCAGTTGACCCTCGGTTGACCACCTACAGATATCCTGGGGGGATGGCACGTAAAAAATGACCAATTTTGAAGGAAATTTCGTATAGTTTGAGTATTTAGTCGCACAAGCTGTCGCTTTATTTCGTCATTGCTCGCCTCATGCCACACACTAAACGGGGACTTGGGTTTGAAGTAATGCGAGTCCAAAAGTGGTTCAAATCTTGTCCTTTTCGAATCGACCTCATTTTCTTTTCTCGCCTCAAAAAATCAAAAAATAATTCCACCTAAAATTTTGCACTTAGAAAAGCAATTTTCTCTCAGTGAAGCGAAAAAGTTCTGCAAAAATAATCCTTTATATATATACTCCGTATCAAAGACGCGGCCGTAACTTTATCACGTCTTATTCAAATACTAATTCATAAATTCCCCGTTATGCTACACACGAAACGGAGTCCAAAACGGGTCCAAATCGACCTGTTCGAGAAAATTCGTTCATTTTCAAATCACTTTCGAAAAAAGGCTCCATTATTTCAACCTAAAGTTTTGGACTTGGAAAAAATTTGCCACTCCCACTCCCCCATTCTCTGGGTTCACGCCGCCCGGCGCAGACGGACCTACTCCGATTGCGTCAATCGAACACACCCCATACCGCGGGTTAGACGCTAATTCTTTCGAGACAATCCGATCTCAGTCCCCGTCAATATTACACGGGGTATCGGTATCTATTAGCGCCCATCGGAGCCGTTATCAACAAATAAATTCGTCCACATATATAATACTCCAGAATCATAAAGTTTACATCCCGAGGTTTCTGCCACATTAGCATTGTCAACCTCAATCGTGTGCTTTACATTTTCATATAATTCTCGTAGCATATTCGTAACGGCGATAATCACATTCAAAATTCCTCCCTTCATCATTTACTAATAACAATACGTATATCTCGGCAAAAAGCACAATATTCTTCCTTCATATACTCTTTTTTTCAATCTAGATGTCCCCAAAATTACAAATGCACACACATTTTCTAGATTCACGAACTAAAACACCGCACTTCATGTCGAGTCTCGTCATACGTAAGTCAACACGCATAAAGAGCGCTCGTTCAACGATAATTCTCTCGCACCTTCTCGTAGTTATTGAATCCGTACATGGGTCGAAATTTTCAAAGTCCGGCGGTGAAATGAAAATTTTGGAAAATGAAAGTTGGACCAGGTTTCATTGAGAGAGCACGAATTTGGGTAAAAAGAACACTTTTAGCGCAAAAAACCAAAATTCAATTTTTCGATCGAAATATTTTCTAAGTCGTATGTCTAGCGCCGAACGCCTAACCAACTTCACACGAGCAGCCTGACAATCGAATTTCATTTTCGAATTTCCTTGACAATTTTGACCAGATTCGAGTGGGGGTCGACGTTACTGAACTTAGCTGATCGGTCGAGAACCGGTGATTTCAACGTGAAATGGCCGTAAACATAAAGTCCCTGTAATTTAAACATCATATGGCTCCATATCCACCAGTGTTTGAAAAATTGAAATGCAAATGTTTTGTCTACAGCACCAGAGATTTACACGTACAAACCGGGCTCGACGTTGCTTAACTTCGGAGATCGGACGAGAACCGGTGGTTTCAACGTGATATGGCCGTAGGCATGAAGTCCCATTTGAACATCATATGGCTCCACATCCACCAGTGTTTGAAAAATTCAAATGTAAAAGTTTTGTCTACAGCACCCGAGATTCCCAGGCGACTTTATCATAAAATCCCTGTAATTTAAACATCATATGGCTCCACATCCACATGTGTTTGAAAAATCACCATTCCTACCCGTCTTACAGAAATCACCATTCCTACCCGTCTTACAGAAAACCCGGACCAGTTGACCCTCGGTTGACCACCTACATATATCCTGGGGGGATGGTATTGGTACGTAAAAAATGACCAATTTTGAAGGAAATTTCGTATAGTTTGAGTATTTAGTGGCACAAGCTGTCGCTTTATGCCCACATAATCACCATTCATACCCGCCTTACAGAAAACCCGGACCAGTTGACCCTCGGTTGACCACCTACAGATATCCTGGGGGGATGGTACGCAAAAAATGACCAATTTTTAAGGAAATTTCGTATAGTTTGAGTATTTAGTCGCACAAGCTGTCGCTTTATGTCCACATAATCACCATTCCTACCCGCCTTACAGAAAACCCGGACCAGTTGACCCTCGGTTGACCACCTACAGATATCCTGGGGGGATGGTACGTAAAAAATGACCAATTTTGAAGGAAATTTCGTATAGTTTGAGTATTTAGTCGCACAAGCTGTCGCTTTATTTCGTCATTGCTCGCCTCATGCCACACACTAAACGGGGACTTGGGTTTGAAGTAATGCGAGTCCAAAAGTGGTTCAAATCTTGTCCTTTTCGAATCGACCTCATTTTCTTTTCTCGCCTCAAAAAATCAAAAAATAATTCCACCTAAAATTTTGCACTTAGAAAAGCAATTTTCTCTCAGTGAAGCGAAAAAGTTCTGCAAAAATAATCCTTTATATATATACTCCGTATCAAAGACGCGGCCGTAACTTTATCACGTCTTATTCAAATACTAATTCATAAATTCCCCGTTATGCTACACACGAAACGGAGTCCAAAACGGGTCCAAATCGACCTGTTCGAGAAAATTCGTTCATTTTCAAATCACTTTCGAAAAAAGGCTCCATTATTTCAACCTAAAGTTTTGGACTTGGAAAAAATTTGCCACTCCCACTCCCCCATTCTCTGGGTTCACGCCCGCCCGGCGCAGACGGACCTACTCCGATTGCGTCAATCGAACACACCCCATACCGCGGGTTAGACGCTAATTCTTTCGAGACAATCCGATCTCAGTCCCCGTCAATATTACACGGGGTATCGGTATCTATTAGCGCCCATCGGAGCCGTTATCAACAAATAAATTCGTCCACATATATAATACTCCAGAATCATAAAGTTTACATCCCGAGGTTTCTGCCACATTAGCATTGTCAACCTCAATCGTGTGCTTTACATTTTCATATAATTCTCGTAGCATATTCGTAACGGCGATAATCACATTCAAAATTCCTCCCTTCATCATTTACTAATAACAATACGTATATCTCGGCAAAAAGCACAATATTCTTCCTTCATATACTCTTTTTTTCAATCTAGATGTCCCCAAAATTACAAATGCACACACATTTTCTAGATTCACGAACTAAAACACCGCACTTCATGTCGAGTCTCGTCATACGTAAGTCAACACGCATAAAGAGCGCTCGTTCAACGATAATTCTCTCGCACCTTCTCGTAGTTATTGAATCCGTACATGGGTCGAAATTTTCAAAGTCCGGCGGTGAAATGAAAATTTTGGAAAATGAAAGTTGGACCAGGTTTCATTGAGAGAGCACGAATTTGGGTAAAAAGAACACTTTTAGCGCAAAAAACCAAAATTCAATTTTTCGATCGAAATATTTTCTAAGTCGTATGTCTATCGCCGAACGCCTAACCAACTTCACACGAGCAGCCTGACAATCGAATTTCATTTTCGAATTTCCTTGACAATTTTGACCAGATTCGAGTGGGGGTCGACGTTACTGAACTTAGCTGATCGGTCGAGAACCGGTGATTTCAACGTGAAATGGCCGTAAACATAAAGTCCCTGTAATTTAAACATCATATGGCTCCATATCCACCAGTGTTTGAAAAATTGAAATGCAAATGTTTTGTCTACAGCACCAGAGATTTACACGTACAAACCGGGCTCGACGTTGCTTAACTTCGGAGATCGGACGAGAACCGGTGGTTTCAACGTGATATGGCCGTAGGCATGAAGTCCCATTTGAACATCATATGGCTCCACATCCACCAGTGTTTGAAAAATTCAAATGTAAAAGTTTTGTCTACAGCACCCGAGATTCCCAGGCGACTTTATCATAAAATCCCTGTAATTTAAACATCATATGGCTCCACATCCACATGTGTTTGAAAAATCACCATTCCTACCCGTCTTACAGAAATCACCATTCCTACCCGTCTTACAGAAAACCCGGACCAGTTGACCCTCGGTTGACCACCTACATATATCCTGGGGGGATGGTATTGGTACGTAAAAAATGACCAATTTTGAAGGAAATTTCGTATAGTTTGAGTATTTAGTGGCACAAGCTGTCGCTTTATGCCCACATAATCACCATTCATACCCGCCTTACAGAAAACCCGGACCAGTTGACCCTCGGTTGACCACCTACAGATATCCTGGGGGGATGGTACGCAAAAAATGACCAATTTTTAAGGAAATTTCGTATAGTTTGAGTATTTAGTCGCACAAGCTGTCGCTTTATGTCCACATAATCACCATTCCTACCCGCCTTACAGAAAACCCGGACCAGTTGACCCTCGGTTGACCACCTACAGATATCCTGGGGGGATGGTACGTAAAAAATAACCAATTTTGAAGGAAATTTCGTATAGTTTGAGTATTTAGTGGCACAAGCTGTCGCTTTATTTCGTCATTGCTCGCCTCATGCCACACACTAAACGGGGACTTGGGTTTGCAGTAATGCGAGTCCAAAAGTGGTTCAAATCTTGTCCTTTTCGAATCGACCTCATTTTCTTTTCACGCCTCAAAAAATCAAAAAATAATTCCACCTAAAATTTTGCACTTAGAAAAGCAATTTTCTCTCAGTGAAGCGAAAAAGTTCTGCAAAAATAATCCTTTATATATATACTCCGTATCAAAGACGCGGCCGTAACTTTATCACGTCTTATTCAAATACTAATTCATAAATTCCCCGTTATGCTACACACGAAACGGAGTCCAAAACGGGTCCAAATCGACCTGTTCGAGAAAATTCGTTCATTTTCAAATCACTTTCGAAAAAAGGCTCCATTATTTCAACCTAAAGTTTTGGACTTGGAAAAAATTTGCCACTCCCACTCCCCCATTCTCTGGGTTCACGCCCGCCCGGCGCAGACGGACCTACTCCGATTGCGTCAATCGAACACACCCCATACCGCGGGTTAGACGCTAATTCTTTCGAGACAATCCGATCTCAGTCCCCGTCAATATTACACGGGGGTATCGGTATCTATTAGCGCCCATCGGAGCCGTTATCAACAAATAAATTCGTCCACATATATAATACTCCAGAATCATAAAGTTTACATCCCGAGGTTTCTGCCACATTAGCATTGTCAACCTCAATCGTGTGCTTTACATTTTCATATAATTCTCGTAGCATATTCGTAACGGCGATAATCACATTCAAAATTCCTCCCTTCATCATTTACTAATAACAATACGTATATCTCGGCAAAAAGCACAATATTCTTCCTTCATATACTCTTTTTTTCAATCTAGATGTCCCCAAAATTACAAATGCACACACATTTTCTAGATTCACGAACTAAAACACTGCACTTCATGTCGAGTCTCGTCATACGTAAGTCAACACGCATAAAGAGCGCTCGTTCAACGATAATTCTCTCGCACCTTCTCGTAGTTATTGAATCCGTACATGGGTCGAAATTTTCAAAGTCCGGCGGTGAAATGAAAATTTTGGAAAATGATAGTTGGACCAGGTTTCATTGAGAGAGCACGAATTTGGGTAAAAAGAACACTTTTAGCGCAAAAAACCAAAATTCAATTTTTCGATCGAAATATTTTCTAAGTCGTATGTCTAGCGCCGAACGCCTAACCAACTTCACACGAGCAGCCTGACAATCGAATTTCATTTTCGAATTTCCTTGACAATTTTGACCAGATTCGAGTGGGGGTCGACGTTACTGAACTTAGCTGATCGGTCGAGAACCGGTGATTTCAACGTGAAATGGCCGTAAACATAAAGTCCCTGTAATTTAAACATCATATGGCTCCATATCCACCAGTGTTTGAAAAATTGAAATGCAAATGTTTTGTCTACAGCACCAGAGATTTACACGTACAAACCGGGCTCGACGTTGCTTAACTTCGGAGATCGGACGAGAACCGGTGGTTTCATCGTGATATGGCCGTAGGCATGAAGTTCCATTTGAACATCATATGGCTCCACATCCACCAGTGTTTGAAAAATTCAAATGTAAAAGTTTTGTCTACAGCACCCGAGATTCCCAGGCGACTTTATCATAAAATCCCTGTAATTTAAACATCATATGGCTCCACATCCATATGTGTTTGAAAAATCACCATTCCTACCCGTCTTACAGAAATCACCATTCCTACCCGTCTTACAGAAAACACGGACCAGTTGACCCTCGGTTGACCACCTACATATATCCTGGGGGGATGGTATTGGTACGTAAAAAATGACCAATTTTGAAGGAAATTTCGTATAGTTTGAGTATTTAGTGGCACAAGCTGTCGCTTTATGCCCACATAATCACCATTCATACCCGCTTTACAGAAAACCCGGACCAGTTGACCCTCGGTTGACCACCTACAGATATCCTGGGGGGATGGTACGCAAAAAATGACCAATTTTTAAGGAAATTTCGTATAGTTTGAGTATTTAGTCGCACAAGCTGTCGCTTTTTGTCCACATAATCACCATTCCTACCCGCCTTACAGAAAACCCGGACCAGTTGACCCTCGGTTGACCACCTACAGATATCCTGGGGGGATGGTACGCAAAAAATGACCAATTTTTAAGGAAATTTCGTATAGTTTGAGTATTTAGTCGCACAAGCTGTCGCTTTATTTCGTCATTGCTCGCCTCATGCCACACACTAAACGGGGACTTGGGTTTGAAGTAATGCGAGTCCAAAAGTGGTTCAAATCTTGTCCTTTTCGAATCGACCTCATTTTCTTTTCACGCCTCAAAAAATCAAAAAATAATTCCACCTAAAATTTTGCACTTAGAAAAGCAATTTTCTCTCAGTGAAGCGAAAAAGTTCTGCAAAAATAATCCTTTATATATATACTCCGTATCAAAGACGCGGCCGTAACTTTATCACGTCTTATTCAAATACTAATTCATAAATTCCCCGTTATGCTACACACGAAACGGAGTCCAAAACGGGTCCAAATCGACCTGTTCGAGAAAATTCGTTCATTTTCAAATCACTTTCGAAAAAAGGCTCCATTATTTCAACCTAAAGTTTTGGACTTGGAAAAAATTTGCCACTCCCACTCCCCCATTCTCTGGGTTCACGCCCGCCCGGCGCAGACGGACCTACTCCGATTGCGTCAATCGAACACACCCCATACCGCGGGTTAGACGCTAATTCTTTCGAGACAATCCGATCTCAGTCCCCGTCAATATTACACGGGGGTATCGGTATCTATTAGCGCCCATCGGAGCCGTTATCAACAAATAAATTCGTCCACATATATAATACTCCAGAATCATAAAGTTTACATCCCGAGGTTTCTGCCACATTAGCATTGTCAACCTCAATCGTGTGCTTTACATTTTCATATAATTCTCGTAGCATATTCGTAACGGCGATAATCACATTCAAAATTCCTCCCTTCATCATTTACTAATAACAATACGTATATCTCGGCAAAAAGCACAATATTCTTCCTTCATATACTCTTTTTTTCAATCTAGATGTCCCCAAAATTACAAATGCACACACATTTTCTAGATTCACGAACTAAAACACTGCACTTCATGTCGAGTCTCGTCATACGTAAGTCAACACGCATAAAGAGCGCTCGTTCAACGATAATTCTCTCGCACCTTCTCGTAGTTATTGAATCCGTACATGGGTCGAAATTTTCAAAGTCCGGCGGTGAAATGAAAATTTTGGAAAATGATAGTTGGACCAGGTTTCATTGAGAGAGCACGAATTTGGGTAAAAAGAACACTTTTAGCGCAAAAAACCAAAATTCAATTTTTCGATCGAAATATTTTCTAAGTCGTATGTCTAGCGCCGAACGCCTAACCAACTTCACACGAGCAGCCTGACAATCGAATTTCATTTTCGAATTTCCTTGACAATTTTGACCAGATTCGAGTGGGGGTCGACGTTACTGAACTTAGCTGATCGGTCGAGAACCGGTGATTTCAACGTGAAATGGCCGTAAACATAAAGTCCCTGTAATTTAAACATCATATGGCTCCATATCCACCAGTGTTTGAAAAATTGAAATGCAAATGTTTTGTCTACAGCACCAGAGATTTACACGTACAAACCGGGCTCGACGTTGCTTAACTTCGGAGATCGGACGAGAACCGGTGGTTTCATCGTGATATGGCCGTAGGCATGAAGTTCCATTTGAACATCATATGGCTCCACATCCACCAGTGTTTGAAAAATTCAAATGTAAAAGTTTTGTCTACAGCACCCGAGATTCCCAGGCGACTTTATCATAAAATCCCTGTAATTTAAACATCATATGGCTCCACATCCATATGTGTTTGAAAAATCACCATTCCTACCCGTCTTACAGAAATCACCATTCCTACCCGTCTTACAGAAAACACGGACCAGTTGACCCTCGGTTGACCACCTACATATATCCTGGGGGGATGGTATTGGTACGTAAAAAATGACCAATTTTGAAGGAAATTTCGTATAGTTTGAGTATTTAGTGGCACAAGCTGTCGCTTTATGCCCACATAATCACCATTCATACCCGCTTTACAGAAAACCCGGACCAGTTGACCCTCGGTTGACCACCTACAGATATCCTGGGGGGATGGTACGCAAAAAATGACCAATTTTTAAGGAAATTTCGTATAGTTTGAGTATTTAGTCGCACAAGCTGTCGCTTTTTGTCCACATAATCACCATTCCTACCCGCCTTACAGAAAACCCGGACCAGTTGACCCTCGGTTGACCACCTACAGATATCCTGGGGGGATGGTACGCAAAAAATGACCAATTTTTAAGGAAATTTCGTATAGTTTGAGTATTTAGTCGCACAAGCTGTCGCTTTATTTCGTCATTGCTCGCCTCATGCCACACACTAAACGGGGACTTGGGTTTGAAGTAATGCGAGTCCAAAAGTGGTTCAAATCTTGTCCTTTTCGAATCGACCTCATTTTCTTTTCTCGCCTCAAAAAATCAAAAAATAATTCCACCTAAAATTTTGCACTTAGAAAAGCAATTTTCTCTCAGTGAAGCGAAAAAGTTCTGCAAAAATAATCCTTTATATATATACTCCGTATCAAAGACGCGGCCGTAACTTTATCACGTCTTATTCAAATACTAATTCATAAATTCCCCGTTATGCTACACACGAAACGGAGTCCAAAACGGGTCCAAATCGACCTGTTCGAGAAAATTCGTTCATTTTCAAATCACTTTCGAAAAAAGGCTCCATTATTTCAACCTAAAGTTTTGGACTTGGAAAAAATTTGCCACTCCCACTCCCCCATTCTCTGGGTTCACGGCCGCCCGGCGCAGACGGACCTACTCCGATTGCGTCAATCGAACACACCCCATACCGCGGGTTAGACGCTAATTCTTTCGAGTCAATCCGATCTCAGTCCCCGTCAATATTACACGGGGGTATCGGTATCTATTAGCGCCCATCGGAGCCGTTATCAACAAATAAATTCGTCCACATATATAATACTCCAGAATCATAAAGTTTACATCCCGAGGTTTCTGCCACATTAGCATTGTCAACCTCAATCGTGTGCTTTACATTTTCATATAATTCTCGTAGCATATTCGTAACGGCGATAATCACATTCAAAATTCCTCCCTTCATCATTTACTAATAACAATACGTATATCTCGGCAAAAAGCACAATATTCTTCCTTCATATACTTTTTTTTTCAATCTAGATGTCCCCAAAATTACAAATGCACACACATTTTCTAGATTCACGAACTAAAACACCGCACTTCATGTCGAGTCTCGTCATACGTAAGTCAACACGCATAAAGAGCGCTCGTTCAACGATAATTCTCTCGCACCTTCTCGTAGTTATTGAATCCGTACATGGGTCGAAATTTTCAAAGTCCGGCGGTGAAATGAAAATTTTGGAAAATGAAAGTTGGACCAGGTTTCATTGAGAGAGCACGAATTTGGGTAAAAAGAACACTTTTAGCGCAAAAAACCAAAATTCAATTTTTCGATCGAAATATTTTCTAAGTCGTATGTCTATCGCCGAACGCCTAACCAACTTCACACGAGCAGCCTGACAATCGAATTTCATTTTCGAATTTCCTTGACAATTTTGACCAGATTCGAGTGGGGGTCGACGTTACTGAACTTAGCTGATCGGTCGAGAACCGGTGATTTCAACGTGAAATGGCCGTAAACATAAAGTCCCTGTAATTTAAACATCATATGGCTCCATATCCACCAGTGTTTGAAAAATTGAAATGCAAATGTTTTGTCTACAGCACCAGAGATTTACACGTACAAACCGGGCTCGACGTTGCTTAACTTCGGAGATCGGACGAGAACCGGTGGTTTCATCGTGATATGGCCGTAGGCATGAAGTTCCATTTGAACATCATATGGCTCCACATCCACCAGTGTTTGAAAAATTCAAATGTAAAAGTTTTGTCTACAGCACCCGAGATTCCCAGGCGACTTTATCATAAAATCCCTGTAATTTAAACATCATATGGCTCCACATCCATATGTGTTTGAAAAATCACCATTCCTACCCGTCTTACAGAAATCACCATTCCTACCCGTCTTACAGAAAACACGGACCAGTTGACCCTCGGTTGACCACCTACATATATCCTGGGGGGATGGTATTGGTACGTAAAAAATGACCAATTTTGAAGGAAATTTCGTATAGTTTGAGTATTTAGTGGCACAAGCTGTCGCTTTATGCCCACATAATCACCATTCATACCCGCTTTACAGAAAACCCGGACCAGTTGACCCTCGGTTGACCACCTACAGATATCCTGGGGGGATGGTACGCAAAAAATGACCAATTTTTAAGGAAATTTCGTATAGTTTGAGTATTTAGTCGCACAAGCTGTCGCTTTTTGTCCACATAATCACCATTCCTACCCGCCTTACAGAAAACCCGGACCAGTTGACCCTCGGTTGACCACCTACAGATATCCTGGGGGGATGGTACGCAAAAAATGACCAATTTTTAAGGAAATTTCGTATAGTTTGAGTATTTAGTCGCACAAGCTGTCGCTTTATTTCGTCATTGCTCGCCTCATGCCACACACTAAACGGGGACTTGGGTTTGAAGTAATGCGAGTCCAAAAGTGGTTCAAATCTTGTCCTTTTCGAATCGACCTCATTTTCTTTTCTCGCCTCAAAAAATCAAAAAATAATTCCACCTAAAATTTTGCACTTAGAAAAGCAATTTTCTCTCAGTGAAGCGAAAAAGTTCTGCAAAAATAATCCTTTATATATATACTCCGTATCAAAGACGCGGCCGTAACTTTATCACGTCTTATTCAAATACTAATTCATAAATTCCCCGTTATGCTACACACGAAACGGAGTCCAAAACGGGTCCAAATCGACCTGTTCGAGAAAATTCGTTCATTTTCAAATCACTTTCGAAAAAAGGCTCCATTATTTCAACCTAAAGTTTTGGACTTGGAAAAAATTTGCCACTCCCACTCCCCCATTCTCTGGGTTCACGCCCGCCCGGCGCAGACGGACCTACTCCGATTGCGTCAATCGAACACACCCCATACCGCGGGTTAGACGCTAATTCTTTCGAGTCAATCCGATCTCAGTCCCCGTCAATATTACACGGGGGTATCGGTATCTATTAGCGCCCATCGGAGCCGTTATCAACAAATAAATTCGTCCACATATATAATACTCCAGAATCATAAAGTTTACATCCCGAGGTTTCTGCCACATTAGCATTGTCAACCTCAATCGTGTGCTTTACATTTTCATATAATTCTCGTAGCATATTCGTAACGGCGATAATCACATTCAAAATTCCTCCCTTCATCATTTACTAATAACAATACGTATATCTCGGCAAAAAGCACAATATTCTTCCTTCATATACTTTTTTTTTCAATCTAGATGTCCCCAAAATTACAAATGCACACACATTTTCTAGATTCACGAACTAAAACACCGCACTTCATGTCGAGTCTCGTCATACGTAAGTCAACACGCATAAAGAGCGCTCGTTCAACGATAATTCTCTCGCACCTTCTCGTAGTTATTGAATCCGTACATGGGTCGAAATTTTCAAAGTCCGGCGGTGAAATGAAAATTTTGGAAAATGAAAGTTGGACCAGGTTTCATTGAGAGAGCACGAATTTGGGTAAAAAGAACACTTTTAGCGCAAAAAACCAAAATTCAATTTTTCGATCGAAATATTTTCTAAGTCGTATGTCTATCGCCGAACGCCTAACCAACTTCACACGAGCAGCCTGACAATCGAATTTCATTTTCGAATTTCCTTGACAATTTTGACCAGATTCGAGTGGGGGTCGACGTTACTGAACTTAGCTGATCGGTCGAGAACCGGTGATTTCAACGTGAAATGGCCGTAAACATAAAGTCCCTGTAATTTAAACATCATATGGCTCCATATCCACCAGTGTTTGAAAAATTGAAATGCAAATGTTTTGTCTACAGCACCAGAGATTTACACGTACAAACCGGGCTCGACGTTGCTTAACTTCGGAGATCGGACGAGAACCGGTGGTTTCAACGTGATATGGCCGTAGGCATGAAGTCCCATTTGAACATCATATGGCTCCACATCCACCAGTGTTTGAAAAATTCAAATGTAAAAGTTTTGTCTACAGCACCCGAGATTCCCAGGCGACTTTATCATAAAATCCCTGTAATTTAAACATCATATGGCTCCACATCCACATGTGTTTGAAAAATCACCATTCCTACCCGTCTTACAGAAATCACCATTCCTACCCGTCTTACAGAAAACCCGGACCAGTTGACCCTCGGTTGACCACCTACATATATCCTGGGGGGATGGTATTGGTACGTAAAAAATGACCAATTTTGAAGGAAATTTCGTATAGTTTGAGTATTTAGTGGCACAAGCTGTCGCTTTATGCCCACATAATCACCATTCATACCCGCCTTACAGAAAACCCGGACCAGTTGACCCTCGGTTGACCACCTACAGATATCCTGGGGGGATGGTACGCAAAAAATGACCAATTTTTAAGGAAATTTCGTATAGTTTGAGTATTTAGTCGCACAAGCTGTCGCTTTATGTCCACATAATCACCATTCCTACCCGCCTTACAGAAAACCCGGACCAGTTGACCCTCGGTTGACCACCTACAGATATCCTGGGGGGATGGTACGTAAAAAATAACCAATTTTGAAGGAAATTTCGTATAGTTTGAGTATTTAGTGGCACAAGCTGTCGCTTTATTTCGTCATTGCTCGCCTCATGCCACACACTAAACGGGGACTTGGGTTTGAAGTAATGCGAGTCCAAAAGTGGTTCAAATCTTGTCCTTTTCGAATCGACCTCATTTTCTTTTCACGCCTCAAAAAATCAAAAAATAATTCCACCTAAAATTTTGCACTTAGAAAAGCAATTTTCTCTCAGTGAAGCGAAAAAGTTCTGCAAAAATAATCCTTTATATATATACTCCGTATCAAAGACGCGGCCGTAACTTTATCACGTCTTATTCAAATACTAATTCATAAATTCCCCGTTATGCTACACACGAAACGGAGTCCAAAACGGGTCCAAATCGACCTGTTCGAGAAAATTCGTTCATTTTCAAATCACTTTCGAAAAAAGGCTCCATTATTTCAACCTAAAGTTTTGGACTTGGAAAAAATTTGCCACTCCCACTCCCCCATTCTCTGGGTTCACGCCCGCCCGGCGCAGACGGACCTACTCCGATTGCGTCAATCGAACACACCCCATACCGCGGGTTAGACGCTAATTCTTTCGAGACAATCCGATCTCAGTCCCCGTCAATATTACACGGGGGTATCGGTATCTATTAGCGCCCATCGGAGCCGTTATCAACAAATAAATTCGTCCACATATATAATACTCCAGAATCATAAAGTTTACATCCCGAGGTTTCTGCCACATTAGCATTGTCAACCTCAATCGTGTGCTTTACATTTTCATATAATTCTCGTAGCATATTCGTAACGGCGATAATCACATTCAAAATTCCTCCCTTCATCATTTACTAATAACAATACGTATATCTCGGCAAAAAGCACAATATTCTTCCTTCATATACTCTTTTTTTCAATCTAGATGTCCCCAAAATTACAAATGCACACACATTTTCTAGATTCACGAACTAAAACACTGCACTTCATGTCGAGTCTCGTCATACGTAAGTCAACACGCATAAAGAGCGCTCGTTCAACGATAATTCTCTCGCACCTTCTCGTAGTTATTGAATCCGTACATGGGTCGAAATTTTCAAAGTCCGGCGGTGAAATGAAAATTTTGGAAAATGATAGTTGGACCAGGTTTCATTGAGAGAGCACGAATTTGGGTAAAAAGAACACTTTTAGCGCAAAAAACCAAAATTCAATTTTTCGATCGAAATATTTTCTAAGTCGTATGTCTAGCGCCGAACGCCTAACCAACTTCACACGAGCAGCCTGACAATCGAATTTCATTTTCGAATTTCCTTGACAATTTTGACCAGATTCGAGTGGGGGTCGACGTTACTGAACTTAGCTGATCGGTCGAGAACCGGTGATTTCAACGTGAAATGGCCGTAAACATAAAGTCCCTGTAATTTAAACATCATATGGCTCCATATCCACCAGTGTTTGAAAAATTGAAATGCAAATGTTTTGTCTACAGCACCAGAGATTTACACGTACAAACCGGGCTCGACGTTGCTTAACTTCGGAGATCGGACGAGAACCGGTGGTTTCATCGTGATATGGCCGTAGGCATGAAGTTCCATTTGAACATCATATGGCTCCACATCCACCAGTGTTTGAAAAATTCAAATGTAAAAGTTTTGTCTACAGCACCCGAGATTCCCAGGCGACTTTATCATAAAATCCCTGTAATTTAAACATCATATGGCTCCACATCCATATGTGTTTGAAAAATCACCATTCCTACCCGTCTTACAGAAATCACCATTCCTACCCGTCTTACAGAAAACACGGACCAGTTGACCCTCGGTTGACCACCTACATATATCCTGGGGGGATGGTATTGGTACGTAAAAAATGACCAATTTTGAAGGAAATTTCGTATAGTTTGAGTATTTAGTGGCACAAGCTGTCGCTTTATGCCCACATAATCACCATTCATACCCGCTTTACAGAAAACCCGGACCAGTTGACCCTCGGTTGACCACCTACAGATATCCTGGGGGGATGGTACGCAAAAAATGACCAATTTTTAAGGAAATTTCGTATAGTTTGAGTATTTAGTCGCACAAGCTGTCGCTTTTTGTCCACATAATCACCATTCCTACCCGCCTTACAGAAAACCCGGACCAGTTGACCCTCGGTTGACCACCTACAGATATCCTGGGGGGATGGTACGCAAAAAATGACCAATTTTTAAGGAAATTTCGTATAGTTTGAGTATTTAGTCGCACAAGCTGTCGCTTTATTTCGTCATTGCTCGCCTCATGCCACACACTAAACGGGGACTTGGGTTTGAAGTAATGCGAGTCCAAAAGTGGTTCAAATCTTGTCCTTTTCGAATCGACCTCATTTTCTTTTCTCGCCTCAAAAAATCAAAAAATAATTCCACCTAAAATTTTGCACTTAGAAAAGCAATTTTCTCTCAGTGAAGCGAAAAAGTTCTGCAAAAATAATCCTTTATATATATACTCCGTATCAAAGACGCGGCCGTAACTTTATCACGTCTTATTCAAATACTAATTCATAAATTCCCCGTTATGCTACACACGAAACGGAGTCCAAAACGGGTCCAAATCGACCTGTTCGAGAAAATTCGTTCATTTTCAAATCACTTTCGAAAAAAGGCTCCATTATTTCAACCTAAAGTTTTGGACTTGGAAAAAATTTGCCACTCCCACTCCCCCATTCTCTGGGTTCACGCCCGCCCGGCGCAGACGGACCTACTCCGATTGCGTCAATCGAACACACCCCATACCGCGGGTTAGACGCTAATTCTTTCGAGTCAATCCGATCTCAGTCCCCGTCAATATTACACGGGGGTATCGGTATCTATTAGCGCCCATCGGAGCCGTTATCAACAAATAAATTCGTCCACATATATAATACTCCAGAATCATAAAGTTTACATCCCGAGGTTTCTGCCACATTAGCATTGTCAACCTCAATCGTGTGCTTTACATTTTCATATAATTCTCGTAGCATATTCGTAACGGCGATAATCACATTCAAAATTCCTCCCTTCATCATTTACTAATAACAATACGTATATCTCGGCAAAAAGCACAATATTCTTCCTTCATATACTTTTTTTTTCAATCTAGATGTCCCCAAAATTACAAATGCACACACATTTTCTAGATTCACGAACTAAAACACCGCACTTCATGTCGAGTCTCGTCATACGTAAGTCAACACGCATAAAGAGCGCTCGTTCAACGATAATTCTCTCGCACCTTCTCGTAGTTATTGAATCCGTACATGGGTCGAAATTTTCAAAGTCCGGCGGTGAAATGAAAATTTTGGAAAATGAAAGTTGGACCAGGTTTCATTGAGAGAGCACGAATTTGGGTAAAAAGAACACTTTTAGCGCAAAAAACCAAAATTCAATTTTTCGATCGAAATATTTTCTAAGTCGTATGTCTATCGCCGAACGCCTAACCAACTTCACACGAGCAGCCTGACAATCGAATTTCATTTTCGAATTTCCTTGACAATTTTGACCAGATTCGAGTGGGGGTCGACGTTACTGAACTTAGCTGATCGGTCGAGAACCGGTGATTTCAACGTGAAATGGCCGTAAACATAAAGTCCCTGTAATTTAAACATCATATGGCTCCATATCCACCAGTGTTTGAAAAATTGAAATGCAAATGTTTTGTCTACAGCACCAGAGATTTACACGTACAAACCGGGCTCGACGTTGCTTAACTTCGGAGATCGGACGAGAACCGGTGGTTTCATCGTGATATGGCCGTAGGCATGAAGTTCCATTTGAACATCATATGGCTCCACATCCACCAGTGTTTGAAAAATTCAAATGTAAAAGTTTTGTCTACAGCACCCGAGATTCCCAGGCGACTTTATCATAAAATCCCTGTAATTTAAACATCATATGGCTCCACATCCATATGTGTTTGAAAAATCACCATTCCTACCCGTCTTACAGAAATCACCATTCCTACCCGTCTTACAGAAAACACGGACCAGTTGACCCTCGGTTGACCACCTACATATATCCTGGGGGGATGGTATTGGTACGTAAAAAATGACCAATTTTGAAGGAAATTTCGTATAGTTTGAGTATTTAGTGGCACAAGCTGTCGCTTTATGCCCACATAATCACCATTCATACCCGCTTTACAGAAAACCCGGACCAGTTGACCCTCGGTTGACCACCTACAGATATCCTGGGGGGATGGTACGCAAAAAATGACCAATTTTTAAGGAAATTTCGTATAGTTTGAGTATTTAGTCGCACAAGCTGTCGCTTTTTGTCCACATAATCACCATTCCTACCCGCCTTACAGAAAACCCGGACCAGTTGACCCTCGGTTGACCACCTACAGATATCCTGGGGGGATGGTACGCAAAAAATGACCAATTTTTAAGGAAATTTCGTATAGTTTGAGTATTTAGTCGCACAAGCTGTCGCTTTATTTCGTCATTGCTCGCCTCATGCCACACACTAAACGGGGACTTGGGTTTGAAGTAATGCGAGTCCAAAAGTGGTTCAAATCTTGTCCTTTTCGAATCGACCTCATTTTCTTTTCTCGCCTCAAAAAATCAAAAAATAATTCCACCTAAAATTTTGCACTTAGAAAAGCAATTTTCTCTCAGTGAAGCGAAAAAGTTCTGCAAAAATAATCCTTTATATATATACTCCGTATCAAAGACGCGGCCGTAACTTTATCACGTCTTATTCAAATACTAATTCATAAATTCCCCGTTATGCTACACACGAAACGGAGTCCAAAACGGGTCCAAATCGACCTGTTCGAGAAAATTCGTTCATTTTCAAATCACTTTCGAAAAAAGGCTCCATTATTTCAACCTAAAGTTTTGGACTTGGAAAAAATTTGCCACTCCCACTCCCCCATTCTCTGGGTTCACGCCCGCCCGGCGCAGACGGACCTACTCCGATTGCGTCAATCGAACACACCCCATACCGCGGGTTAGACGCTAATTCTTTCGAGTCAATCCGATCTCAGTCCCCGTCAATATTACACGGGGGTATCGGTATCTATTAGCGCCCATCGGAGCCGTTATCAACAAATAAATTCGTCCACATATATAATACTCCAGAATCATAAAGTTTACATCCCGAGGTTTCTGCCACATTAGCATTGTCAACCTCAATCGTGTGCTTTACATTTTCATATAATTCTCGTAGCATATTCGTAACGGCGATAATCACATTCAAAATTCCTCCCTTCATCATTTACTAATAACAATACGTATATCTCGGCAAAAAGCACAATATTCTTCCTTCATATACTTTTTTTTTCAATCTAGATGTCCCCAAAATTACAAATGCACACACATTTTCTAGATTCACGAACTAAAACACCGCACTTCATGTCGAGTCTCGTCATACGTAAGTCAACACGCATAAAGAGCGCTCGTTCAACGATAATTCTCTCGCACCTTCTCGTAGTTATTGAATCCGTACATGGGTCGAAATTTTCAAAGTCCGGCGGTGAAATGAAAATTTTGGAAAATGAAAGTTGGACCAGGTTTCATTGAGAGAGCACGAATTTGGGTAAAAAGAACACTTTTAGCGCAAAAAACCAAAATTCAATTTTTCGATCGAAATATTTTCTAAGTCGTATGTCTATCGCCGAACGCCTAACCAACTTCACACGAGCAGCCTGACAATCGAATTTCATTTTCGAATTTCCTTGACAATTTTGACCAGATTCGAGTGGGGGTCGACGTTACTGAACTTAGCTGATCGGTCGAGAACCGGTGATTTCAACGTGAAATGGCCGTAAACATAAAGTCCCTGTAATTTAAACATCATATGGCTCCATATCCACCAGTGTTTGAAAAATTGAAATGCAAATGTTTTGTCTACAGCACCAGAGATTTACACGTACAAACCGGGCTCGACGTTGCTTAACTTCGGAGATCGGACGAGAACCGGTGGTTTCAACGTGATATGGCCGTAGGCATGAAGTCCCATTTGAACATCATATGGCTCCACATCCACCAGTGTTTGAAAAATTCAAATGTAAAAGTTTTGTCTACAGCACCCGAGATTCCCAGGCGACTTTATCATAAAATCCCTGTAATTTAAACATCATATGGCTCCACATCCACATGTGTTTGAAAAATCACCATTCCTACCCGTCTTACAGAAATCACCATTCCTACCCGTCTTACAGAAAACCCGGACCAGTTGACCCTCGGTTGACCACCTACATATATCCTGGGGGGATGGTATTGGTACGTAAAAAATGACCAATTTTGAAGGAAATTTCGTATAGTTTGAGTATTTAGTGGCACAAGCTGTCGCTTTATGCCCACATAATCACCATTCATACCCGCCTTACAGAAAACCCGGACCAGTTGACCCTCGGTTGACCACCTACAGATATCCTGGGGGGATGGTACGCAAAAAATGACCAATTTTTAAGGAAATTTCGTATAGTTTGAGTATTTAGTCGCACAAGCTGTCGCTTTATGTCCACATAATCACCATTCCTACCCGCCTTACAGAAAACCCGGACCAGTTGACCCTCGGTTGACCACCTACAGATATCCTGGGGGGATGGTACGTAAAAAATAACCAATTTTGAAGGAAATTTCGTATAGTTTGAGTATTTAGTGGCACAAGCTGTCGCTTTATTTCGTCATTGCTCGCCTCATGCCACACACTAAACGGGGACTTGGGTTTGAAGTAATGCGAGTCCAAAAGTGGTTCAAATCTTGTCCTTTTCGAATCGACCTCATTTTCTTTTCACGCCTCAAAAAATCAAAAAATAATTCCACCTAAAATTTTGCACTTAGAAAAGCAATTTTCTCTCAGTGAAGCGAAAAAGTTCTGCAAAAATAATCCTTTATATATATACTCCGTATCAAAGACGCGGCCGTAACTTTATCACGTCTTATTCAAATACTAATTCATAAATTCCCCGTTATGCTACACACGAAACGGAGTCCAAAACGGGTCCAAATCGACCTGTTCGAGAAAATTCGTTCATTTTCAAATCACTTTCGAAAAAAGGCTCCATTATTTCAACCTAAAGTTTTGGACTTGGAAAAAATTTGCCACTCCCACTCCCCCATTCTCTGGGTTCACGCCCGCCCGGCGCAGACGGACCTACTCCGATTGCGTCAATCGAACACACCCCATACCGCGGGTTAGACGCTAATTCTTTCGAGACAATCCGATCTCAGTCCCCGTCAATATTACACGGGGGTATCGGTATCTATTAGCGCCCATCGGAGCCGTTATCAACAAATAAATTCGTCCACATATATAATACTCCAGAATCATAAAGTTTACATCCCGAGGTTTCTGCCACATTAGCATTGTCAACCTCAATCGTGTGCTTTACATTTTCATATAATTCTCGTAGCATATTCGTAACGGCGATAATCACATTCAAAATTCCTCCCTTCATCATTTACTAATAACAATACGTATATCTCGGCAAAAAGCACAATATTCTTCCTTCATATACTCTTTTTTTCAATCTAGATGTCCCCAAAATTACAAATGCACACACATTTTCTAGATTCACGAACTAAAACACTGCACTTCATGTCGAGTCTCGTCATACGTAAGTCAACACGCATAAAGAGCGCTCGTTCAACGATAATTCTCTCGCACCTTCTCGTAGTTATTGAATCCGTACATGGGTCGAAATTTTCAAAGTCCGGCGGTGAAATGAAAATTTTGGAAAATGATAGTTGGACCAGGTTTCATTGAGAGAGCACGAATTTGGGTAAAAAGAACACTTTTAGCGCAAAAAACCAAAATTCAATTTTTCGATCGAAATATTTTCTAAGTCGTATGTCTAGCGCCGAACGCCTAACCAACTTCACACGAGCAGCCTGACAATCGAATTTCATTTTCGAATTTCCTTGACAATTTTGACCAGATTCGAGTGGGGGTCGACGTTACTGAACTTAGCTGATCGGTCGAGAACCGGTGATTTCAACGTGAAATGGCCGTAAACATAAAGTCCCTGTAATTTAAACATCATATGGCTCCATATCCACCAGTGTTTGAAAAATTGAAATGCAAATGTTTTGTCTACAGCACCAGAGATTTACACGTACAAACCGGGCTCGACGTTGCTTAACTTCGGAGATCGGACGAGAACCGGTGGTTTCATCGTGATATGGCCGTAGGCATGAAGTTCCATTTGAACATCATATGGCTCCACATCCACCAGTGTTTGAAAAATTCAAATGTAAAAGTTTTGTCTACAGCACCCGAGATTCCCAGGCGACTTTATCATAAAATCCCTGTAATTTAAACATCATATGGCTCCACATCCATATGTGTTTGAAAAATCACCATTCCTACCCGTCTTACAGAAATCACCATTCCTACCCGTCTTACAGAAAACACGGACCAGTTGACCCTCGGTTGACCACCTACATATATCCTGGGGGGATGGTATTGGTACGTAAAAAATGACCAATTTTGAAGGAAATTTCGTATAGTTTGAGTATTTAGTGGCACAAGCTGTCGCTTTATGCCCACATAATCACCATTCATACCCGCTTTACAGAAAACCCGGACCAGTTGACCCTCGGTTGACCACCTACAGATATCCTGGGGGGATGGTACGCAAAAAATGACCAATTTTTAAGGAAATTTCGTATAGTTTGAGTATTTAGTCGCACAAGCTGTCGCTTTTTGTCCACATAATCACCATTCCTACCCGCCTTACAGAAAACCCGGACCAGTTGACCCTCGGTTGACCACCTACAGATATCCTGGGGGGATGGTACGCAAAAAATGACCAATTTTTAAGGAAATTTCGTATAGTTTGAGTATTTAGTCGCACAAGCTGTCGCTTTATTTCGTCATTGCTCGCCTCATGCCACACACTAAACGGGGACTTGGGTTTGAAGTAATGCGAGTCCAAAAGTGGTTCAAATCTTGTCCTTTTCGAATCGACCTCATTTTCTTTTCTCGCCTCAAAAAATCAAAAAATAATTCCACCTAAAATTTTGCACTTAGAAAAGCAATTTTCTCTCAGTGAAGCGAAAAAGTTCTGCAAAAATAATCCTTTATATATATACTCCGTATCAAAGACGCGGCCGTAACTTTATCACGTCTTATTCAAATACTAATTCATAAATTCCCCGTTATGCTACACACGAAACGGAGTCCAAAACGGGTCCAAATCGACCTGTTCGAGAAAATTCGTTCATTTTCAAATCACTTTCGAAAAAAGGCTCCATTATTTCAACCTAAAGTTTTGGACTTGGAAAAAATTTGCCACTCCCACTCCCCCATCCTCTGGGTTCACGCCCGCCCGGCGCAGACGGACCTACTCCGATTGCGTCAATCGAACACACCCCATACCGCGGGTTAGACGCTAATTCTTTCGAGTCAATCCGATCTCAGTCCCCGTCAATATTACACGGGGTATCGGTATCTATTAGCGCCCATCGGAGCCGTTATCAACAAATAAATTCGTCCACATATATAATACTCCAGAATCATAAAGTTTACATCCCGAGGTTTCTGCCACATTAGCATTGTCAACCTCAATCGTGTGCTTTACATTTTCATATAATTCTCGTAGCATATTCGTAACGGCGATAATCACATTCAAAATTCCTCCCTTCATCATTTACTAATAACAATACGTATATCTCGGCAAAAAGCACAATATTCTTCCTTCATATACTCTTTTTTTCAATCTAGATGTCCCCAAAATTACAAATGCACACACATTTTCTAGATTCACGAACTAAAACACCGCACTTCGTGTCGAGTCTCGTCATACGTAAGTCAACACGCATAAAGAGCGCTCGTTCAACGATAATTCTCTCGCACCTTCTCGTAGTTATTGAATCCGTACATGGGTCGAAATTTTCAAAGTCCGGCGGTGAAATGAAAATTTTGGAAAATGAAAGTTGGACCAGGTTTCATTGAGAGAGCACGAATTTGGGTAAAAATAACACTTTTAGCGCAAAAAACAAAAATTCAATTTTTCGATCGAAATATTTTCTAAGTCGTATGTCTAGCGCCGAACGCCTAACCAACTTCACACGAGCAGCCTGGCAATCGAATTTCATTTTCGAATTTCCTTGACAATTTTGACCAGATTCGAGTGGGGGTCGACGTTACTGAACTTAGCTGATCGGTCGAGAACCGGTGATTTCAACGTGAAATGGCCGTAAACATAAAGTCCCTGTAATTTAAACATCATATGGCTCCATATCCACCAGTGTTTGAAAAATTGAAATGTAAATGTTTTGTCTACAGCACCAGAGATTTACACGTACAAACCGGGCTCGACGTTGCTTAACTTCGGAGATCGGACGAGAACCGGTGGTTTCAACGTGATATGGCCGTAGGCATGAAGTCCCATTTGAACATCATATGGCTCCACATCCACCAGTGTTTGAAAAATTCAAATGTAAAAGTTTTGTCTACAGCACCCGAGATTCCCAGGCGACTTTATCATAAAATCCCTGTAATTTAAACATCATATGGCTCCACATCCACATGTGTTTGAAAAATCACCATTCCTACCCGTCTTACAGAAATCACCATTCCTACCCGTCTTACAGAAAACCCGGACCAGTTGACCCTCGGTTGACCACCTACATATATCCTGGGGGGATGGTATTGGTACGTAAAAAATGACCAATTTTGAAGGAAATTTCGTATAGTTTGAGTATTTAGTGGCACAAGCTGTCGCTTTATGCCCACATAATCACCATTCATACCCGCCTTACAGAAAACCCGGACCAGTTGACCCTCGGTTGACCACCTACAGATATCCTGGGGGGATGGTACGCAAAAAATGACCAATTTTTAAGGAAATTTCGTATAGTTTGAGTATTTAGTCGCACAAGCTGTCGCTTTATGTCCACATAATCACCATTCCTACCCGCCTTACAGAAAACCCGGACCAGTTGACCCTCGGTTGACCACCTACAGATATCCTGGGGGGATGGTACGTAAAAAATAACCAATTTTGAAGGAAATTTCGCATAGTTTGAGTATTTAGTGGCACAAGCTGTCGCTTTATTTCGTCATTGCTCGCCTCATGCCACACACTAAACGGGGACTTGGGTTTGAAGTAATGCGAGTCCAAAAGTGGTTCAAATCTTGTCCTTTTCGAATCGACCTCATTTTCTTTTCACGCCTCAAAAAATCAAAAAATAATTCCACCTAAAATTTTGCACTTAGAAAAGCAATTTTCTCTCAGTGAAGCGAAAAAGTTCTGCAAAAATAATCCTTTATATATATACTCCGTATCAAAGACGCGGCCGTAACTTTATCACGTCTTATTCAAATACTAATTCATAAATTCCCCGTTATGCTACACACGAAACGGAGTCCAAAACGGGTCCAAATCGACCTGTTCGAGAAAATTCGTTCATTTTCAAATCACTTTCGAAAAAAGGCTCCATTATTTCAACCTAAAGTTTTGGACTTGGAAAAAATTTGCCACTCCCACTCCCCCATTCTCTGGGTTCACGCCCGCCCGGCGCAGACGGACCTACTCCGATTGCGTCAATCGAACACACCCCATACCGCGGGTTAGACGCTAATTCTTTCGAGACAATCCGATCTCAGTCCCCGTCAATATTACACGGGGGTATCGGTATCTATTAGCGCCCATCGGAGCCGTTATCAACAAATAAATTCGTCCACATATATAATACTCCAGAATCATAAAGTTTACATCCCGAGGTTTCTGCCACATTAGCATTGTCAACCTCAATCGTGTGCTTTACATTTTCATATAATTCTCGTGGCATATTCGTAACGGCGATAATCACATTCAAAATTCCTCCCTTCATCATTTACTAATAACAATACGTATATCTCGGCAAAAAGCACAATATTCTTCCTTCATATACTCTTTTTTTCAATCTAGATGTCCCCAAAATTACAAATGCACACACATTTTCTAGATTCACGAACTAAAACACTGCACTTCATGTCGAGTCTCGTCATACGTAAGTCAACACGCATAAAGAGCGCTCGTTCAACGATAATTCTCTCGCACCTTCTCGTAGTTATTGAATCCGTACATGGGTCGAAATTTTCAAAGTCCGGCGGTGAAATGAAAATTTTGGAAAATGATAGTTGGACCAGGTTTCATTGAGAGAGCACGAATTTGGGTAAAAAGAACACTTTTAGCGCAAAAAACCAAAATTCAATTTTTCGATCGAAATATTTTCTAATTCGTATGTCTAGCGCCGAACGCCTAACCATCTTCACACGAGCAGCCTGACAATCGAATTTCATTTTCGAATTTCCTTGACAATTTTGACCAGATTCGAGTGGGGGTCGACGTTACTGAACTTAGCTGATCGGTCGAGAACCGGTGATTTCAACGTGAAATGGCCGTAAACATAAAGTCCCTGTAATTTAAACATCATATGGCTCCATATCCACCAGTGTTTGAAAAATTGAAATGCAAATGTTTTGTCTACAGCACCAGAGATTTACACGTACAAACCGGGCTCGACGTTGCTTAACTTCGGAGATCGGGCGAGAACCGGTGGTTTCATCGTGATATGGCCGTAGGCATGAAGTTCCATTTGAACATCATATGGCTCCACATCCACCAGTGTTTGAAAAATTCAAATGTAAAAGTTTTGTCTACAGCACCCGAGATTCCCAGGCGACTTTATCATAAAATCCCTGTAATTTAAACATCATATGGCTCCACATCCATATGTGTTTGAAAAATCACCATTCCTACCCGTCTTACAGAAATCACCATTCCTACCCGTCTTACAGAAAACACGGACCAGTTGACCCTCGGTTGACCACCTACATATATCCTGGGGGGATGGTATTGGTACGTAAAAAATGACCAATTTTGAAGGAAATTTCGTATAGTTTGAGTATTTAGTGGCACAAGCTGTCGCTTTATGCCCACATAATCACCATTCATACCCGCTTTACAGAAAACCCGGACCAGTTGACCCTCGGTTGACCACCTACAGATATCCTGGGGGGATGGTACGCAAAAAATGACCAATTTTTAAGGAAATTTCGTATAGTTTGAGTATTTAGTCGCACAAGCTGTCGCTTTTTGTCCACATAATCACCATTCCTACCCGCCTTACAGAAAACCCGGACCAGTTGACCCTCGGTTGACCACCTACAGATATCCTGGGGGGATGGTACGCAAAAAATGACCAATTTTTAAGGAAATTTCGTATAGTTTGAGTATTTAGTCGCACAAGCTGTCGCTTTATTTCGTCATTGCTCGCCTCATGCCACACACTAAACGGGGACTTGGGTTTGAAGTAATGCGAGTCCAAAAGTGGTTCAAATCTTGTCCTTTTCGAATCGACCTCATTTTCTTTTCTCGCCTCAAAAAATCAAAAAATAATTCCACCTAAAATTTTGCACTTAGAAAAGCAATTTTCTCTCAGTGAAGCGAAAAAGTTCTGCAAAAATAATCCTTTATATATATACTCCGTATCAAAGACGCGGCCGTAACTTTATCACGTCTTATTCAAATACTAATTCATAAATTCCCCGTTATGCTACACACGAAACGGAGTCCAAAACGGGTCCAAATCGACCTGTTCGAGAAAATTCGTTCATTTTCAAATCACTTTCGAAAAAAGGCTCCATTATTTCAACCTAAAGTTTTGGACTTGGAAAAAATTTGCCACTCCCACTCCCCCATTCTCTGGGTTCACGCCCGCCCGGCGCAGACGGACCTACTCCGATTGCGTCAATCGAACACACCCCATACCGCGGGTTAGACGCTAATTCTTTCGAGACAATCCGATCTCAGTCCCCGTCAATATTACACGGGGTATCGGTATCTATTAGCGCCCATCGGAGCCGTTATCAACAAATAAATTCGTCCACATATATAATACTCCAGAATCATAAAGTTTACATCCCGAGGTTTCTGCCACATTAGCATTGTCAACCTCAATCGTGTGCTTTACATTTTCATATAATTCTCGTAGCATATTCGTAACGGCGATAATCACATTCAAAATTCCTCCCTTCATCATTTACTAATAACAATACGTATATCTCGGCAAAAAGCACAATATTCTTCCTTCATATACTCTTTTTTTCAATCTAGATGTCCCCAAAATTACAAATGCACACACATTTTCTAGATTCACGAACTAAAACACCGCACTTCATGTCGAGTCTCGTCATACGTAAGTCAACACGCATAAAGAGCGCTCGTTCAACGATAATTCTCTCGCACCTTCTCGTAGTTATTGAATCCGTACATGGGTCGAAATTTTCAAAGTCCGGCGGTGAAATGAAAATTTTGGAAAATGAAAGTTGGACCAGGTTTCATTGAGAGAGCACGAATTTGGGTAAAAAGAACACTTTTAGCGCAAAAAACCAAAATTCAATTTTTCGATCGAAATATTTTCTAAGTCGTATGTCTAGCGCCGAACGCCTAACCAACTTCACACGAGCAGCCTGACAATCGAATTTCATTTTCGAATTTCCTTGACAATTTTGACCAGATTCGAGTGGGGGTCGACGTTACTGAACTTAGCTGATCGGTCGAGAACCGGTGATTTCAACGTGAAATGGCCGTAAACATAAAGTCCCTGTAATTTAAACATCATATGGCTCCATATCCACCAGTGTTTGAAAAATTGAAATGCAAATGTTTTGTCTACAGCACCAGAGATTTACACGTACAAACCGGGCTCGACGTTGCTTAACTTCGGAGATCGGACGAGAACCGGTGGTTTCAACGTGATATGGCCGTAGGCATGAAGTCCCATTTGAACATCATATGGCTCCACATCCACCAGTGTTTGAAAAATTCAAATGTAAAAGTTTTGTCTACAGCACCCGAGATTCCCAGGCGACTTTATCATAAAATCCCTGTAATTTAAACATCATATGGCTCCACATCCACATGTGTTTGAAAAATCACCATTCCTACCCGTCTTACAGAAATCACCATTCCTACCCGTCTTACAGAAAACCCGGACCAGTTGACCCTCGGTTGACCACCTACAGATATCCTGGGGGGATGGTACGTAAAAAATGACCAATTTTGAAGGAAATTTCGTATAGTTTGAGTATTTAGTGGCACAAGCTGTCGCTTTATGTCCACATAATCACCATTCCTACCCGCTTTACAGAAAACCCGGACCAGTTGACCCTCGGTTGACCACCTACAGATATCCTGGGGGGATGGTACGCAAAAAATGACCAATTTTTAAGGAAATTTCGTATAGTTTGAGTATTTAGTCGCACAAGCTGTCGCTTTTTGTCCACATAATCACCATTCCTACCCGCCTTACAGAAAACCCGGACCAGTTGACCCTCGGTTGACCACCTACAGATATCCTGGGGGGATGGTACGCAAAAAATGACCAATTTTTAAGGAAATTTCGTATAGTTTGAGTATTTAGTCGCACAAGCTGTCGCTTTATTTCGTCATTGCTCGCCTCATGCCACACACTAAACGGGGACTTGGGTTTGAAGTAATGCGAGTCCAAAAGTGGTTCAAATCTTGTCCTTTTCGAATCGACCTCATTTTCTTTTCTCGCCTCAAAAAATCAAAAAATAATTCCACCTAAAATTTTGCACTTAGAAAAGCAATTTTCTCTCAGTGAAGCGAAAAAGTTCTGCAAAAATAATCCTTTATATATATACTCCGTATCAAAGACGCGGCCGTAACTTTATCACGTCTTATTCAAATACTAATTCATAAATTCCCCGTTATGCTACACACGAAACGGAGTCCAAAACGGGTCCAAATCGACCTGTTCGAGAAAATTCGTTCATTTTCAAATCACTTTCGAAAAAAGGCTCCATTATTTCAACCTAAAGTTTTGGACTTGGAAAAAATTTGCCACTCCCACTCCCCCATTCTCTGGGTTCACGCCCGCCCGGCGCAGACGGACCTACTCCGATTGCGTCAATCGAACACACCCCATACCGCGGGTTAGACGCTAATTCTTTCGAGACAATCCGATCTCAGTCCCCGTCAATATTACACGGGGTATCGGTATCTATTAGCGCCCATCGGAGCCGTTATCAACAAATAAATTCGTCCACATATATAATACTCCAGAATCATAAAGTTTACATCCCGAGGTTTCTGCCACATTAGCATTGTCAACCTCAATCGTGTGCTTTACATTTTCATATAATTCTCGTAGCATATTCGTAACGGCGATAATCACATTCAAAATTCCTCCCTTCATCATTTACTAATAACAATACGTATATCTCGGCAAAAAGCACAATATTCTTCCTTCATATACTCTTTTTTTCAATCTAGATGTCCCCAAAATTACAAATGCACACACATTTTCTAGATTCACGAACTAAAACACCGCACTTCATGTCGAGTCTCGTCATACGTAAGTCAACACGCATAAAGAGCGCTCGTTCAACGATAATTCTCTCGCACCTTCTCGTAGTTATTGAATCCGTACATGGGTCGAAATTTTCAAAGTCCGGCGGTGAAATGAAAATTTTGGAAAATGAAAGTTGGACCAGGTTTCATTGAGAGAGCACGAATTTGGGTAAAAAGAACACTTTTAGCGCAAAAAACCAAAATTCAATTTTTCGATCGAAATATTTTCTAAGTCGTATGTCTAGCGCCGAACGCCTAACCAACTTCACACGAGCAGCCTGACAATCGAATTTCATTTTCGAATTTCCTTGACAATTTTGACCAGATTCGAGTGGGGGTCGACGTTACTGAACTTAGCTGATCGGTCGAGAACCGGTGATTTCAACGTGAAATGGCCGTAAACATAAAGTCCCTGTAATTTAAACATCATATGGCTCCATATCCACCAGTGTTTGAAAAATTGAAATGCAAATGTTTTGTCTACAGCACCAGAGATTTACACGTACAAACCGGGCTCGACGTTGCTTAACTTCGGAGATCGGACGAGAACCGGTGGTTTCAACGTGATATGGCCGTAGGCATGAAGTCCCATTTGAACATCATATGGCTCCACATCCACCAGTGTTTGAAAAATTCAAATGTAAAAGTTTTGTCTACAACACCCGAGATTCCCAGGCGACTTTATCATAAAATCCCTGTAATTTAAACATCATATGGCTCCACATCCACATGTGTTTGAAAAATCACCATTCCTACCCGTCTTACAGAAATCACCATTCCTACCCGTCTTACAGAAAACCCGGACCAGTTGACCCTCGGTTGACCATCTACATATATCCTGGAGGGATGGTATTGGTACGTAAAAAATGACCAATTTTGAAGGAAATTTCGTATAGTTTGAGTATTTAGTGGCACAAGCTGTCGCTTTATGCCCACATAATCACCATTCATACCCGCTTTACAGAAAACCCGGACCAGTTGACCCTCGGTTGACCACCTACAGATATCCTGGGGGGATGGTACGCAAAAAATGACCAATTTTTAAGGAAATTTCGTATAGTTTGAGTATTTAGTCGCACAAGCTGTCGCTTTTTGTCCACATAATCACCATTCCTACCCGCCTTACAGAAAACCCGGACCAGTTGACCCTCGGTTGACCACCTACAGATATCCTGGGGGGATGGTACGCAAAAAATGACCAATTTTTAAGGAAATTTCGTATAGTTTGAGTATTTAGTCGCACAAGCTGTCGCTTTATTTCGTCATTGCTCGCCTCATGCCACACACTAAACGGGGACTTGGGTTTGAAGTAATGCGAGTCCAAAAGTGGTTCAAATCTTGTCCTTTTCGAATCGACCTCATTTTCTTTTCACGCCTCAAAAAATCAAAAAATAATTCCACCTAAAATTTTCTAGATTCACGAACTAAAACACCGCACTTCATGTCGAGTCTCGTCATACGTAAGTCAACACGCATAAAGAGCGCTCGTTCAACGATAATTCTCTCGCACCTTCTCGTAGTTATTGAATCCGTACATGGGTCGAAATTTTCAAAGTCCGGCGGTGAAATGAAAATTTTGGAAAATGAAAGTTGGACCAGGTTTCATTGAGAGAGCACGAATTTGGGTAAAAAGAACACTTTTAGCGCAAAAAACCAAAATTCAATTTTTCGATCGAAATATTTTCTAAGTCGTATGTCTATCGCCGAACGCCTAACCAACTTCACACGAGCAGCCTGACAATCGAATTTCATTTTCGAATTTCCTTGACAATTTTGACCAGATTCGAGTGGGGGTCGACGTTACTGAACTTAGCTGATCGGTCGAGAACCGGTGATTTCAACGTGAAATGGCCGTAAACATAAAGTCCCTGTAATTTAAACATCATATGGCTCCATATCCACCAGTGTTTGAAAAATTGAAATGCAAATGTTTTGTCTACAGCACCAGAGATTTACACGTACAAACCGGGCTCGACGTTGCTTAACTTCGGAGATCGGACGAGAACCGGTGGTTTCAACGTGATATGGCCGTAGGCATGAAGTCCCATTTGAACATCATATGGCTCCACATCCACCAGTGTTTGAAAAATTCAAATGTAAAAGTTTTGTCTACAACACCCGAGATTCCCAGGCGACTTTATCATAAAATCCCTGTAATTTAAACATCATATGGCTCCACATCCACATGTGTTTGAAAAATCACCATTCCTACCCGTCTTACAGAAATCACCATTCCTACCCGTCTTACAGAAAACCCGGACCAGTTGACCCTCGGTTGACCATCTACATATATCCTGGAGGGATGGTATTGGTACGTAAAAAATGACCAATTTTGAAGGAAATTTCGTATAGTTTGAGTATTTAGTGGCACAAGCTGTCGCTTTATGCCCACATAATCACCATTCATACCCGCTTTACAGAAAACCCGGACCAGTTGACCCTCGGTTGACCACCTACAGATATCCTGGGGGGATGGTACGCAAAAAATGACCAATTTTTAAGGAAATTTCGTATAGTTTGAGTATTTAGTCGCACAAGCTGTCGCTTTTTGTCCACATAATCACCATTCCTACCCGCCTTACAGAAAACCCGGACCAGTTGACCCTCGGTTGACCACCTACAGATATCCTGGGGGGATGGTACGCAAAAAATGACCAATTTTTAAGGAAATTTCGTATAGTTTGAGTATTTAGTCGCACAAGCTGTCGCTTTATTTCGTCATTGCTCGCCTCATGCCACACACTAAACGGGGACTTGGGTTTGAAGTAATGCGAGTCCAAAAGTGGTTCAAATCTTGTCCTTTTCGAATCGACCTCATTTTCTTTTCACGCCTCAAAAAATCAAAAAATAATTCCACCTAAAATTTTCTAGATTCACGAACTAAAACACCGCACTTCATGTCGAGTCTCGTCATACGTAAGTCAACACGCATAAAGAGCGCTCGTTCAACGATAATTCTCTCGCACCTTCTCGTAGTTATTGAATCCGTACATGGGTCGAAATTTTCAAAGTCCGGCGGTGAAATGAAAATTTTGGAAAATGAAAGTTGGACCAGGTTTCATTGAGAGAGCACGAATTTGGGTAAAAAGAACACTTTTAGCGCAAAAAACCAAAATTCAATTTTTCGATCGAAATATTTTCTAAGTCGTATGTCTATCGCCGAACGCCTAACCAACTTCACACGAGCAGCCTGACAATCGAATTTCATTTTCGAATTTCCTTGACAATTTTGACCAGATTCGAGTGGGGGTCGACGTTACTGAACTTAGCTGATCGGTCGAGAACCGGTGATTTCAACGTGAAATGGCCGTAAACATAAAGTCCCTGTAATTTAAACATCATATGGCTCCATATCCACCAGTGTTTGAAAAATTGAAATGCAAATGTTTTGTCTACAGCACCAGAGATTTACACGTACAAACCGGGCTCGACGTTGCTTAACTTCGGAGATCGGACGAGAACCGGTGGTTTCAACGTGATATGGCCGTAGGCATGAAGTCCCATTTGAACATCATATGGCTCCACATCCACCAGTGTTTGAAAAATTCAAATGTAAAAGTTTTGTCTACAGCACCCGAGATTCCCAGGCGACTTTATCATAAAATCCCTGTAATTTAAACATCATATGGCTCCACATCCACATGTGTTTGAAAAATCACCATTCCTACCCGTCTTACAGAAATCACCATTCCTACCCGTCTTACAGAAAACCCGGACCAGTTGACCCTCGGTTGACCACCTACATATATCCTGGGGGATGGTATTGGTACGTAAAAAATGACCAATTTTGAAGGAAATTTCGTATAGTTTGAGTATTTAGTGGCACAAGCTGTCGCTTTATGCCCACATAATCACCATTCATACCCGCCTTACAGAAAACCCGGACCAGTTGACCCTCGGTTGACCACCTACAGATATCCTGGGGGGATGGTACGCAAAAAATGACCAATTTTTAAGGAAATTTCGTATAGTTTGAGTGTTTAGTCGCACAAGCTGTCGCTTTATGTCCACATAATCACCATTCCTACCCGCCTTACAGAAAACCCGGACCAGTTGACCCTCGGTTGACCACCTACAGATATCCTGGGGGGATGGTACGTAAAAAATAACCAATTTTGAAGGAAATTTCGTATAGTTTGAGTATTTAGTGGCACAAGCTGTCGCTTTATTTCGTCATTGCTCGCCTCATGCCACACACTAAACGGGGACTTGGGTTTGAAGTAATGCGAGTCCAAAAGTGGTTCAAATCTTGTCCTTTTCGAATCGACCTCATTTTCTTTTCACGCCTCAAAAAATCAAAAAATAATTCCACCTAAAATTTTGCACTTAGAAAAGCAATTTTCTCTCAGTGAAGCGAAAAAGTTCTGCAAAAATAATCCTTTATATATATACTCCGTATCAAAGACGCGGCCGTAACTTTATCACGTCTTATTCAAATACTAATTCATAAATTCCCCGTTATGCTACACACGAAACGGAGTCCAAAACGGGTCCAAATCGACCTGTTCGAGAAAATTCGTTCATTTTCATATCACTTTCGAAAAAAGGCTCCATTATTTCAACCTAAAGTTTTGGACTTGGAAAAAATTTGCCACTCCCACTCCCCCATTCTCTGGGTTCACGCCAGCCCGGCGCAGACGGACCTACTCCGATTGCGTCAATCGAACACACCCCATACCGCGGGTTAGACGCTAATTCTTTCGAGACAATCCGATCTCAGTCCCCGTCAATATTACACGGGGTATCGGTATCTATTAGCGCCCATCGAAGCCGTTATCAACAAATAAATTCGTCCACATATATAATACTCCAGAATCATAAAGTTTACATCCCGAGGTTTCTGCCACATTAGCATTGTCAACCTCAATCGTGTGCTTTACATTTTCATATAATTCTCGTAGCATATTCGTAACGGCGATAATCACATTCAAAATTCCTCCCTTCATCATTTACTAATAACAATACGTATATCTCGGCAAAAAGCACAATATTCTTCCTTCATATACTCTTTTTTTCAATCTAGATGTCCCCAAAATTACAAATGCACACACATTTTCTAGATTCACGAACTAAAACACTGCACTTCATGTCGAGTCTCGTCATACGTAAGTCAACACGCATAAAGAGCGCTCGTTCAACGATAATTCTCTCGCACCTTCTCGTAGTTATTGAATCCGTACATGGGTCGAAATTTTCAAAGTCCGGCGGTGAAATGAAAATTTTGGAAAATGAAAGTTGGACCAGGTTTCATTGAGAGAGCACGAATTTGGGTAAAAAGAACACTTTTAGCGCAAAAAACCAAAATTCAATTTTTCGATCGAAATATTTTCTAAGTCGTATGTCTAGCGCCGAACGCCTAACCAACTTCACACGAGCAGCCTGACAATCGAATTTCATTTTCGAATTTCCTTGACAATTTGGACCAGATTCGAGTGGGGGTCGACGTTACTGAACTTAGCTGATCGGTCGAGAACCGGTGATTTCAACGTGAAATGGCCGTAAACATAAAGTCCCTGTAATTTAAACATCATATGGCTCCATATCCACCAGTGTTTGAAAAATTGAAATGCAAATGTTTTGTCTACAGCACCAGAGATTTACACGTACAAACCGGGCTCGACGTTGCTTAACTTCGGAGATCGGACGAGAACCGGTGGTTTCAACGTGATATGGCCGTAGGCATGAAGTCCCATTTGAACATCATATGGCTCCACATCCACCAGTGTTTGAAAAATTCAAATGTAAAAGTTTTGTCTACAACACCCGAGATTCCCAGGCGACTTTATCATAAAATCCCTGTAATTTAAACATCATATGGCTCCACATCCACATGTGTTTGAAAAATCACCATTCCTACCCGTCTTACAGAAATCACCATTCCTACCCGTCTTACAGAAAACCCGGACCAGTTGACCCTCGGTTGACCATCTACATATATCCTGGAGGGATGGTATTGGTACGTAAAAAATGACCAATTTTGAAGGAAATTTCGTATAGTTTGAGTATTTAGTGGCACAAGCTGTCGCTTTATGCCCACATAATCACCATTCATACCCGCTTTACAGAAAACCCGGACCAGTTGACCCTCGGTTGACCACCTACAGATATCCTGGGGGGATGGTACGCAAAAAATGACCAATTTTTAAGGAAATTTCGTATAGTTTGAGTATTTAGTCGCACAAGCTGTCGCTTTTTGTCCACATAATCACCATTCCTACCCGCCTTACAGAAAACCCGGACCAGTTGACCCTCGGTTGACCACCTACAGATATCCTGGGGGGATGGTACGCAAAAAATGACCAATTTTTAAGGAAATTTCGTATAGTTTGAGTATTTAGTCGCACAAGCTGTCGCTTTATTTCGTCATTGCTCGCCTCATGCCACACACTAAACGGGGACTTGGGTTTGAAGTAATGCGAGTCCAAAAGTGGTTCAAATCTTGTCCTTTTCGAATCGACCTCATTTTCTTTTCACGCCTCAAAAAATCAAAAAATAATTCCACCTAAAATTTTCTAGATTCACGAACTAAAACACCGCACTTCATGTCGAGTCTCGTCATACGTAAGTCAACACGCATAAAGAGCGCTCGTTCAACGATAATTCTCTCGCACCTTCTCGTAGTTATTGAATCCGTACATGGGTCGAAATTTTCAAAGTCCGGCGGTGAAATGAAAATTTTGGAAAATGAAAGTTGGACCAGGTTTCATTGAGAGAGCACGAATTTGGGTAAAAAGAACACTTTTAGCGCAAAAAACCAAAATTCAATTTTTCGATCGAAATATTTTCTAAGTCGTATGTCTAGCGCCGAACGCCTAACCAACTTCACACGAGCAGCCTGACAATCGAATTTCATTTTCGAATTTCCTTGACAATTTTGACCAGATTCGAGTGGGGGTCGACGTTACTGAACTTAGCTGATCGGTCGAGAACCGGTGATTTCAACGTGAAATGGCCGTAAACATAAAGTCCCTGTAATTTAAACATCATATGGCTCCATATCCACCAGTGTTTGAAAAATTGAAATGCAAATGTTTTGTCTACAGCACCAGAGATTTACACGTACAAACCGGGCTCGACGTTGCTTAACTTCGGAGATCGGACGAGAACCGGTGGTTTCAACGTGATATGGCCGTAGGCATGAAGTCCCATTTGAACATCATATGGCTCCACATCCACCAGTGTTTGAAAAATTCAAATGTAAAAGTTTTGTCTACAGCACCCGAGATTCCCAGGCGACTTTATCATAAAATCCCTGTAATTTAAACATCATATGGCTCCACATCCACATGTGTTTGAAAAATCACCATTCCTACCCGTCTTACAGAAATCACCATTCCTACCCGTCTTACAGAAAACCCGGACCAGTTGACCCTCGGTTGACCACCTACAGATATCCTGGGGGGATGGTACGTAAAAAATGACCAATTTTGAAGGAAATTTCGTATAGTTTGAGTATTTAGTGGCACAAGCTGTCGCTTTATGTCCACATAATCACCATTCCTACCCGCTTTACAGAAAACCCGGACCAGTTGACCCTCGGTTGACCACCTACAGATATCCTGGGGGGATGGTACGCAAAAAATGACCAATTTTTAAGGAAATTTCGTATAGTTTGAGTATTTAGTCGCACAAGCTGTCGCTTTTTGTCCACATAATCACCATTCCTACCCGCCTTACAGAAAACCCGGACCAGTTGACCCTCGGTTGACCACCTACAGATATCCTGGGGGGATGGTACGCAAAAAATGACCAATTTTTAAGGAAATTTCGTATAGTTTGAGTATTTAGTCGCACAAGCTGTCGCTTTATTTCGTCATTGCTCGCCTCATGCCACACACTAAACGGGGACTTGGGTTTGAAGTAATGCGAGTCCAAAAGTGGTTCAAATCTTGTCCTTTTCGAATCGACCTCATTTTCTTTTCTCGCCTCAAAAAATCAAAAAATAATTCCACCTAAAATTTTGCACTTAGAAAAGCAATTTTCTCTCAGTGAAGCGAAAAAGTTCTGCAAAAATAATCCTTTATATATATACTCCGTATCAAAGACGCGGCCGTAACTTTATCACGTCTTATTCAAATACTAATTCATAAATTCCCCGTTATGCTACACACGAAACGGAGTCCAAAACGGGTCCAAATCGACCTGTTCGAGAAAATTCGTTCATTTTCAAATCACTTTCGAAAAAAGGCTCCATTATTTCAACCTAAAGTTTTGGACTTGGAAAAAATTTGCCACTCCCACTCCCCCATTCTCTGGGTTCACGCCCGCCCGGCGCAGACGGACCTACTCCGATTGCGTCAATCGAACACACCCCATACCGCGGGTTAGACGCTAATTCTTTCGAGACAATCCGATCTCAGTCCCCGTCAATATTACACGGGGTATCGGTATCTATTAGCGCCCATCGGAGCCGTTATCAACAAATAAATTCGTCCACATATATAATACTCCAGAATCATAAAGTTTACATCCCGAGGTTTCTGCCACATTAGCATTGTCAACCTCAATCGTGTGCTTTACATTTTCATATAATTCTCGTAGCATATTCGTAACGGCGATAATCACATTCAAAATTCCTCCCTTCATCATTTACTAATAACAATACGTATATCTCGGCAAAAAGCACAATATTCTTCCTTCATATACTCTTTTTTTCAATCTAGATGTCCCCAAAATTACAAATGCACACACATTTTCTAGATTCACGAACTAAAACACCGCACTTCATGTCGAGTCTCGTCATACGTAAGTCAACACGCATAAAGAGCGCTCGTTCAACGATAATTCTCTCGCACCTTCTCGTAGTTATTGAATCCGTACATGGGTCGAAATTTTCAAAGTCCGGCGGTGAAATGAAAATTTTGGAAAATGAAAGTTGGACCAGGTTTCATTGAGAGAGAACGAATTTGGGTAAAAAGAACACTTTTAGCGCAAAAAACCAAAATTCAATTTTTCGATCGAAATATTTTCTAAGTCGTATGTCTAGCGCCGAACGCCTAACCAACTTCACACGAGCAGCCTGACAATCGAATTTCATTTTCGAATTTCCTTGACAATTTTGACCAGATTCGAGTGGGGGTCGACGTTACTGAACTTAGCTGATCGGTCGAGAACCGGTGATTTCAACGTGAAATGGCCGTAAACATAAAGTCCCTGTAATTTAAACATCATATGGCTCCATATCCACCAGTGTTTGAAAAATTGAAATGCAAATGTTTTGTCTACAGCACCAGAGATTTACACGTACAAACCGGGCTCGACGTTGCTTAACTTCGGAGATCGGACGAGAACCGGTGGTTTCAACGTGATATGGCCGTAGGCATGAAGTCCCATTTGAACATCATATGGCTCCACATCCACCAGTGTTTGAAAAATTCAAATGTAAAAGTTTTGTCTACAACACCCGAGATTCCCAGGCGACTTTATCATAAAATCCCTGTAATTTAAACATCATATGGCTCCACATCCACATGTGTTTGAAAAATCACCATTCCTACCCGTCTTACAGAAATCACCATTCCTACCCGTCTTACAGAAAACCCGGACCAGTTGACCCTCGGTTGACCATCTACATATATCCTGGAGGGATGGTATTGGTACGTAAAAAATGACCAATTTTGAAGGAAATTTCGTATAGTTTGAGTATTTAGTGGCACAAGCTGTCGCTTTATGCCCACATAATCACCATTCATACCCGCTTTACAGAAAACCCGGACCAGTTGACCCTCGGTTGACCACCTACAGATATCCTGGGGGGATGGTACGCAAAAAATGACCAATTTTTAAGGAAATTTCGTATAGTTTGAGTATTTAGTCGCACAAGCTGTCGCTTTTTGTCCACATAATCACCATTCCTACCCGCCTTACGGAAAACCCGGACCAGTTGACCCTCGGTTGACCACCTACAGATATCCTGGGGGGATGGTACGCAAAAAATGACCAATTTTTAAGGAAATTTCGTATAGTTTGAGTATTTAGTCGCACAAGCTGTCGCTTTATTTCGTCATTGCTCGCCTCATGCCACACACTAAACGGGGACTTGGGTTTGAAGTAATGCGAGTCCAAAAGTGGTTCAAATCTTGTCCTTTTCGAATCGACCTCATTTTCTTTTCACGCCTCAAAAAATCAAAAAATAATTCCACCTAAAATTTTCTAGATTCACGAACTAAAACACCGCACTTCATGTCGAGTCTCGTCATACGTAAGTCAACACGCATAAAGAGCGCTCGTTCAACGATAATTCTCTCGCACCTTCTCGTAGTTATTGAATCCGTACATGGGTCGAAATTTTCAAAGTCCGGCGGTGAAATGAAAATTTTGGAAAATGAAAGTTGGACCAGGTTTCATTGAGAGAGCACGAATTTGGGTAAAAAGAACACTTTTAGCGCAAAAAACCAAAATTCAATTTTTCGATCGAAATATTTTCTAAGTCGTATGTCTATCGCCGAACGCCTAACCAACTTCACACGAGCAGCCTGACAATCGAATTTCATTTTCGAATTTCCTTGACAATTTTGACCAGATTCGAGTGGGGGTCGACGTTACTGAACTTAGCTGATCGGTCGAGAACCGGTGATTTCAACGTGAAATGGCCGTAAACATAAAGTCCCTGTAATTTAAACATCATATGGCTCCATATCCACCAGTGTTTGAAAAATTGAAATGCAAATGTTTTGTCTACAGCACCAGAGATTTACACGTACAAACCGGGCTCGACGTTGCTTAACTTCGGAGATCGGACGAGAACCGGTGGTTTCAACGTGATATGGCCGTAGGCATGAAGTCCCATTTGAACATCATATGGCTCCACATCCACCAGTGTTTGAAAAATTCAAATGTAAAAGTTTTGTCTACAACACCCGAGATTCCCAGGCGACTTTATCATAAAATCCCTGTAATTTAAACATCATATGGCTCCACATCCACATGTGTTTGAAAAATCACCATTCCTACCCGTCTTACAGAAATCACCATTCCTACCCGTCTTACAGAAAACCCGGACCAGTTGACCCTCGGTTGACCATCTACATATATCCTGGAGGGATGGTATTGGTACGTAAAAAATGACCAATTTTGAAGGAAATTTCGTATAGTTTGAGTATTTAGTGGCACAAGCTGTCGCTTTATGCCCACATAATCACCATTCATACCCGCTTTACAGAAAACCCGGACCAGTTGACCCTCGGTTGACCACCTACAGATATCCTGGGGGGATGGTACGCAAAAAATGACCAATTTTTAAGGAAATTTCGTATAGTTTGAGTATTTAGTCGCACAAGCTGTCGCTTTTTGTCCACATAATCACCATTCCTACCCGCCTTACAGAAAACCCGGACCAGTTGACCCTCGGTTGACCACCTACAGATATCCTGGGGGGATGGTACGCAAAAAATGACCAATTTTTAAGGAAATTTCGTATAGTTTGAGTATTTAGTCGCACAAGCTGTCGCTTTATTTCGTCATTGCTCGCCTCATGCCACACACTAAACGGGGACTTGGGTTTGAAGTAATGCGAGTCCAAAAGTGGTTCAAATCTTGTCCTTTTCGAATCGACCTCATTTTCTTTTCACGCCTCAAAAAATCAAAAAATAATTCCACCTAAAATTTTCTAGATTCACGAACTAAAACACCGCACTTCATGTCGAGTCTCGTCATACGTAAGTCAACACGCATAAAGAGCGCTCGTTCAACGATAATTCTCTCGCACCTTCTCGTAGTTATTGAATCCGTACATGGGTCGAAATTTTCAAAGTCCGGCGGTGAAATGAAAATTTTGGAAAATGAAAGTTGGACCAGGTTTCATTGAGAGAGCACGAATTTGGGTAAAAAGAACACTTTTAGCGCAAAAAAACCAAAATTCAATTTTTCGATCGAAATATTTTCTAAGTCGTATGTCTATCGCCGAACGCCTAACCAACTTCACACGAGCAGCCTGACAATCGAATTTCATTTTCGAATTTCCTTGACAATTTTGACCAGATTCGAGTGGGGGTCGACGTTACTGAACTTAGCTGATCGGTCGAGAACCGGTGATTTCAACGTGAAATGGCCGTAAACATAAAGTCCCTGTAATTTAAACATCATATGGCTCCATATCCACCAGTGTTTGAAAAATTGAAATGCAAATGTTTTGTCTACAGCACCAGAGATTTACACGTACAAACCGGGCTCGACGTTGCTTAACTTCGGAGATCGGACGAGAACCGGTGGTTTCAACGTGATATGGCCGTAGGCATGAAGTCCCATTTGAACATCATATGGCTCCACATCCACCAGTGTTTGAAAAATTCAAATGTAAAAGTTTTGTCTACAGCACCCGAGATTCCCAGGCGACTTTATCATAAAATCCCTGTAATTTAAACATCATATGGCTCCACATCCACATGTGTTTGAAAAATCACCATTCCTACCCGTCTTACAGAAATCACCATTCCTACCCGTCTTACAGAAAACCCGGACCAGTTGACCCTCGGTTGACCACCTACATATATCCTGGGGGATGGTATTGGTACGTAAAAAATGACCAATTTTGAAGGAAATTTCGTATAGTTTGAGTATTTAGTGGCACAAGCTGTCGCTTTATGCCCACATAATCACCATTCATACCCGCCTTACAGAAAACCCGGACCAGTTGACCCTCGGTTGACCACCTACAGATATCCTGGGGGGATGGTACGCAAAAAATGACCAATTTTTAAGGAAATTTCGTATAGTTTGAGTGTTTAGTCGCACAAGCTGTCGCTTTATGTCCACATAATCACCATTCCTACCCGCCTTACAGAAAACCCGGACCAGTTGACCCTCGGTTGACCACCTACAGATATCCTGGGGGGATGGTACGTAAAAAATAACCAATTTTGAAGGAAATTTCGTATAGTTTGAGTATTTAGTGGCACAAGCTGTCGCTTTATTTCGTCATTGCTCGCCTCATGCCACACACTAAACGGGGACTTGGGTTTGAAGTAATGCGAGTCCAAAAGTGGTTCAAATCTTGTCCTTTTCGAATCGACCTCATTTTCTTTTCACGCCTCAAAAAATCAAAAAATAATTCCACCTAAAATTTTGCACTTAGAAAAGCAATTTTCTCTCAGTGAAGCGAAAAAGTTCTGCAAAAATAATCCTTTATATATATACTCCGTATCAAAGACGCGGCCGTAACTTTATCACGTCTTATTCAAATACTAATTCATAAATTCCCCGTTATGCTACACACGAAACGGAGTCCAAAACGGGTCCAAATCGACCTGTTCGAGAAAATTCGTTCATTTTCATATCACTTTCGAAAAAAGGCTCCATTATTTCAACCTAAAGTTTTGGACTTGGAAAAAATTTGCCACTCCCACTCCCCCATTCTCTGGGTTCACGCCAGCCCGGCGCAGACGGACCTACTCCGATTGCGTCAATCGAACACACCCCATACCGCGGGTTAGACGCTAATTCTTTCGAGACAATCCGATCTCAGTCCCCGTCAATATTACACGGGGTATCGGTATCTATTAGCGCCCATCGAAGCCGTTATCAACAAATAAATTCGTCCACATATATAATACTCCAGAATCATAAAGTTTACATCCCGAGGTTTCTGCCACATTAGCATTGTCAACCTCAATCGTGTGCTTTACATTTTCATATAATTCTCGTAGCATATTCGTAACGGCGATAATCACATTCAAAATTCCTCCCTTCATCATTTACTAATAACAATACGTATATCTCGGCAAAAAGCACAATATTCTTCCTTCATATACTCTTTTTTTCAATCTAGATGTCCCCAAAATTACAAATGCACACACATTTTCTAGATTCACGAACTAAAACACTGCACTTCATGTCGAGTCTCGTCATACGTAAGTCAACACGCATAAAGAGCGCTCGTTCAACGATAATTCTCTCGCACCTTCTCGTAGTTATTGAATCCGTACATGGGTCGAAATTTTCAAAGTCCGGCGGTGAAATGAAAATTTTGGAAAATGAAAGTTGGACCAGGTTTCATTGAGAGAGCACGAATTTGGGTAAAAAGAACACTTTTAGCGCAAAAAACCAAAATTCAATTTTTCGATCGAAATATTTTCTAAGTCGTATGTCTAGCGCCGAACGCCTAACCAACTTCACACGAGCAGCCTGACAATCGAATTTCATTTTCGAATTTCCTTGACAATTTGGACCAGATTCGAGTGGGGGTCGACGTTACTGAACTTAGCTGATCGGTCGAGAACCGGTGATTTCAACGTGAAATGGCCGTAAACATAAAGTCCCTGTAATTTAAACATCATATGGCTCCATATCCACCAGTGTTTGAAAAATTGAAATGCAAATGTTTTGTCTACAGCACCAGAGATTTACACGTACAAACCGGGCTCGACGTTGCTTAACTTCGGAGATCGGACGAGAACCGGTGGTTTCAACGTGATATGGCCGTAGGCATGAAGTCCCATTTGAACATCATATGGCTCCACATCCACCAGTGTTTGAAAAATTCAAATGTAAAAGTTTTGTCTACAGCACCCGAGATTCCCAGGCGACTTTATCATAAAATCCCTGTAATTTAAACATCATATGGCTCCACATCCACATGTGTTTGAAAAATCACCATTCCTACCCGTCTTACAGAAATCACCATTCCTACCCGTCTTACAGAAAACCCGGACCAGTTGACCCTCGGTTGACCACCTACATATATCCTGGGGGGATGGTATTGGTACGTAAAAAATGACCAATTTTGAAGGAAATTTCGTATAGTTTGAGTATTTAGTGGCACAAGCTGTCGCTTTATGCCCACATAATCACCATTCATACCCGCTTTACAGAAAACCCGGACCAGTTGACCCTCGGTTGACCACCTACAGATATCCTGGGGGGATGGTACGCAAAAAATGACCAATTTTTAAGGAAATTTCGTATAGTTTGAGTATTTAGTCGCACAAGCTGTCGCTTTTTGTCCACATAATCACCATTCCTACCCGCCTTACAGAAAACCCGGACCAGTTGACCCTTGGTTGACCACCTACAGATATCCTGGGGGGATGGTACGTAAAAAATGACCAATTTTGAAGGAAATTTCGTATAGTTTGAGTATTTAGTGGCACAAGCTGTCGCTTTATTTCGTCATTGCTCGCCTCATGCCACACACTAAACGGGGACTTGGGTTTGAAGTAATGCGAGTCCAAAAGTGGTTCAAATCTTGTCCTTTTCGAATCGACCTCATTTTCTTTTCACGCCTCAAAAAATCAAAAAATAATTCCACCTAAAATTTTGCACTTAGAAAAGCAATTTTCTCTCAGTGAAGCGAAAAAGTTCTGCAAAAATAATCCTTTATATATATACTCCGTATCAAAGACGCGGCCGTAACTTTATCACGTCTTATTCAAATACTAATTCATAAATTCCCCGTTATGCTACACACGAAACGGAGTCCAAAACGGGTCCAAATCGACCTGTTCGAGAAAATTCGTTCATTTTCAAATCACTTTCGAAAAAAGGCTCCATTATTTCAACCTAAAGTTTTGGACTTGGAAAAAATTTGCCACTCCCACTCCCCCATTCTCTGGGTTCACGCCCGCCCGGCGCAGACGGACCTACTCCGATTGCGTCAATCGAACACACCCCATACCGCGGGTTAGACGCTAATTCTTTCGAGACAATCCTATTTCAGTCCCCGTCAATATTACACGGGGTATCGGTATCTATTAGCGCCCATCGGAGCCGTTATCAACAAATAAATTCGTCCACATATATAATACTCCAGAATCATAAAGTTTACATCCCGAGGTTTCTGCCACATTAGCATTGTCAACCTCAATCGTGTGCTTTACATTTTCATATAATTCTCGTAGCATATTCGTAACGGCGATAATCACATTCAAAATTCCTCCCTTCATCATTTACTAATAACAATACGTATATCTCGGCAAAAAGCACAATATTCTTCCTTCATATACTCTTTTTTTGCAATCTAGATGTCCCCAAAATTACAAATGCACACACAATTTCTAGATTCACGAACTAAAACACCGCACTTCATGTCGAGTCTCGTCATACGTAAGTCAACACGCATAAAGAGCGCTCGTTCAACGATAATTCTCTCGCACCTTCTCGTAGTTATTGAATCCGTACATGGGTCGAAATTTTCAAAGTCCGGCGGTGAAATGAAAATTTTGGAAAATGAAAGTTGGACCAGGTTTCATTGAGAGAGCACGAATTTGGGTAAAAAGAACACTTTTAGCGCAAAAAACCAAAATTCAATTTTTCGATCGAAATATTTTCTAAGTCGTATGTCTAGCGCCGAACGCCTAACCAACTTCACACGAGCAGCCTGACAATCGAATTTCATTTTCGAATTTCCTTGACAATTTTGACCAGATTCGAGTGGGGGTCGACGTTACTGAACTTAGCTGATCGGTCGAGAACCGGTGATTTCAACGTGAAATGGCCGTAAACATAAAGTCCCTATAATTTAAACATCATATGGCTCCATATCCACCAGTGTTTGAAAAATTGAAATGCAAATGTTTTGTCTACAGCACCAGAGATTTACACGTACAAACCGGTCTCGACGTTGCTTAACTTCGGAGATCGGACGAGAACCGGTGGTTTCATCGTGATATGGCCGTAGGCATGAAGTCCCATTTGAACATCATATGGCTCCACATCCACCAGTGTTTGAAAAATTCAAATGTAAAAGTTTTGTCTACAGCACCCGAGATTCCCAGGCGACTTTATCATAAAATCCCTGTAATTTAAACATCATATGGCTCCACATCCATATGTGTTTGAAAAATCACCATTCCTACCCGTCTTACAGAAATCACCATTCCTACCCGTCTTACAGAAAACCCGGACCAGTTGACCCTCGGTTGACCACCTACATATATCCTGGGGGGATGGTATTGGTACGTAAAAAATGACCAATTTTGAAGGAAATTTCGTATAGTTTGAGTATTTAGTGGCACAAGCTGTCGCTTTATGCCCACATAATCACCATTCATACCCGCCTTACAGAAAACCCGGACCAGTTGACCCTCGGTTGACCACCTACAGATATCCTGGGGGGATGGTACGCAAAAAATGACCAATTTTTAAGGAAATTTCGTATAGTTTGAGTATTTAGTCGCACAAGCTGTCGCTTTATTTCGTCATTGCTAGCCTCATGCCACACACTAAACGGGGACTTGGGTTTGAAGTAATGCGAGTCCAAAAGTGGTTCAAATCTTGTCCTTTTCGAATCGACCTCATTTTCTTTTCACGCCTCAAAAAATCAAAAAATAATTCCACCTAAAATTTTGCACTTAGAAAAGCAATTTTCTCTCAGTGAAGCGAAAAAGTTCTGCAAAAATAATCCTTTATATATATACTCCGTATCAAAGACGCGGCCGTAACTTTATCACGTCTTATTCAAATGCTAATTCATAAATTCCCCGTTATGCTACACACGAAACGGAGTCCAAAACGGGTCCAAATCGACCTGTTCGAGAAAATTCGTTCATTTTCAAATCACTTTCGAAAAAAGGCTCCATTATTTCAACCTAAAGTTTTGGACTTGGAAAAAATTTGCCACTCCCACTCCCCCATTCTCTGGGTTCACGCCCGCCCGGCGCAGACGGACCTACTCCGATTGCGTCAATCGAACACACCCCACACCGCGGGTTAGACGCTAATTCTTTCGAGACAATCCGATCTCAGTCCCCGTCAATATTACACGGGGTATCGGTATCTATTAGCGCCCATCGGAGCCGTTATCAACAAATAAATTCGTCCACATATATAATACTCCAGAATCAAAAAGTTTACATCCCGAGGTTTCTGCCACATTAGCATTGTCAACCTCAATCGTGTGCTTTACATTTTCATATAATTCTCGTAGCATATTCGTAACGGCGATAATCACATTCAAAATTCCTCCCTTCATCATTTACTAATAACAATACGTATATCTCGGCAAAAAGCACAATATTCTTCCTTCATATACTCTTTTTTTCAATCTAGATGTCCCCAAAATTACAAATGCACACACATTTTCTAGATTCACGAACTAAAACACTGCACTTCATGTCGAGTCTCGTCATACGTAAGTCAACACGCATAAAGAGCGCTCGTTCAACGATAATTCTCTCGCACCTTCTCGTAGTTATTGAATCCGTACATGGGTCGAAATTTTCAAAGTCCGGCGGTGAAATGAAAATTTTGGAAAATGAAAGTTGGACCAGGTTTCATTGAGAGAGCACGAATTTGGGTAAAAAGAACACTTTTAGCGCAAAAAACCAAAATTCAATTTTTCGATCGAAATATTTTCTAAGTCGTATGTCTAGCGCCGAACGCCTAACCAACTTCACACGAGCAGCCTGACAATCGAATTTCATTTTCGAATTTCCTTGACAATTTTGACCAGATTCGAGTGGGGGTCGACGTTACTGAACTTAGCTGATCGGTCGAGAACCGGTGATTTCAACGTGAAATGGCCGTAAACATAAAGTCCCTATAATTTAAACATCATATGGCTCCATATCCACCAGTGTTTGAAAAATTGAAATGCAAATGTTTTGTCTACAGCACCAGAGATTTACACGTACAAACCGGGCTCGACGTTGCTTAACTTCGGAGATCGGACGAGAACCGGTGGTTTCAACGTGATATGGCCGTAGGCATGAAGTCCCATTTGAACATCATATGGCTCCACATCCACCAGTGTTTGAAAAATTCAAATGTAAAAGTTTTGTCTACAGCACCCGAGATTCCCAGGCGACTTTATCATAAAATCCCTGTAATTTAAACATCATATGGCTCCACATCCACATGTGTTTGAAAAATCACCATTCCTACCCGTCTTACAGAAATCACCATTCCTACCCGTCTTACAGAAAACCCGGACCAGTTGACCCTCGGTTGACCACCTACATATATCCTGGGGGGATGGTATTGGTACGTAAAAAATGACCAATTTTGAAGGAAATTTCGTATAGTTTGAGTATTTAGTGGCACAAGCTGTCGCTTTATGCCCACATAATCACCATTCATACCCGCCTTACAGAAAACCCGGACCAGTTGACCCTCGGTTGACCACCTACAGATATCCTGGGGGGATGGTACGCAAAAAATGACCAATTTTTAAGGAAATTTCGTATAGTTTGAGTGTTTAGTCGCACAAGCTGTCGCTTTATGTCCACATAATCACCATTCCTACCCGCCTTACAGAAAACCCGGACCAGTTGACCCTCGGTTGACCACCTACAGATATCCTGGGGGGATGGTACGTAAAAAATAACCAATTTTGAAGGAAATTTCGTATAGTTTGAGTATTTAGTGGCACAAGCTGTCGCTTTATTTCGTCATTGCTCGCCTCATGCCACACACTAAACGGGGACTTGGGTTTGAAGTAATGCGAGTCCAAAAGTGGTTCAAATCTTGTCCTTTTCGAATCGACCTCATTTTCTTTTCACGCCTCAAAAAATCAAAAAATAATTCCACCTAAAATTTTGCACTTAGAAAAGCAATTTTCTCTCAGTGAAGCGAAAAAGTTCTGCAAAAATAATCCTTTATATATATACTCCGTATCAAAGACGCGGCCGTAACTTTATCACGTCTTATTCAAATACTAATTCATAAATTCCCCGTTATGCTACACACGAAACGGAGTCCAAAACGGGTCCAAATCGACCTGTTCGAGAAAATTCGTTCATTTTCAAATCACTTTCGAAAAAAGGCTCCATTATTTCAACCTAAAGTTTTGGACTTGGAAAAAATTTGCCACTCCCACTCCCCCATTCTCTGGGTTCACGCCCGCCCGGCGCAGACGGACCTACTCCGATTGCGTCAATCGAACACACCCCATACCGCGGGTTAGACGCTAATTCTTTCGAGACAATCCGATCTCAGTCCCCGTCAATATTACACGGGGTATCGGTATCTATTAGCGCCCATCGGAGCCGTTATCAACAAATAAATTCGTCCACATATATAATACTCCAGAATCATAAAGTTTACATCCCGAGGTTTCTGCCACATTAGCATTGTCAACCTCAATCGTGTGCTTTACATTTTCATATAATTCTCGTAGCATATTCGTAACGGCGATAATCACATTCAAAATTCCTCCCTTCATCATTTACTAATAACAATACGTATATCTCGGCAAAAAGCACAATATTCTTCCTTCATATACTCTTTTTTTCAATCTAGATGTCCCCAAAATTACAAATGCACACACATTTTCTAGATTCACGAACTAAAACACCGCACTTCATGTCGAGTCTCGTCATATGTAAGTCAACACGCATAAAGAGCGCTCGTTCAACGATAATTCTCTCGCACCTTCTCGTAGTTATTGAATCCGTACATGGGTCGAAATTTTCAAAGTCCGGCGGTGAAATGAAAATTTTGGAAAATGAAAGTTGGACCAGGTTTCATTGAGAGAGCACGAATTTGGGTAAAAAGAACACTTTTAGCGCAAAAAACCAAAATTCAATTTTTCGATCGAAATATTTTCTAAGTCGTATGTCTAGCGCCGAACGCCTAACCAACTTCACACGAGCAGCCTGACAATCGAATTTCATTTTCGAATTTCCTTGACAATTTTGACCAGATTCGAGTGGGGGTCGACGTTACTGAACTTAGCTGATCGGTCGAGAACCGGTGATTTCAACGTGAAATGGCCGTAAACATAAAGTCCCTATAATTTAAACATCATATGGCTCCATATCCACCAGTGTTTGAAAAATTGAAATGCAAATGTTTTGTCTACAGCACCAGAGATTTACACGTACAAACCGGGCTCGACGTTGCTTAACTTCGGAGATCGGACGAGAACCGGTGGTTTCAACGTGATATGGCCGTAGGCATGAAGTCCCATTTGAACATCATATGGCTCCACATCCACCAGTGTTTGAAAAATTCAAATGTAAAAGTTTTGTCTACAGCACCCGAGATTCCCAGGCGACTTTATCATAAAATCCCTGTAATTTAAACATCATATGGCTCCACATCCACATGTGTTTGAAAAATCACCATTCCTACCCGTCTTACAGAAATCACCATTCCTACCCGTCTTACAGAAAACCCGGACCAGTTGACCCTCGGTTGACCACCTACATATATCCTGGGGGGATGGTATTGGTACGTAAAAAATGACCAATTTTGAAGGAAATTTCGTATAGTTTGAGTATTTAGTGGCACAAGCTGTCGCTTTATGCCCACATAATCACCATTCATACCCGCCTTACAGAAAACCCGGACCAGTTGACCCTCGGTTGACCACCTACAGATATCCTGGGGGGATGGTACGCAAAAAATGACCAATTTTTAAGGAAATTTCGTATAGTTTGAGTGTTTAGTCGCACAAGCTGTCGCTTTATGTCCACATAATCACCATTCCTACCCGCCTTACAGAAAACCCGGACCAGTTGACCCTCGGTTGACCACCTACAGATATCCTGGGGGATGGTACGTAAAAAATAACCAATTTTGAAGGAAATTTCGTATAGTTTGAGTATTTAGTGGCACAAGCTGTCGCTTTATTTCGTCATTGCTCGCCTCATGCCACACACTAAACGGGGACTTGGGTTTGAAGTAATGCGAGTCCAAAAGTGGTTCAAATCTTGTCCTTTTCGAATCGACCTCATTTTCTTTTCACGCCTCAAAAAATCAAAAAATAATTCCACCTAAAATTTTGCACTTAGAAAAGCAATTTTCTCTCAGTGAAGCGAAAAAGTTCTGCAAAAATAATCCTTTATATATATACTCCGTATCAAAGACGCGGCCGTAACTTTATCACGTCTTATTCAAATACTAATTCATAAATTCCCCGTTATGCTACACACGAAACGGAGTCCAAAACGGGTCCAAATCGACCTGTTCGAGAAAATTCGTTCATTTTCAAATCACTTTCGAAAAAAGGCTCCATTATTTCAACCTAAAGTTTTGGACTTGGAAAAAATTTGCCACTCCCACTCCCCCATTCTCTGGGTTCACGCCCGCCCGGCGCAGACGGACCTACTCCGATTGCGTCAATCGAACACACCCCATACCGCGGGTTAGACGCTAATTCTTTCGAGACAATCCGATCTCAGTCCCCGTCAATATTACACGGGGTATCGGTATCTATTAGCGCCCATCGGAGCCGTTATCAACAAATAAATTCGTCCACATATATAATACTCCAGAATCATAAAGTTTACATCCCGAGGTTTCTGCCACATTAGCATTGTCAACCTCAATCGTGTGCTTTACATTTTCATATAATTCTCGTAGCATATTCGTAACGGCGATAATCACATTCAAAATTCCTCCCTTCATCATTTACTAATAACAATACGTATATCTCGGCAAAAAGCACAATATTCTTCCTTCATATACTCTTTTTTTCAATCTAGATGTCCCCAAAATTACAAATGCACACACATTTTCTAGATTCACGAACTAAAACACCGCACTTCATGTCGAGTCTCGTCATATGTAAGTCAACACGCATAAAGAGCGCTCGTTCAACGATAATTCTCTCGCACCTTCTCGTAGTTATTGAATCCGTACATGGGTCGAAATTTTCAAAGTCCGGCGGTGAAATGAAAATTTTGGAAAATGAAAGTTGGACCAGGTTTCATTGAGAGAGCACGAATTTGGGTAAAAAGAACACTTTTAGCGCAAAAAAACAAAATTCAATTTTTCGATCGAAATATTTTCTAAGTCGTATGTCTAGCGCCGAACGCCTAACCAACTTCACACGAGCAGCCTGACAATCGAATTTCATTTTCGAATTTCCTTGACAATTTTGACCAGATTCGAGTGGGGGTCGACGTTACTGAACTTAGCTGATCGGTCGAGAACCGGTGATTTCAACGTGAAATGGCCGTAAACATAAAGTCCCTATAATTTAAACATCATATGGCTCCATATCCACCAGTGTTTGAAAAATTGAAATGCAAATGTTTTGTCTACAGCACCAGAGATTTACACGTACAAACCGGGCTCGACGTTGCTTAACTTCGGAGATCGGACGAGAACCGGTGGTTTCAACGTGATATGGCCGTAGGCATGAAGTCCCATTTGAACATCATATGGCTCCACATCCACCAGTGTTTGAAAAATTCAAATGTAAAAGTTTTGTCTACAGCACCCGAGATTCCCAGGCGACTTTATCATAAAATCCCTGTAATTTAAACATCATATGGCTCCACATCCACATGTGTTTGAAAAATCACCATTCCTACCCGTCTTACAGAAATCACCATTCCTACCCGTCTTACAGAAAACCCGGACCAGTTGACCCTCGGTTGACCACCTACATATATCCTGGGGGGATGGTATTGGTACGTAAAAAATGACCAATTTTGAAGGAAATTTCGTATAGTTTGAGTATTTAGTGGCACAAGCTGTCGCTTTATGCCCACATAATCACCATTCATACCCGCCTTACAGAAAACCCGGACCAGTTGACCCTCGGTTGACCACCTACAGATATCCTGGGGGGATGGTACGCAAAAAATGACCAATTTTTAAGGAAATTTCGTATAGTTTGAGTGTTTAGTCGCACAAGCTGTCGCTTTATGTCCACATAATCACCATTCCTACCCGCCTTACAGAAAACCCGGACCAGTTGACCCTCGGTTGACCACCTACAGATATCCTGGGGGGATGGTACGTAAAAAATAACCAATTTTGAAGGAAATTTCGTATAGTTTGAGTATTTAGTGGCACAAGCTGTCGCTTTATTTCGTCATTGCTCGCCTCATGCCACACACTAAACGGGGACTTGGGTTTGAAGTAATGCGAGTCCAAAAGTGGTTCAAATCTTGTCCTTTTCGAATCGACCTCATTTTCTTTTCACGCCTCAAAAAATCAAAAAATAATTCCACCTAAAATTTTGCACTTAGAAAAGCAATTTTCTCTCAGTGAAGCGAAAAAGTTCTGCAAAAATAATCCTTTATATATATACTCCGTATCAAAGACGCGGCCGTAACTTTATCACGTCTTATTCAAATACTAATTCATAAATTCCCCGTTATACTACACACGAAACGGAGTCCAAAACGGGTCCAAATCGACCTGTTCGAGAAAATTCGTTCATTTTCAAATCACTTTCGAAAAAAGGCTCCATTATTTCAACCTAAAGTTTTGGACTTGGAAAAAATTTGCCACTCCCACTCCCCCATTCTCTGGGTTCACGCCCGCCCGGCGCAGACGGACCTACTCCGATTGCGTCAATCGAACACACCCCATACCGCGGGTTAGACGCTAATTCTTTCGAGACAATCCGATCTCAGTCCCCGTCAATATTACACGGGGTATCGGTATCTATTAGCGCCCATCGGAGCCGTTATCAACAAATAAATTCGTCCACATATATAATACTCCAGAATCATAAAGTTTACATCCCGAGGTTTCTGCCACATTAGCATTGTCAACCTCAATCGTGTGCTTTACATTTTCATATAATTCTCGTAGCATATTCGTAACGGCGATAATCACATTCAAAATTCCTCCCTTCATCATTTACTAATAACAATACGTATATCTCGGCAAAAAGCACAATATTCTTCCTTCATATACTCTTTTTTTCAATCTAGATGTCCCCAAAATTACAAATGCACACACATTTTCTAGATTCACGAACTAAAACACCGCACTTCATGTCGAGTCTCGTCATACGTAAGTCAACACGCATAAAGAGCGCTCGTTCAACGATAATTCTCTCGCACCTTCTCGTAGTTATTGAATCCGTACATGGGTCGAAATTTTCAAAGTCCGGCGGTGAAATGAAAATTTTGGAAAATGAAAGTTGGACCAGGTTTCATTGAGAGAGCACGAATTTGGGTAAAAAGAACACTTTTAGCGCAAAAAACCAAAATTCAATTTTTCGATCGAAATATTTTCTAAGTCGTATGTCTAGCGCCGAACGCCTAACCAACTTCACACGAGCAGCCTGACAATCGAATTTCATTTTCGAATTTCCTTGACAATTTTGACCAGATTCGAGTGGGGGTCGACGTTACTGAACTTAGCTGATCGGTCGAGAACCGGTGATTTCAACGTGAAATGGCCGTAAACATAAAGTCCCTATAATTTAAACATCATATGGCTCCATATCCACCAGTGTTTGAAAAATTGAAATGCAAATGTTTTGTCTACAGCACCAGAGATTTACACGTACAAACCGGGCTCGACGTTGCTTAACTTCGGAGATCGGACGAGAACCGGTGGTTTCAACGTGATATGGCCGTAGGCATGAAGTCCCATTTGAACATCATATGGCTCCACATCCACCAGTGTTTGAAAAATTCAAATGTAAAAGTTTTGTCTACAGCACCCGAGATTCCCAGGCGACTTTATCATAAAATCCCTGTAATTTAAACATCATATGGCTCCACATCCACATGTGTTTGAAAAATCACCATTCCTACCCGTCTTACAGAAATCACCATTCCTACCCGTCTTACAGAAAACCCGGACCAGTTGACCCTCGGTTGACCACCTACATATATCCTGGGGGGATGGTATTGGTACGTAAAAAATGACCAATTTTGAAGGAAATTTCGTATAGTTTGAGTATTTAGTGGCACAAGCTGTCGCTTTATGCCCACATAATCACCATTCATACCCGCCTTACAGAAAACCCGGACCAGTTGACCCTCGGTTGACCACCTACAGATATCCTGGGGGGATGGTACGCAAAAAATGACCAATTTTTAAGGAAATTTCGTATAGTTTGAGTGTTTAGTCGCACAAGCTGTCGCTTTATGTCCACATAATCACCATTCCTACCCGCCTTACAGAAAACCCGGACCAGTTGACCCTCGGTTGACCACCTACAGATATCCTGGGGGGATGGTACGTAAAAAATAACCAATTTTGAAGGAAATTTCGTATAGTTTGAGTATTTAGTGGCACAAGCTGTCGCTTTATTTCGTCATTGCTCGCCTCATGCCACACACTAAACGGGGACTTGGGTTTGAAGTAATGCGAGTCCAAAAGTGGTTCAAATCTTGTCCTTTTCGAATCGACCTCATTTTCTTTTCACGCCTCAAAAAATCAAAAAATAATTCCACCTAAAATTTTGCACTTAGAAAAGCAATTTTCTCTCAGTGAAGCGAAAAAGTTCTGCAAAAATAATCCTTTATATATATACTCCGTATCAAAGACGCGGCCGTAACTTTATCACGTCTTATTCAAATACTAATTCATAAATTCCCCGTTATGCTACACACGAAACGGAGTCCAAAACGGGTCCAAATCGACCTGTTCGAGAAAATTCGTTCATTTTCAAATCACTTTCGAAAAAAGGCTCCATTATTTCAACCTAAAGTTTTGGACTTGGAAAAAATTTGCCACTCCCACTCCCCCATTCTCTGGGTTCACGCCCGCCCGGCGCAGACGGACCTACTCCGATTGCGTCAATCGAACACACCCCATACCGCGGGTTAGACGCTAATTCTTTCGAGACAATCCGATCTCAGTCCCCGTCAATATTACACGGGGTATCGGTATCTATTAGCGCCCATCGGAGCCGTTATCAACAAATAAATTCGTCCACATATATAATACTCCAGAATCATAAAGTTTACATCCCGAGGTTTCTGCCACATTAGCATTGTCAACCTCAATCGTGTGCTTTACATTTTCATATAATTCTCGTAGCATATTCGTAACGGCGATAATCACATTCAAAATTCCTCCCTTCATCATTTACTAATAACAATACGTATATCTCGGCAAAAAGCACAATATTCTTCCTTCATATACTCTTTTTTTCAATCTAGATGTCCCCAAAATTACAAATGCACACACATTTTCTAGATTCACGAACTAAAACACCGCACTTCATGTCGAGTCTCGTCATACGTAAGTCAACACGCATAAAGAGCGCTCGTTCAACGATAATTCTCTCGCACCTTCTCGTAGTTATTGAATCCGTACATGGGTCGAAATTTTCAAAGTCCGGCGGTGAAATGAAAATTTTGGAAAATGAAAGTTGGACCAGGTTTCATTGAGAGAGCACGAATTTGGGTAAAAAGAACACTTTTAGCGCAAAAAACCAAAATTCAATTTTTCGATCGAAATATTTTCTAAGTCGTATGTCTAGCGCCGAACGCCTAACCAACTTCACACGAGCAGCCTGACAATCGAATTTCATTTTCGAATTTCCTTGACAATTTTGACCAGATTCGAGTGGGGGTCGACGTTACTGAACTTAGCTGATCGGTCGAGAACCGGTGATTTCAACGTGAAATGGCCGTAAACATAAAGTCCCTATAATTTAAACATCATATGGCTCCATATCCACCAGTGTTTGAAAAATTGAAATGCAAATGTTTTGTCTACAGCACCAGAGATTTACACGTACAAACCGGGCTCGACGTTGCTTAACTTCGGAGATCGGACGAGAACCGGTGGTTTCAACGTGATATGGCCGTAGGCATGAAGTCCCATTTGAACATCATATGGCTCCACATCCACCAGTGTTTGAAAAATTCAAATGTAAAAGTTTTGTCTACAGCACCCGAGATTCCCAGGCGACTTTATCATAAAATCCCTGTAATTTAAACATCATATGGCTCCACATCCACATGTGTTTGAAAAATCACCATTCCTACCCGTCTTACAGAAATCACCATTCCTACCCGTCTTACAGAAAACCCGGACCAGTTGACCCTCGGTTGACCACCTACATATATCCTGGGGGGATGGTATTGGTACGTAAAAAATGACCAATTTTGAAGGAAATTTCGTATAGTTTGAGTATTTAGTGGCACAAGCTGTCGCTTTATGCCCACATAATCACCATTCATACCCGCCTTACAGAAAACCCGGACCAGTTGACCCTCGGTTGACCACCTACAGATATCCTGGGGGGATGGTACGCAAAAAATGACCAATTTTAAAGGAAATTTCGTATAGTTTGAGTGTTTAGTCGCACAAGCTGTCGCTTTATGTCCACATAATCACCATTCCTACCCGCCTTACAGAAAACCCGGACCAGTTGACCCTCGGTTGACCACCTACAGATATCCTGGGGGGATGGTACGTAAAAAATAACCAATTTTGAAGGAAATTTCGTATAGTTTGAGTATTTAGTGGCACAAGCTGTCGCTTTATTTCGTCATTTCTCGCCTCATGCCACACACTAAACGGGGACTTGGGTTTGAAGTAATGCGAGTCCAAAAGTGGTTCAAATCTTGTCCTTTTCGAATCGACCTCATTTTCTTTTCACGCCTCAAAAAATCAAAAAATAATTCCACCTAAAATTTTTCACTTAGAAAAGCAATTTTCTCTCAGTGAAGCGAAAAAGTTCTGCAAAAATAATCCTTTATATATATACTCCGTATCAAAGACGCGGCCGTAACTTTATCACGTCTTATTCAAATACTAATTCATAAATTCCCCGTTATGCTACACACGAAACGGAGTCCAAAACGGGTCCAAATCGACCTGTTCGAGAAAATTCGTTCATTTTCAAATCACTTTCGAAAAAAGGCTCCATTATTTCAACCTAAAGTTTTGGACTTGGAAAAAATTTGCCACTCCCACTCCCCCATTCTCTGGGTTCACGCCCGCCCGGCGCAGACGGACCTACTCCGATTGCGTCAATCGAACACACCCCATACCGCGGGTTAGACGCTAATTCTTTCGAGACAATCCGATCTCAGTCCCCGTCAATATTACACGGGGTATCGGTATCTATTAGCGCCCATCGGAGCCGTTATCAACAAATAAATTCGTCCACATATATAATACTCCAGAATCATAAAGTTTACATCCCGAGGTTTCTGCCACATTAGCATTGTCAACCTCAATCGTGTGCTTTACATTTTCATATAATTCTCGTAGCATATTCGTAACGGCGATAATCACATTCAAAATTCCTCCCTTCATCATTTACTAATAACAATACGTATATCTCGGCAAAAAGCACAATATTCTTCCTTCATATACTCTTTTTTTCAATCTAGATGTCCCCAAAATTAAAAATGCACACACATTTTCTAGATTCACGAACTAAAACACCGCACTTCATGTCGAGTCTCGTCATACGTAAGTCAACACGCATAAAGAGCGCTCGTTCAACGATAATTCTCTCGCACCTTCTCGTAGTTATTGAATCCGTACATGGGTCGAAATTTTCAAAGTCCGGCGGTAAAATGAAAATTTTGGAAAATGAAAGTTGGACCAGGTTTCATTGAGAGAGCACGAATTTGGGTAAAAAGAACACTTTTAGCGCAAAAAAACCAAAATTCAATTTTTCGATCGAAATATTTTCTAAGTCGTATGTCTAGCGCCGAACGCCTAACCAACTTCACACGAGCAGCCTGACAATCGAATTTCATTTTCGAATTTCCTTGACAATTTTGACCAGATTCGAGTGGGGGTCGACGTTACTGAACTTAGCTGATCGGTCGAGAACCGGTGATTTCAACGTGAAATGGCCGTAAACATAAAGTCCCTATAATTTAAACATCATATGGCTCCATATCCACCAGTGTTTGAAAAATTGAAATGCAAATGTTTTGTCTACAGCACCAGAGATTTACACGTACAAACCGGGCTCGACGTTGCTTAACTTCGGAGATCGGACGAGAACCGGTGGTTTCATCGTGATATGGCCGTAGGCATGAAGTCCCATTTGAACATCATATGGCTCCACATCCACCAGTGTTTGAAAAATTCAAATGTAAAAGTTTTGTCTACAGCACCCGAGATTCCCAGGCGACTTTATCATAAAATCCCTGTAATTTAAACATCATATGGCTCCACATCCATATGTGTTTGAAAAATCACCATTCCTACCCGTCTTACAGAAATCACCATTCCTACCCGTCTTACAGAAAACCCGGACCAGTTGACCCTCGGTTGACCACCTACAGATATCCTGGGGGGATGGTACGCAAAAAATGACCAATTTTTAAGGAAATTTCGTATAGTTTGAGTATTTAGTCGCACAAGCTGTCGCTTTTTGTCCACATAATCACCATTCCTACCCGCCTTACAGAAAACCCGGACCAGTTGACCCTCGGTTGACCACCTACAGATATCCTGGGGGGATGGTACGCAAAAAATGACCAATTTTTAAGGAAATTTCGTATAGTTTGAGTATTTAGTCGCACAAGCTGTCGCTTTATTTCGTCATTGCTCGCCTCATGCCACACACTAAACGGGGACTTGGGTTTGAAGTAATGCGAGTCCAAAAGTGGTTCAAATCTTGTCCTTTTCGAATCGACCTCATTTTCTTTTCACGCCTCAAAAAATCAAAAAATAATTCCACCTAAAATTTTGCACTTAGAAAAGCAATTTTCTCTCAGTGAAGCGAAAAAGTTCTGCAAAAATAATCCTTTATATATATACTCCGTATCAAAGACGCGGCCGTAACTTTATCACGTCTTATTCAAATACTAATTCATAAATTCCCCGTTATGCTACACACGAAACGGAGTCCAAAACGGGTCCAAATCGACCTGTTCGAGAAAATTCGTTCATTTTCAAATCACTTTCGAAAAAAGGCTCCATTATTTCAACCTAAAGTTTTGGACTTGGAAAAAATTTGCCACTCCCACTCCCCCATTCTCTGGGTTCACGCCCGCCCGGCGCAGACGGACCTACTCCGATTGCGTCAATCGAACACACCCCATACCGCGGGTTAGACGCTAATTCTTTCGAGACAATCCGATTTCAGTCCCCGTCAATATTACACGGGGTATCGGTATCTATTAGCGCCCATCGGAGCCGTTATCAACAAATAAATTCGTCCACATATATAATACTCCAGAATCATAAAGTTTACATCCCGAGGTTTCTGCCACATTAGCATTGTCAACCTCAATCGTGTGCTTTACATTTTCATATAATTCTCGTAGCATATTCGTAACGGCGATAATCACATTCAAAATTCCTCCCTTCATCATTTACTAATAACAATACGTATATCTCGGCAAAAAGCACAATATTCTTCCTTCATATACTCTTTTTTTCAATCTAGATGTCCCCAAAATTACAAATGCACACACATTTTCTAGATTCACGAACTAAAACACCGCACTTCATGTCGAGTCTCGTCATACGTAAGTCAACACGCATAAAGAGCGCTCGTTCAACGATAATTCTCTCGCACCTTCTCGTAGTTATTGAATCCGTACATGGGTCGAAATTTTCAAAGTCCGGCGGTGAAATGAAAATTTTGGAAAATGAAAGTTGGACCAGGTTTCATTGAGAGAGCACGAATTTGGGTAAAAAGAACACTTTTAGCGCAAAAAACCAAAATTCAATTTTTCGATCGAAATATTTTCTAAGTCGTATGTCTAGCGCCGAACGCCTAACCAACTTCACACGAGCAGCCTGACAATCGAATTTCATTTTCGAATTTCCTTGACAATTTTGACCAGATTCGAGTGGGGGTCGACGTTACTGAACTTAGCTGATCGGTCGAGAACCGGTGATTTCAACGTGAAATGGCCGTAAACATAAAGTCCCTGTAATTTAAACATCATATGGCTCCATATCCACCAGTGTTTGAAAAATTGAAATGCAAATGTTTTGTCTACAGCACCAGAGATTTACACGTACAAACCGGGCTCGACGTTGCTTAAGTATAGGATATTCCCCGAGCTGTCGGGCATTCGGAGAAATAATTCACCGAGGCGAAGCCGAGGTGTTTATTTGGACGAATGGCCGACAGCGAGGGGAATATCTGGCTTAATCCTCAGTATTTAAAGAATAACAAGACGAAATTTAATTTTACCTATAGTATTACTTTGAAATTTGTCAATGACATTACAATGTATGATATATTCAACTAAAAGTCAATAAAAGTTTTAACAAAAAATGTGAACATGACCATTAAACAATATCCGAATCTGTCAGACAAATAAAGATTCGTACGCAAATTCAGTTGCCACTTTAAATAGTGATCTGGAGATTTGGAATTAAAATTGTCATTAAAAATGTGTCAATCGCCACCCCCCCCCCCCCCCCCCCCCCCGCCCCATGAAATATGGCCAATCGTGCTATATATCCTACTTAGCTGTGCATTTATAAACCAATATGACCACAATATTTTTGACTCACATTATGTTATATCTCAGATAACACATGGGCGGAAGTCTAATTGACACCAGTGCATATGTGCATGGACACCTTCCAGTTACAACAAACATTTAATTTGCTTGGCCTGATACTGCTCGTCCTCGCTGCATTGTCACAAATCAAAATTCTCGCATTGAGTTGGTATGCACTGAGCCGCGTTGACAATCCAGTTATGATGAGTGGTTATCGGGATATCAGTTATAGGTAGCCCCAAACATGATATTGCCTTTGTCGCCGATTAGCTTACCACACGCTTTAATCTAATTAATTAACACGTCGTTCTCGGGCGCATTTGTAAATTGAATGTGAGAAGAGTGAATTTTGTCAGTAAAACGTGACGTGAACAAACTCCGCATTCGAACAGGGGATGAAGTAATTTTCTAAACTTTCTGTGTCGACGTTATCTAAATGGATATTACATAGTTATATGTTATCAGCATGGCGTTCATTTTATAAGCGAAATAAACATCACAAGCACCCGGAGGTAAATGACAATCCAGCCGATGATCAAACTGATGTTTTCCGTTAATATTGGAATAAAAAAATCTTTCGATGAGTCGTTTTCGTATTGTACTGTTTATCTGATTTATTTCCATGAATTCGAAGTTGGATTTACAAGGAGTTCTTGACCAACGTAAGTTATCGAATGAGGTTTATTTACTATAAATATATAGTAGTCGTTACCCGTATAAAACGATCTTCAATTTCAGCATTTTGACATCAAATTCTTAACATTTTATTAAAATCCATGTAATCAACGTAACTAATCCACTTAAGTTATAGTGTGGTGTACCCGACATTACGAACTGATTTGGATTATCAACATTTAAATATTTAGCATTTACCAGAAAATTATATCGTGCGAGTGATTCCGTGTTATAAGAAGGCTCCACCTTCGTAAGTTTTTCATTATTAGAACAAGTCTCAAATACAATGCAAATGTGTCGTTAAAGATACGGGCGGCGTTGGCGGTGGGTATGCTGTTAAAATATTCCCATCCGTCAAAAACCGCCATAAATAGTGAAATATAGACAGACTTTGTTCTTATAGCAATAAGAAATATGACATAAGCAGTATGTTATTGTCGATTTCTTCCCCTTTGGCATGTAAACAAAAGCAAAACATGTTACGTTTTCTGGCTTTTGTTTAAATCCGGATATGGTAAACATAAAGAGCGTTATTTATTACTGTTTTCCTGATATGGAAATAATAAAGAGCGTTTATATCATTGTGTATGAATAACCAATCGAATTGCTCTGTGTTATGTAAGCAGAGCACAACTTGTGTGTGTTTACGTACACCATCGTACGAAAATATAGTCGAATTTCAACAACCAATACAACCAGTATTAAACATATTTCGCAATAAATATGTTTTGAATGTTTGATACGCATAATGGCTTTTCGTGGATATGTTCAGATTATCGCAACACCGCGAAAAAGACAAATTAAAAAATATTTAATGGTAGTATTTGTTATCAGCATCAGTTTGCCATAACATCATCAGAGAAATTCAGTAGGACCCAACCGCATCATAGCAGATTAGCAGGACCACTTGACCGGGGTGGAATATATTTTTTCTAGTCCGAATTGTCTAATTCCGAAATTATTAATTTCACATTCCTGTTTGTAACTGTTTTCTTTATGTTCTGGCGGAATCGACGATTATAAAATAATTTACCCCCCCCCCCAAATAAGTGAATTCTTTAACTATTTCTAGGCTACAGCCTCCATACTTGAATGTGGGGAGATTTTTCGACCATTTCTTCGTGAAAATCATTATTATTTTTTTTTGTATTGACTTGAAGCTTCCAAGCTTCTGCATAATCGACAAAGGCGAGGAGAGCCCCAGTGATATACCGACTTTGTGTGCTCTGAAAATAAATGTTAATATAACATATATTTTTCAGCTGTTTTAAATATTTCGCACACAAGTGAGAGAAAAACGCTCTTTATTCATACCACACCAGGAATGTATTAACAAGGAACGCTCTTTATTGTTCAATGCCAAAGAAGTTGGGGAACCGAACTTTCTCAATTCAATCTCTTGAACTAGGCTATGTGCGGCATACAGAGGCCTTATACGAATATAACAAACGCGAGCATAATTTAGACCTTCAAACCACTTATTCCCATAATCACACTGGTAACTTAAATAATAAATCTAATAAATATATTGTTTGTTCGCAACCAAATTACGACACCGACTTAGCATATGTGGCGTTGAGCAATGCATTTGCTATGCATATTGTCCAAACTCACACAAGAGCAGACTTCAATTTTAGCTTGTACATTGTTTTAATTCGTTGTGGAACTCACCGTACTATTTGTTAACAGCATCAGTTTGCCATACCATCATCAGAGCAATTCAGCAGGACCCAACCGCATCATAGCAGATAGGATAGGATAGGATAATTTTATTTATAATACACATATTAATAGTACAATAAATTAACACATAACTAGATCATAATTCAGTATATTGCTGGACCACTTGACCAGGGGTGATATATATTTTTCTAGTCCGAATTGTCTAACATTGATGTAAAATTGTTGTTATTACATTAAACAAATTCCACCCACCGTCTTTCTTAGTATCCCTATGATCATTATAATCACCTAAGACTGTTCAGTTTCTTATTTGATTGATTGATTGGTCACACCAATTTTACATTCCGGTGTGTCAGCAAGTGGAGAACACTGCAAACAATGACTTGCGATTGTTATGACAATACCTGCGGAATATTTTAATATTCCAAAGTTATTGTTAAAATAATGCACACTTATTGTTTAAATAATCCACAGCTATTGTTACCAGTGGGCAATCGGCTGGATATTGTGCAAGGGAGAACAATAGAAAATATGGCGACTGTGGATTAACTTCGGAGATCGGACGAGAACCGGTGGTTTTAACGTGATATGGCCGTAGGCATGAAGTCCCATTTGAACATCATATGGCTCCACATCCACCAGTGTTTGAAAAATTCAAATGTAAAAGTTTTGTCTACAGCACCCGAGATTCCCAGGCGACTTTATCATAAAATCCCTGTAATTTAAACATCATATGGCTCCACATCCACATGTGTTTGAAAAATCACAATTCCTACCTGTCTTACAGAAATCACCATTCCTACCCGTCTTACAGAAAACCCGGACCAGTTGACCCTCGGTTGACCACCTACATATATCCTGGGGGGATGGTATTGGTACGTAAAAAATGACCAATTTTGAAGGAAATTTCGTATAGTTTGAGTATTTAGTGGCACAAGCTGTCGCTTTATGCCCACATAATCACCATTCATACCCGCCTTACAGAAAACCCGGACCAGTTGACCCTCGGTTGACCACCTACAGATATCCTGGGGGGATGGTACGCAAAAAATGACCAATTTTTAAGGAAATTTCGTATAGTTTGAGTATTTAGTCGCACAAGCTGTCGCTTTATTTCGTCATTGCTAGCCTCATGCCACACACTAAACGGGGACTTGGGTTTGAAGTAATGCGAGTCCAAAAGTGGTTCAAATCTTGTCCTTTTCGAATCGACCTCATTTTCTTTTCACGCCTCAAAAAATCAAAAAATAATTCCACCTAAAATTTTGCACTTAGAAAAGCAATTTTCTCTCAGTGAAGCGAAAAAGTTCTGCAAAAATAATCCTTTATATATATACTCCGTATCAAAGACGCGGCCGTAACTTTATCACGTCTTATTCAAATGCTAATTCATAAATTCCCCGTTATGCTACACACGAAACGGAGTCCAAAACGGGTCCAAATCGACCTGTTCGAGAAAATTCGTTCATTTTCAAATCACTTTCGAAAAAAGGCTCCATTATTTCAACCTAAAGTTTTGGACTTGGAAAAAATTTGCCACTCCCACTCCCCCATTCTCTGGGTTCACGCCCGCCCGGCGCAGACGGACCTACTCCGATTGCGTCAATCGAACACACCCCACACCGCGGGTTAGACGCTAATTCTTTCGAGACAATCCGATCTCAGTCCCCGTCAATATTACACGGGGTATCGGTATCTATTAGCGCCCATCGGAGCCGTTATCAACAAATAAATTCGTCCACATATATAATACTCCAGAATCATAAAGTTTACATCCCGAGGTTTCTGCCACATTAGCATTGTCAACCTCAATCGTGTGCTTTACATTTTCATATAATTCTCGTAGCATATTCGTAACGGCGATAATCACATTCAAAATTCCTCCCTTCATCATTTACTAATAACAATACGTATATCTCGGCAAAAAGCACAATATTCTTCCTTCATATACTCTTTTTTTCAATCTAGATGTCCCCAAAATTACAAATGCACACACATTTTCTAGATTCACGAACTAAAACACCGCACTTCATGTCGAGTCTCGTCATACGTAAGTCAACACGCATAAAGAGCGCTCGTTCAACGATAATTCTCTCGCACCTTCTCGTAGTTATTGAATCCGTACATGGGTCGAAATTTTCAAAGTCCGGCGGTGAAATGAAAATTTTGGAAAATGAAAGTTGGACCAGGTTTCATTGAGAGAGCACGAATTTGGGTAAAAAGAACACTTTTAGCGCAAAAAACCAAAATTCAATTTTTCGATCGAAATATTTTCTAAGTCGTATGTCTAGCGCCGAACGCCTAACCAACTTCACACGAGCAGCCTGACAATCGAATTTCATTTTCGAATTTCCTTGACAATTTTGAACAGATTCGAGTGGGGGTCGACGTTACTGAACTTAGCTGATCGGTCGAGAACCGGTGATTTCAACGTGAAATGGCCGTAAACATAAAGTCCCTGTAATTTAAACATCATATGGCTCCATATCCACCAGTGTTTGAAAAATTGAAATGTAAATGTTTTGTCTACAGCACCAGAGATTTACACGTACAAACCGGGCTCGACGTTGCTTAACTTCGGAGATCGGACGAGAACCGGTGGTTTCAACGTGATATGGCCGTAGGCATGAAGTCCCATTTGAACATCATATGGCTCCACATCCACCAGTGTTTGAAAAATTCAAATGTAAAAGTTTTGTCTACAGCACCCGAGATTCCCAGGCGACTTTATCATAAAATCCCTGTAATTTAAACATCATATGGCTCCACATCCACATGTGTTTGAAAAATCACCATTCCTACCCGTCTTACAGAAATCACCATTCCTACCCGTCTTACAGAAAACCCGGACCAGTTGACCCTCGGTTGACCACCTACATATATCCTGGGGGGATGGTATTGGTACGTAAAAAATGACCAATTTCGAAGGAAATTTCGTATAGTTTGAGTATTTAGTGGCACAAGCTGTCGCTTTATGCCCACATAATCACCATTCATACCCGCCTTACAGAAAACCCGGACCAGTTGACCCTCGGTTGACCACCTACAGATATCCTGGGGGATGGTACGCAAAAAATGACCAATTTTTAAGGAAATTTCGTATAGTTTGAGTATTTAGTCGCACAAGCTGTCGCTTTTTGTCCACATAATCACCATTCCTACCCGCCTTACAGAAAACCCGGACCAGTTGACCCTCGGTTGACCACCTACAGATATACTGGGGGGATGGTACGTAAAAAATGATCAATTTTTAAGGAAATTTCGTATAGTTTGAGTATTTAGTGGCACAAGCTGTCGCTTTATTTCGTCATTGCTCGCCTCATGCCACACACTAAACGGGGACTTGGGTTTGAAGTAATGCGAGTCCAAAAGTGGTTCAAATCTTGTCCTTTTCGAATCGACCTCATTTTCTTTTCACGCCTCAAAAAATCAAAAAATAATTCCACCTAAAATTTTGCACTTAGAAAAGCAATTTTCTCTCAGTGAAGCGAAAAAGTTCTGCAAAAATAATCCTTTATATATATACTCCGTATCAAAGACGCGGCCGTAACTTTATCACGTCTTATTCAAATACTAATTCATAAATTCCCCGTTATGCTACACACGAAACGGAGTCCAAAACGGGTCCAAATCGACCTGTTCGAGAAAATTCGTTCATTTTCAAATCACTTTCGAAAAAAGGCTCCATTATTTCAACCTAAAGTTTTGGACTTGGAAAAAATTTGCCACTCCCACTCCCCCATTCTCTGGGTTCACGCCCGCCCGGCGCAGACGGACCTACTCCGATTGCGTCAATCGAACACACCCCATACCGCGGGTTAGACGCTAATTCTTTCGAGACAATCCGATCTCAGTCCCCGTCAATATTACACGGGGTATCGGTATCTATTATCGCCCATCGGAGCCGTTATCAACAAATAAATTCGTCCACATATATAATACTCCAGAATCATAAAGTTTACATCCCGAGGTTTCTGCCACATTAGCATTGTCAACCTCAATCGTGTGCTTTACATTTTCATATAATTCTCGTAGCATATTCGTAACGGCGATAATCACATTCAAAATTCCTCCCTTCATCATTTACTAATAACAATACGTATATCTCGGCAAAAAGCACAATATTCTTCCTTCATATACTCTTTTTATCAATCTAGATGTCCCCAAAATTACAAATGCACACACATTTTCTAGATTCACGAACTAAAACACCGCACTTCGTGTCGAGTCTCGTCATACGTAAGTCAACACGCATAAAGAGCGCTCGTTCAACGATAATTCTCTCGCACCTTCTCGTAGTTATTGAATCCGTACATGGGTCGAAATTTTCAAAGTCCGGCGGTGAAATGAAAATTTTGGAAAATGAAAGTTGGACCAGGTTTCATTGAGAGAGCACGAATTTGGGTAAAAAGAACACTTTTAGCGCAAAAAACCAAAATTCAATTTTTCGATCGAAATATTTTCTAAGTCGTATGTCTAGCGCCGAACGCCTAACCAACTTCACACGAGCAGCCTGACAATCGAATTTCATTTTCGAATTTCCTTGACAATTTTGACCAGATTCGAGTGGGGGTCGACGTTACTGAACTTAGCTGATCGGTCGAGAACCGGTGATTTCAACGTGAAATGGCCGTAAACATAAAGTCCCTGTAATTTAAACATCATATGGCTCCATATCCACCAGTGTTTGAAAAATTGAAATGCAAATGTTTTGTCTACAGCACCAGAGATTTACACGTACAAACCGGGCTCGACGTTGCTTAACTTCGGAGATCGGACGAGAACCGGTGGTTTCAACGTGATATGGCCGTAGGCATGAAGTCCCATTTGAACATCATATGGCTCCACATCCACCAGTGTTTGAAAAATTCAAATGTAAAAGTTTTGTCTACAGCACCCGAGATTCCCAGGCGACTTTATCATAAAATCCCTGTAATTTAAACATCATATGGCTCCACATCCACATGTGTTTGAAAAATTGAAATGCAAAAGTTTTGTCTACAGCACCCGAGATTCCCAGGCAGTCACCCATCCAGGTACTAACCGGGCTCGACGTTGCTTATAACTTCGGTGATCGGACGAGAACCAGTGGTTTCAACGTGATATGGCCGTAGGCATGAAATCCCTGTAATGTGAACATCATATGGCTCCTCATCCACCTGTGTTTGAAAAATTGAAATGTAAAAGTTTTGTCTACAGCACCCTTGATTCCCAGGCGGTCACCCATCCAGGTACTAACCGGGCTCGACGTTATTCCATTTTTCGGTCGAAATATTTTCTAAGTCGTATGTCTAGCGCCGAACGCCTAACCAACTTCACACGAGCAGCCTGACATTCGAATTTCATTTTAGAATTTCCTTGACAATTTTGACCAGATTCGAGAGGGGGAGCACGAATTGGGTAAAAACATGATGTTTCCCGCAAAAAACTCGAAATCCATTTTTGGGTTGAAATATTTTCTAAGTCGAACGCCTAACTGAAAGCCAGCCTGACATTCGATTTCACCTAAAATCTTGAAATTGGCAACAGTCTGCGACCCGTGCGTTTCGTTATGAAGATTACTACTGGGGACACACTTCCTCACCAAATTTGAAATCGATCGGCCAACAAACGAGGCCTGTCCCCTCTATAGGACATTATATATTTTTGGGTCGAAATTTTCAAAGTCCGGCGGTGAAATGAAAATTTTGGAAAATGAAAGTTGGACCAGGTTTGATTGAGAGAGCACGAATTTGGGCAAAAAGAACACTTTTAGCGCAAAACACTAAAATTACATTTTTCGGTCGAAATATTTTCTAAGTCGTATGTCTAGCGCCGAACGCCTAAAACCAACTTCACACGAGCAGCCTGACATTCGAATTTCATTTTAGAATTTCCTTGACAATTTTGACCAGATTCGAGAGGGGGAGCACAAATTGGGTCAAAACATGATGTTTCGCGCAAAAAACTCGAAATCTATTTTTGGGTTGAAATATTTTCTTTTATCTAAGTCGAACGCCTAACTGAAAGCCAGCCTGACATTCGATTTCACTTAAAATCTTGAAATTGGCAACAGTCTGCGACCCGTGCATTTGGTTATGAAGATTACTACTGGGGACACACTTCCTCGCCAAATTTGGAGTCGATCGGTCAACAAACGAGGCCTGTCCCCTCTATAGAACTTTATATATTTTTGGGTCGAAAATTTGATTGAGAGAGCACGAGTTTGGGTAAAAAGAACACTTTTAGCGCAAAAAACTAAAATTCAATTTTTCGATCGAAATATTTTCTAAGTCGTATGTCTAGCGCCAAACGCCTAACCAACATCACACGATCAGCCTGACAATCGAATTTCATTTTCGAATTTCCTTGACAATTTTGACCAGATTTGAGTGGGGGGTCGACGTTGCTGAACTTAGCTGATCGGTCGAGAACCGGTGATTTCAACGTGAAATGGCCGTAAACATAAAGTCCCTGTAATTTAAACATCATATGGCTCCATATCCACCAGTGTTTGAAAAATTAAAATGCAAAAGTTTTGTCTACAGCACCAGAGATTTACACGTACAAACCGGGCTCGACGTTGCTTAACTTCGGAGATCGGACGAGAACCGGTGGTTTCAACGTGATATGTCCGTAGGCATGAAGTCCCTGTAATTTGAACATCATATATATGGCTCCACATCCACCAGTGTTTGAAAAATTCAAATGTAAAAGTTTTGTCTACAGCACCCGAGATTCCCAGGCGACTTTATCATAAAATCCCTGTAATTTAAACATCATATGGCTCCACATCCACATGTGTTTGAAAAATTGAAATGCAAAAGTTTTGTCTACAGCACCCGAGATTCCCAGGCGGTCACCCATCCAGGTACTAACCGGGCTCGACGTTGCTTATAACTTCGGTGATCGGACGAGAACCAGTGGTTTCAACGTGATATGGCCGTAGGCATGAAGTCCCTGTAATGTGAACATCATATGGCTCCTCATCCACCTGTGTTTGAAAAATTGAAATGTAAAAGTTTTGTCTACAGCACCCTTGATTCCCAGGCGGTCACCCATCCAGGTACTAACCGGGCTCGACGTTATTCCATTTTTCGGTCGAAATATTTTCTAAGTCGTATGTCTAGCGCCGAACGCCTAACCAACTTCACACGAGCAGCCTGACATTCGAATTTCATTTTAGAATTTCCTTGACAATTTTGACCAGATTCGAGATGGGGAGCACGAATTGGGTCAAAACATGATGTTTCGCGCAAAAAACTCGAAATCCATTTTTGGGTTGAAATATTTTCTAAGTCGAACGCCTAACTGAAAGCCAGCCTGACATTCGATTTCACCTAAAATCTTGAAATTGGCAACAGTCTGCGACCCGTGCGTTTTGTTATGAAGATTACTACTGGGGACACACTTCCTCACCAAATTTGAAATCGATCGGCCAACAAACGAGGCCTGTCCCCTCTATAGGACATTATATATTTTTGGGTCGAAATTTTCAAAGTCCGGCGGTGAAATGAAAATTTTGGAAAATTAAAGTTGGACCATGTTTGATTGAGAGAGCACGAATTTGGGCAAAAAGAACACTTTTAGCGCAAAACACTAAAATTACATTTTTCGGTCGAAATATTTTCTAAGTCGTATGTCTAGCGCCGAACGCCTAACCAACTTCACACGAGCAGCCTGACATTCGAATTTCATTTTAGAATTTCCTTGACAATTTTGACCAGATTCGAGAGGGGGAGCACAAATTGGGTCAAAACATGATGTTTCGCGCAAAAAACTCGAAATCTATTTTTGGGTTGAAATATTTTCTTTTATCTAAGTCGAACGCCTAACTGAAAGCCAGCCTGACATTCGATTTCACTTAAAATCTTGAACTCGGCAACAGTCTGCGACCCGTGCGTTTTGTTATGAAGATTACTACTGGGGACACACTTCCTCACCAAATTTGAAATCGATCGGCCAACAAACGAGGCCTGTCCCCTCTATAGGACATTATATATTTTTGGGTCGAAATTTTCAAAGTCCGGCGGTGAAATGAAAATTTTGGAAAATGAAAGTTGGACCATGTTTGATTGAGAGAGCACGAATTTGGGCAAAAAGAACACTTTTAGCGCAAAACACTAAAATTACATTTTTCGGTCGAAATATTTTCTAAGTCGTATGTCTAGCGCCGAACGCCTAACCAACTTCACACGAGCAGCCTGACATTCGAATTTCATTTTAGAATTTCCTTGACAATTTTGACCAGATTCGAGAGGGGGAGCACAAATTGGGTCAAAACATGATGTTTCGCGCAAAAAACTCGAAATCTATTTTTGGGTTGAAATATTTTCTTTTATCTAAGTCGAACGCCTAACTGAAAGCCAGCCTGACATTCGATTTCACTTAAAATCTTGAACTCGGCAACAGTCTGCGACCCGTGCATTTGGTTATGAAGATTACTACTGGGGACACACTTCCTCGCCAAATTTGGAGTCGATCGGTCAACAAACGAGGCCTGTCCCCTCTATAGGACATTATATATTTTTGGGTCGAAATTTTCAAAGTCCGGCGGTGAAATGAAAATTTTGGAAAATGAAAGTTGGACCAGGTTCGATTGAGAGAGCACGAATTTGGGCAAAAAGAACACTTTTAGCGCAAAACACTAAAATTACATTTTTCGGTCGAAATATTTTCTAAGTCGTATGTCTAGCGCCGAACGCCTAACCAACTTCACACGAGCCGCCTGACATTCGAATTTCATTTTAGAATTTCCTTGACAATTTTGACCAGATTCGAGAGGGGGAGCACAAATTGGGTCAAAACATGATGTTTCGCGCAAAAAACTCGAAATCTATTTTTGGGTTGAAATATTTTCTTTTATCTAAGTCGAACGCCTAACTGAAAGCCAGCCTGACATTCGGTTTCACTTAAAATCTTGAAATTGGCAACAGTCTGCGACCCGTGCGTTTCGTTATGAAGATTACTACTGGGGACACACTTCCTCACCAAATTTGAAATCGATCGGCCAACAAACGAGGCCTGTCCCCTCTATAGGACATTATATATTTTTGGGTCGAAATTTTCAAAGTCCGGCGGTGAAATGAAAATTTTGGAAAATGAAAGTTGGACCAGGTTTGATTGAGAGAGCACGAATTTGGGCAAAAAGAACACTTTTAGCGCAAAACACTAAAATTACATTTTTCGGTCGAAATATTTTCTAAGTCGTATGTCTAGCGCCGAACGCCTAACCAACTTCACACGAGCAGCCTGACATTCGAATTTCATTTTAGAATTTCCTTGACAATTTTGACCAGATTCGAGATGGGGAGCACGAATTGGGTCAAAACATGATGTTTCGCGCAAAAAACTCGAAATCTATTTTTGGGTTGAAATATTTTCTTTTATCTAAGTCGAACGCCTAACTGAAAGCCAGCCTGACATTCGATTTCACTTAAAATCTTGAACTCGGCAACAGTCTGCGACCCGTGCGTTTTGTTATGAAGATTACTACTGGGGACACACTTCCTCACCAAATTTGGAGTCGACCGGACAACAAACGAGGCCTGTCCCCTCTATAGGACATTATATATTTTTGGGTCGAAATTTTCAGTCCGGCGGTGAAATGAAAATTTTGGAAAATGAAAGTTGGACCAGGTTCGATTGAGAGAGCACGAATTTGGGCAAAAAGAACACTTTTAGCGCAAAACACTAAAATTACATTTTTCGGTCGAAATATTTTCTAAGTCGTATGTCTAGCGCCGAACGCCTAACCAACTTCACACGAGCCGCCTGACATTCGAATTTCATTTTAGAATTTCCTTGACAATTTTGACCAGATTCGAGAGGGGGAGCACAAATTGGGTCAAAACATGATGTTTCGCGCAAAAAACTCGAAATCTATTTTTGGGTTGAAATATTTTCTTTTATCTAAGTCGAACGCCTAACTGAAAGCCAGCCTGACATTCGGTTTCACTTAAAATCTTAAAATTGGCAACAGTCTGCGACCCGTGCGTTTCGTTATGAAGATTACTACTGGGGACACACTTCCTCACCAAATTTGAAATCGATCGGCCAACAAACGAGGCCTGTCCCCTCTATAGGACATTATATATTTTTGGGTCGAAATTTTCAAAGTCCGGCGGTGAAATGAAAATTTTGGAAAATGAAAGTTGGACCAGGTTTGATTGAGAGAGCACGAATTTGGGCAAAAAGAACACTTTTAGCGCAAAACACTAAAATTACATTTTTCGGTCGAAATATTTTCTAAGTCGTATGTCTAGCGCCGAACGCCTAACCAACTTCACACGAGCAGCCTGACATTCGAATTTCATTTTAGAATTTCCTTGACAATTTTGACCAGATTCGAGAGGGGGAGCACAAATTGGGTCAAAACATGATGTTTCGCGCAAAAAACTCGAAATCTATTTTTGGGTTGAAATATTTTCTTTTATCTAAGTCGAACGCCTAACTGAAAGCCAGCCTGACATTCGATTTCACTTAAAATCTTGAACTCGGCAACAGTCTGCGACCCGTGCGTTTTGTTATGAAGATTACTACTGGGGACACACTTCCTCACCAAATTTGAAATCGATCGGCCAACAAACGAGGCCTGTCCCCTCTATAGGACATTATATATTTTTGGGTCGAAATTTTCAAAGTCCGGCGGTGAAATGAAAATTTTGGAAAATGAAAGTTGGACCATGTTTGATTGAGAGAGCACGAATTTGGGCAAAAAGAACACTTTTAGCGCAAAACACTAAAATTACATTTTTCGGTCGAAATATTTTCTAAGTCGTATGTCTAGCGCCGAACGCCTAACCAACTTCACACGAGCAGCCTGACATTCGAATTTCATTTTAGAATTTCCTTGACAATTTTGACCAGATTCGAGAGGGGGAGCACAAATTGGGTCAAAACATGATGTTTCGCGCAAAAAACTCGAAATCTATTTTTGGGTTGAAATATTTTCTTTTATCTAAGTCGAACGCCTAACTGAAAGCCAGCCTGACATTCGATTTCACTTAAAATCTTGAACTCGGCAACAGTCTGCGACCCGTGCATTTGGTTATGAAGATTACTACTGGGGACACACTTCCTCGCCAAATTTGGAGTCGATCGGTCAACAAACGAGGCCTGTCCCCTCTATAGGACATTATATATTTTTGGGTCGAAATTTTCAGTCCGGCGGTGAAATGAAAATTTTGGAAAATGAAAGTTGGACCAGGTTCGATTGAGAGAGCACGAATTTGGGCAAAAAGAACACTTTTAGCGCAAAACACTAAAATTACATTTTTCGGTCGAAATATTTTCTAAGTCGTATGTCTAGCGCCGAACGCCTAACCAACTTCACACGAGCCGCCTGACATTCGAATTTCATTTTAGAATTTCCTTGACAATTTTGACCAGATTCGAGAGGGGGAGCACAAATTGGGTCAAAACATGATGTTTCGCGCAAAAAACTCGAAATCTATTTTTGGGTTGAAATATTTTCTTTTATCTAAGTCGAACGCCTAACTGAAAGCCAGCCTGACATTCGGTTTCACTTAAAATCTTGAAATTGGCAACAGTCTGCGACCCGTGCGTTTCGTTATGAAGATTACTACTGGGGACACACTTCCTCACCAAATTTGAAATCGATCGGCCAACAAACGAGGCCTGTCCCCTCTATAGGACATTATATATTTTTGGGTCGAAATTTTCAAAGTCCGGCGGTGAAATGAAAATTTTGGAAAATGAAAGTTGGACCAGGTTTGATTGAGAGAGCACGAATTTGGGCAAAAAGAACACTTTTAGCGCAAAACACTAAAATTACATTTTTCGGTCGAAATATTTTCTAAGTCGTATGTCTAGCGCCGAACGCCTAACCAACTTCACACGAGCAGCCTGACATTCGAATTTCATTTTAGAATTTCCTTGACAATTTTGACCAGATTCGAGATGGGGAGCACGAATTGGGTCAAAACATGATGTTTCGCGCAAAAAACTCGAAATCTATTTTTGGGTTGAAATATTTTCTTTTATCTAAGTCGAACGCCTAACTGAAAGCCAGCCTGACATTCGATTTCACTTAAAATCTTGAACTCGGCAACAGTCTGCGACCCGTGCGTTTTGTTATGAAGATTACTACTGGGGACACACTTCCTCACCAAATTTGGAGTCGATCGGACAACAAACGAGGCCTGTCCCCTCTATAGGACATTATATATTTTTGGGTCGAAATTTTCAGTCCGGCGGTGAAATGAAAATTTTGGAAAATGAAAGTTGGACCAGGTTCGATTGAGAGAGCACGAATTTGGGCAAAAAGAACACTTTTAGCGCAAAACACTAAAATTACATTTTTCGGTCGAAATATTTTCTAAGTCGTATGTCTAGCGCCGAACGCCTAACCAACTTCACACGAGCCGCCTGACATTCGAATTTCATTTTAGAATTTCCTTGACAATTTTGACCAGATTCGAGAGGGGGAGCACAAATTGGGTCAAAACATGATGTTTCGCGCAAAAAACTCGAAATCTATTTTTGGGTTGAAATATTTTCTTTTATCTAAGTCGAACGCCTAACTGAAAGCCAGCCTGACATTCGGTTTCACTTAAAATCTTGAAATTGGCAACAGTCTGCGACCCGTGCGTTTCGTTATGAAGATTACTACTGGGGACACACTTCCTCACCAAATTTGAAATCGATCGGCCAACAAACGAGGCCTGTCCCCTCTATAGGACATTATATATTTTTGGGTCGAAATTTTCAAAGTCCGGCGGTGAAATGAAAATTTTGGAAAATGAAAGTTGGACCAGGTTTGATTGAGAGAGCACGAATTTGGGCAAAAAGAACACTTTTAGCGCAAAACACTAAAATTACATTTTTCGGTCGAAATATTTTCTAAGTCGTATGTCTAGCGCCGAACGCCTAACCAACTTCACACGAGCAGCCTGACATTCGAATTTCATTTTAGAATTTCCTTGACAATTTTGACCAGATTCGAGAGGGGGAGCACAAATTGGGTCAAAACATGATGTTTCGCGCAAAAAACTCGAAATCTATTTTTGGGTTGAAATATTTTCTTTTATCTAAGTCGAACGCCTAACTGAAAGCCAGCCTGACATTCGATTTCACTTAAAATCTTGAACTCGGCAACAGTCTGCGACCCGTGCGTTTTGTTATGAAGATTACTACTGGGGACACACTTCCTCACCAAATTTGAAATCGATCGGCCAACAAACGAGGCCTGTCCCCTCTATAGGACATTATATATTTTTGGGTCGAAATTTTCAAAGTCCGGCGGTGAAATGAAAATTTTGGAAAATGAAAGTTGGACCATGTTTGATTGAGAGAGCACGAATTTGGGCAAAAAGAACACTTTTAGCGCAAAACACTAAAATTACATTTTTCGGTCGAAATATTTTCTAAGTCGTATGTCTAGCGCCGAACGCCTAACCAACTTCACACGAGCAGCCTGACATTCGAATTTCATTTTAGAATTTCCTTGACAATTTTGACCAGATTCGAGAGGGGGAGCACAAATTGGGTCAAAACATGATGTTTCGCGCAAAAAACTCGAAATCTATTTTTGGGTTGAAATATTTTCTTTTATCTAAGTCGAACGCCTAACTGAAAGCCAGCCTGACATTCGATTTCACTTAAAATCTTGAACTCGGCAACAGTCTGCGACCCGTGCATTTGGTTATGAAGATTACTACTGGGGACACACTTCCTCGCCAAATTTGGAGTCGATCGGTCAACAAACGAGGCCTGTCCCCTCTATAGGACATTATATATTTTTGGGTCGAAATTTTCAGTCCGGCGGTGAAATGAAAATTTTGGAAAATGAAAGTTGGACCAGGTTCGATTGAGAGAGCACGAATTTGGGCAAAAAGAACACTTTTAGCGCAAAACACTAAAATTACATTTTTCGGTCGAAATATTTTCTAAGTCGTATGTCTAGCGCCGAACGCCTAACCAACTTCACACGAGCCGCCTGACATTCGAATTTCATTTTAGAATTTCCTTGACAATTTTGACCAGATTCGAGAGGGGGAGCACAAATTGGGTCAAAACATGATGTTTCGCGCAAAAAACTCGAAATCTATTTTTGGGTTGAAATATTTTCTTTTATCTAAGTCGAACGCCTAACTGAAAGCCAGCCTGACATTCGGTTTCACTTAAAATCTTGAAATTGGCAACAGTCTGCGACCCGTGCGTTTCGTTATGAAGATTACTACTGGGGACACACTTCCTCACCAAATTTGAAATCGATCGGCCAACAAACGAGGCCTGTCCCCTCTATAGGACATTATATATTTTTGGGTCGAAATTTTCAAAGTCCGGCGGTGAAATGAAAATTTTGGAAAATGAAAGTTGGACCAGGTTTGATTGAGAGAGCACGAATTTGGGCAAAAAGAACACTTTTAGCGCAAAACACTAAAATTACATTTTTCGGTCGAAATATTTTCTAAGTCGTATGTCTAGCGCCGAACGCCTAACCAACTTCACACGAGCAGCCTGACATTCGAATTTCATTTTAGAATTTCCTTGACAATTTTGACCAGATTCGAGAGGGGGAGCACAAATTGGGTCAAAACATGATGTTTCGCGCAAAAAACTCGAAATCTATTTTTGGGTTGAAATATTTTCTTTTATCTAAGTCGAACGCCTAACTGAAAGCCAGCCTGACATTCGATTTCACTTAAAATCTTGAACTCGGCAACAGTCTGCGACCCGTGCGTTTTGTTATGAAGATTACTACTGGGGACACACTTCCTCACCAAATTTGAAATCGATCGGTCAACAAACGAGGCCTGTCCCCTCTATAGGACATTATATATTTTTGGGTCGAAATTTTCAAAGTCCGGCGGTGAAATGAAAATTTTGGAAAATGAAAGTTGGACCAGGTTTGATTGAGAGAGCACGAATTTGGGCAAAAAGAACACTTTTAGCGCAAAACACTAAAATTACATTTTTCGGTCGAAATATTTTCTAAGTCGTATGTCTAGCGCCGAACGCCTAACCAACTTCACACGAGCAGCCTGACATTCGAATTTCATTTTAGAATTTCCTTGACAATTTTGACCAGATTCGAGAGGGGGAGCACAAATTGGGTCAAAACATGATGTTTCGCGCAAAAAACTCGAAATCTATTTTTGGGTTGAAATATTTTCTTTTATCTAAGTCGAACGCCTAACTGAAAGCCAGCCTGACATTCGATTTCACTTAAAATCTTGAACTCGGCAACAGTCTGCGACCCGTGCATTTGGTTATGAAGATTACTACTGGGGACACACTTCCTCGCCAAATTTGGAGTCGATCGGTCAACAAACGAGGCCTGTCCCCTCTATAGGACATTATATATTTTTGGGTCGAAATTTTCAGTCCGGCGGTGAAATGAAAATTTTGGAAAATGAAAGTTGGACCAGGTTCGATTGAGAGAGCACGAATTTGGGCAAAAAGAACACTTTTAGCGCAAAACACTAAAATTACATTTTTCGGTCGAAATATTTTCTAAGTCGTATGTCTAGCGCCGAACGCCTAACCAACTTCACACGAGCCGCCTGACATTCGAATTTCATTTTAGAATTTCCTTGACAATTTTGACCAGATTCGAGAGGGGGAGCACAAATTGGGTCAAAACATGATGTTTCGCGCAAAAAACTCGAAATCTATTTTTGGGTTGAAATATTTTCTTTTATCTAAGTCGAACGCCTAACTGAAAGCCAGCCTGACATTCGATTTCACTTAAAATCTTGAACTCGGCAACAGTCTGCGACCCGTGCGTTTTGTTATGAAGATTACTACTGGGGACACACTTCCTCACCAAATTTGAAATCGATCGGCCAACAAACGAGGCCTGTCCCCTCTATAGGACATTATATATTTTTGGGTCGAAATTTTCAAAGTCCGGCGGTGAAATGAAAATTTTGGAAAATGAAAGTTGGACCATGTTTGATTGAGAGAGCACGAATTTGGGCAAAAAGAACACTTTTAGCGCAAAACACTAAAATTACATTTTTCGGTCGAAATATTTTCTAAGTCGTATGTCTAGCGCCGAACGCCTAACCAACTTCACACGAGCAGCCTGACATTCGAATTTCATTTTAGAATTTCCTTGACAATTTTGACCAGATTCGAGAGGGGGAGCACAAATTGGGTCAAAACATGATGTTTCGCGCAAAAAACTCGAAATCTATTTTTGGGTTGAAATATTTTCTTTTATCTAAGTCGAACGCCTAACTGAAAGCCAGCCTGACATTCGATTTCACTTAAAATCTTGAACTCGGCAACAGTCTGCGACCCGTGCATTTGGTTATGAAGATTACTACTGGGGACACACTTCCTCGCCAAATTTGGAGTCGATCGGTCAACAAACGAGGCCTGTCCCCTCTATAGGACATTATATATTTTTGGGTCGAAATTTTCAAAGTCCGGCGGTGAAATGAAAATTTTGGAAAATGAAAGTTGGACCAGGTTTGATTGAGAGAGCACGAATTTGGGCAAAAAGAACACTTTTAGCGCAAAACACTAAAATTACATTTTTCGGTCGAAATATTTTCTAAGTCGTATGTCTAGCGCCGAACGCCTAACCAACTTCACACGAGCCGCCTGACATTCGAATTTCATTTTAGAATTTCCTTGACAATTTTGACCAGATTCGAGAGGGGGAGCACAAATTGGGTCAAAACATGATGTTTCGCGCAAAAAACTCGAAATCTATTTTTGGGTTGAAATATTTTCTTTTATCTAAGTCGAACGCCTAACTGAAAGCCAGCCTGACATTCGATTTCACTTAAAATCTTGAACTCGGCAACAGTCTGCGACCCGTGCATTTGGTTATGAAGATTACTACTGGGGACACACTTCCTCACCAAATTTGAAATCGATCGGTCAACAAACGAGGCCTGTCCCCTCTATAGGACATTATATATTTTTGGGTCGAAATTTTCAAAGTCCGGCGGTGAAATGAAAATTTTGGAAAATGAAAGTTGGACCAGGTTTGATTGAGAGAGCACGAATTTGGGCAAAAAGAACACTTTTAGCGCAAAACACTAAAATTACATTTTTCGGTCGAAATATTTTCTAAGTCGTATGTCTAGCGCCGAACGCCTAACCAACTTCACACGAGCAGCCTGACATTCGAATTTCATTTTAGAATTTCCTTGACAATTTTGACCAGATTCGAGAGGGGGAGCACAAATTGGGTCAAAACATGATGTTTCGCGCAAAAAACTCGAAATCTATTTTTGGGTTGAAATATTTTCTTTTATCTAAGTCGAACGCCTAACTGAAAGCCAGCCTGACATTCGATTTCACTTAAAATCTTGAACTCGGCAACAGTCTGCGACCCGTGCATTTGGTTATGAAGATTACTACTGGGGACACACTTCCTCGCCAAATTTGGAGTCGATCGGTCAACAAACGAGGCCTGTCCCCTCTATAGGACATTATATATTTTTGGGTCGAAATTTTCAAAGTCCGGCGGTGAAATGAAAATTTTGGAAAATGAAAGTTGGACCAGGTTTGATTGAGAGAGCACGAATTTGGGCAAAAAGAACACTTTTAGCGCAAAACACTAAAATTACATTTTTCGGTCGAAATATTTTCTAAGTCGTATGTCTAGCGCCGAACGCCTAACCAACTTCACACGAGCAGCCTGACATTCGAATTTCATTTTAGAATTTCCTTGACAATTTTGACCAGATTCGAGAGGGGGAGCACAAATTGGGTCAAAACATGATGTTTCGCGCAAAAAACTCGAAATCTATTTTTGGGTTGAAATATTTTCTTTTATCTAAGTCGAACGCCTAACTGAAAGCCAGCCTGACATTCGATTTCACTTAAAATCTTGAACTCGGCAACAGTCTGCGACCCGTGCATTTGGTTATGAAGATTACTACTGGGGACACACTTCCTCGCCAAATTTGGAGTCGATCGGTCAACAAACGAGGCCTGTCCCCTCTATAGGACATTATATATTTTTGGGTCGAAATTTTCAAAGTCCGGCGGTGAAATGAAAATTTTGGAAAATGAAAGTTGGACCAGGTTTGATTGAGAGAGCACGAATTTGGGCAAAAAGAACACTTTTAGCGCAAAACACTAAAATTACATTTTTCGGTCGAAATATTTTCTAAGTCGTATGTCTAGCGCCGAACGCCTAACCAACTTCACACGAGCCGCCTGACATTCGAATTTCATTTTAGAATTTCCTTGACAATTTTGACCAGATTCGAGAGGGGGAGCACAAATTGGGTCAAAACATGATGTTTCGCGCAAAAAACTCGAAATCTATTTTTGGGTTGAAATATTTTCTTTTATCTAAGTCGAACGCCTAACTGAAAGCCAGCCTGACATTCGGTTTCACTTAAAATCTTGAAATTGGCAACAGTCTGCGACCCGTGCGTTTCGTTATGAAGATTACTACTGGGGACACACTTCCTCACCAAATTTGAAATCGATCGGCCAACAAACGAGGCCTGTCCCCTCTATAGGACATTATATATTTTTGGGTCGAAATTTTCAAAGTCCGGCGGTGAAATGAAAATTTTGGAAAATGAAAGTTGGACCAGGTTTGATTGAGAGAGCACGAATTTGGGCAAAAAGAACACTTTTAGCGCAAAACACTAAAATTACATTTTTCGGTCGAAATATTTTCTAAGTCGTATGTCTAGCGCCGAACGCCTAACCAACTTCACACGAGCAGCCTGACATTCGAATTTCATTTTAGAATTTCCTTGACAATTTTGACCAGATTCGAGAGGGGGAGCACAAATTGGGTCAAAACATGATGTTTCGCGCAAAAAACTCGAAATCTATTTTTGGGTTGAAATATTTTCTTTTATCTAAGTCGAACGCCTAACTGAAAGCCAGCCTGACATTCGGTTTCACTTAAAATCTTGAACTCGGCAACAGTCTGCGACCCGTGCATTTGGTTATGAAGATTACTACTGGGGACACACTTCCTCGCCAAATTTGGTGTCGATCGGTCAACAAACGAGGCCTGTCCCCTCTATAGGACATTATATATTTTTGGGTCGAAATTTTCAAAGTCCGGCGGTGAAATGAAAATTTTGGAAAATGAAAGTTGGACCAGGTTTGATTGAGAGAGCACGAATTTGGGCAAAAAGAACACTTTTAGCGCAAAACACTAAAATTACATTTTTCGGTCGAAATATTTTCTAAGTCGTATGTCTAGCGCCGAACGCCTAACCAACTTCACACGAGCCGCCTGACATTCGAATTTCATTTTAGAATTTCCTTGACAATTTTGACCAGATTCGAGAGGGGGAGCACAAATTGGGTCAAAACAAAACGTGAAATGGCCGTAAACATAAAGTCCCTGTAATTTAAACATCATATGGCTCCATATCCACCAGTGTTTGAAAAATTAAAATGCAAAAGTTTTGTCTACAGCACCAGAGATTTACACGTACAAACCGGGCTCGACGTTGCTTAACTTCGGAGATCGGACGAGAACCGGTGGTTTCAACGTGATATGTCCGTAGGCATGAAGTCCCTGTAATTTGAACATCATATATATGGCTCCACATCCACCAGTGTTTGAAAAATTCAAATGTAAAAGTTTTGTCTACAGCACCCGAGATTCCCAGGCGACTTTATCATAAAATCCCTGTAATTTAAACATCATATGGCTCCACATCCACATGTGTTTGAAAAATTGAAATGCAAAAGTTTTGTCTACAGCACCCGAGATTCCCAGGCGGTCACCCATCCAGGTACTAACCGGGCTCGACGTTGCTTATAACTTCGGTGATCGGACGAGAACCAGTGGTTTCAACGTGATATGGCCGTAGGCATGAAGTCCCTGTAATGTGAACATCATATGGCTCCTCATCCACCTGTGTTTGAAAAATTGAAATGTAAAAGTTTTGTCTACAGCACCCTTGATTCCCAGGCGGTCACCCATCCAGGTACTAACCGGGCTCGACGTTATTCCATTTTTCGGTCGAAATATTTTCTAAGTCGTATGTCTAGCGCCGAACGCCTAACCAACTTCACACGAGCAGCCTGACATTCGAATTTCATTTTAGAATTTCCTTGACAATTTTGACCAGATTCGAGATGGGGAGCACGAATTGGGTCAAAACATGATGTTTCGCGCAAAAAACTCGAAATCCATTTTTGGGTTGAAATATTTTCTAAGTCGAACGCCTAACTGAAAGCCAGCCTGACATTCGATTTCACCTAAAATCTTGAAATTGGCAACAGTCTGCGACCCGTGCGTTTTGTTATGAAGATTACTACTGGGGACACACTTCCTCACCAAATTTGAAATCGATCGGCCAACAAACGAGGCCTGTCCCCTCTATAGGACATTATATATTTTTGGGTCGAAATTTTCAAAGTCCGGCGGTGAAATGAAAATTTTGGAAAATGAAAGTTGGACCATGTTTGATTGAGAGAGCACGAATTTGGGCAAAAAGAACACTTTTAGCGCAAAACACTAAAATTACATTTTTCGGTCGAAATATTTTCTAAGTCGTATGTCTAGCGCCGAACGCCTAACCAACTTCACACGAGCAGCCTGACATTCGAATTTCATTTTAGAATTTCCTTGACAATTTTGACCAGATTCGAGAGGGGGAGCACAAATTGGGTCAAAACATGATGTTTCGCGCAAAAAACTCGAAATCTATTTTTGGGTTGAAATATTTTCTTTTATCTAAGTCGAACGCCTAACTGAAAGCCAGCCTGACATTCGATTTCACTTAAAATCTTGAACTCGGCAACAGTCTGCGACCCGTGCGTTTTGTTATGAAGATTACTACTGGGGACACACTTCCTCACCAAATTTGAAATCGATCGGCCAACAAACGAGGCCTGTCCCCTCTATAGGACATTATATATTTTTGGGTCGAAATTTTCAAAGTCCGGCGGTGAAATGAAAATTTTGGAAAATGAAAGTTGGACCATGTTTGATTGAGAGAGCACGAATTTGGGCAAAAAGAACACTTTTAGCGCAAAACACTAAAATTGCATTTTTCGGTCGAAATATTTTCTAAGTCGTATGTCTAGCGCCGAACGCCTAACCAACTTCACACGAGCAGCCTGACATTCGAATTTCATTTTAGAATTTCCTTGACAATTTTGACCAGATTCGAGAGGGGGAGCACAAATTGGGTCAAAACATGATGTTTCGCGCAAAAAACTCGAAATCTATTTTTGGGTTGAAATATTTTCTTTTATCTAAGTCGAACGCCTAACTGAAAGCCAGCCTGACATTCGATTTCACTTAAAATCTTGAACTCGGCAACAGTCTGCGACCCGTGCATTTGGTTATGAAGATTACTACTGGGGACACACTTCCTCGCCAAATTTGGAGTCGATCGGACAACAAACGAGGCCTGTCCCCTCTATAGGACATTATATATTTTTGGGTCGAAATTTTCAGTCCGGCGGTGAAATGAAAATTTTGGAAAATGAAAGTTGGACCAGGTTCGATTGAGAGAGCACGAATTTGGGCAAAAAGAACACTTTTAGCGCAAAACACTAAAATTACATTTTTCGGTCGAAATATTTTCTAAGTCGTATGTCTAGCGCCGAACGCCTAACCAACTTCACACGAGCCGCCTGACATTCGAATTTCATTTTAGAATTTCCTTGACAATTTTGACCAGATTCGAGAGGGGGAGCACAAATTGGGTCAAAACATGATGTTTCGCGCAAAAAACTCGAAATCTATTTTTGGGTTGAAATATTTTCTTTTATCTAAGTCGAACGCCTAACTGAAAGCCAGCCTGACATTCGGTTTCACTTAAAATCTTGAAATTGGCAACAGTCTGCGACCCGTGCGTTTCGTTATGAAGATTACTACTGGGGACACACTTCCTCACCAAATTTGAAATCGATCGGCCAACAAACGAGGCCTGTCCCCTCTATAGGACATTATATATTTTTGGGTCGAAATTTTCAAAGTCCGGCGGTGAAATGAAAATTTTGGAAAATGAAAGTTGGACCAGGTTTGATTGAGAGAGCACGAATTTGGGCAAAAAGAACACTTTTAGCGCAAAACACTAAAATTACATTTTTCGGTCGAAATATTTTCTAAGTCGTATGTCTAGCGCCGAACGCCTAACCAACTTCACACGAGCAGCCTGACATTCGAATTTCATTTTAGAATTTCCTTGACAATTTTGACCAGATTCGAGAGGGGGAGCACAAATTGGGTCAAAACATGATGTTTCGCGCAAAAAACTCGAAATCTATTTTTGGGTTGAAATATTTTCTTTTATCTAAGTCGAACGCCTAACTGAAAGCCAGCCTGACATTCGATTTCACTTAAAATCTTGAACTCGGCAACAGTCTGCGACCCGTGCGTTTTGTTATGAAGATTACTACTGGGGACACACTTCCTCACCAAATTTGAAATCGATCGGCCAACAAACGAGGCCTGTCCCCTCTATAGGACATTATATATTTTTGGGTCGAAATTTTCAAAGTCCGGCGGTGAAATGAAAATTTTGGAAAATGAAAGTTGGACCATGTTTGATTGAGAGAGCACGAATTTGGGCAAAAAGAACACTTTTAGCGCAAAACACTAAAATTACATTTTTCGGTCGAAATATTTTCTAAGTCGTATGTCTAGCGCCGAACGCCTAACCAACTTCACACGAGCAGCCTGACATTCGAATTTCATTTTAGAATTTCCTTGACAATTTTGACCAGATTCGAGAGGGGGAGCACAAATTGGGTCAAAACATGATGTTTCGCGCAAAAAACTCGAAATCTATTTTTGGGTTGAAATATTTTCTTTTATCTAAGTCGAACGCCTAACTGAAAGCCAGCCTGACATTCGATTTCACTTAAAATCTTGAACTCGGCAACAGTCTGCGACCCGTGCATTTGGTTATGAAGATTACTACTGGGGACACACTTCCTCGCCAAATTTGGAGTCGATCGGTCAACAAACGAGGCCTGTCCCCTCTATAGGACATTATATATTTTTGGGTCGAAATTTTCAGTCCGGCGGTGAAATGAAAATTTTGGAAAATGAAAGTTGGACCAGGTTCGATTGAGAGAGCACGAATTTGGGCAAAAAGAACACTTTTAGCGCAAAACACTAAAATTACATTTTTCGGTCGAAATATTTTCTAAGTCGTATGTCTAGCGCCGAACGCCTAACCAACTTCACACGAGCCGCCTGACATTCGAATTTCATTTTAGAATTTCCTTGACAATTTTGACCAGATTCGAGAGGGGGAGCACAAATTGGGTCAAAACATGATGTTTCGCGCAAAAAACTCGAAATCTATTTTTGGGTTGAAATATTTTCTTTTATCTAAGTCGAACGCCTAACTGAAAGCCAGCCTGACATTCGGTTTCACTTAAAATCTTGAAATTGGCAACAGTCTGCGACCCGTGCGTTTCGTTATGAAGATTACTACTGGGGACACACTTCCTCACCAAATTTGAAATCGATCGGCCAACAAACGAGGCCTGTCCCCTCTATAGGACATTATATATTTTTGGGTCGAAATTTTCAAAGTCCGGCGGTGAAATGAAAATTTTGGAAAATGAAAGTTGGACCAGGTTTGATTGAGAGAGCACGAATTTGGGCAAAAAGAACACTTTTAGCGCAAAACACTAAAATTACATTTTTCGGTCGAAATATTTTCTAAGTCGTATGTCTAGCGCCGAACGCCTAACCAACTTCACACGAGCAGCCTGACATTCGAATTTCATTTTAGAATTTCCTTGACAATTTTGACCAGATTCGAGAGGGGGAGCACAAATTGGGTCAAAACATGATGTTTCGCGCAAAAAACTCGAAATCTATTTTTGGGTTGAAATATTTTCTTTTATCTAAGTCGAACGCCTAACTGAAAGCCAGCCTGACATTCGATTTCACTTAAAATCTTGAACTCGGCAACAGTCTGCGACCCGTGCATTTGGTTATGAAGATTACTACTGGGGACACACTTCCTCGCCAAATTTGGAGTCGATCGGTCAACAAACGAGGCCTGTCCCCTCTATAGGACATTATATATTTTTGGGTCGAAATTTTCAAAGTCCGGCGGTGAAATGAAAATTTTGGAAAATGAAAGTTGGACCAGGTTTGATTGAGAGAGCACGAATTTGGGCAAAAAGAACACTTTTAGCGCAAAACACTAAAATTACATTTTTCGGTCGAAATATTTTCTAAGTCGTATGTCTAGCGCCGAACGCCTAACCAACTTCACACGAGCAGCCTGACATTCGAATTTCATTTTAGAATTTCCTTGACAATTTTGACCAGATTCGAGAGGGGGAGCACAAATTGGGTCAAAACATGATGTTTCGCGCAAAAAACTCGAAATCTATTTTTGGGTTGAAATATTTTCTTTTATCTAAGTCGAACGCCTAACTGAAAGCCAGCCTGACATTCGATTTCACTTAAAATCTTGAACTCGGCAACAGTCTGCGACCCGTGCATTTGGTTATGAAGATTACTACTGGGGACACACTTCCTCACCAAATTTGAAATCGATCGGCCAACAAACGAGGCCTGTCCCCTCTATAGGACATTATATATTTTTGGGTCGAAATTTTCAAAGTCCGGCGGTGAAATGAAAATTTTGGAAAATGAAAGTTGGACCATGTTTGATTGAGAGAGCACGAATTTGGGCAAAAAGAACACTTTTAGCGCAAAACACTAAAATTACATTTTTCGGTCGAAATATTTTCTAAGTCGTATGTCTAGCGCCGAACGCCTAACCAACTTCACACGAGCAGCCTGACATTCGAATTTCATTTTAGAATTTCCTTGACAATTTTGACCAGATTCGAGAGGGGGAGCACAAATTGGGTCAAAACATGATGTTTCGCGCAAAAAACTCGAAATCTATTTTTGGGTTGAAATATTTTCTTTTATCTAAGTCGAACGCCTAACTGAAAGCCAGCCTGACATTCGATTTCACTTAAAATCTTGAACTCGGCAACAGTCTGCGACCCGTGCATTTGGTTATGAAGATTACTACTGGGGACACACTTCCTCGCCAAATTTGGAGTCGATCGGTCAACAAACGAGGCCTGTCCCCTCTATAGGACATTATATATTTTTGGGTCGAAATTTTCAGTCCGGCGGTGAAATGAAAATTTTGGAAAATGAAAGTTGGACCAGGTTCGATTGAGAGAGCACGAATTTGGGCAAAAAGAACACTTTTAGCGCAAAACACTAAAATTACATTTTTCGGTCGAAATATTTTCTAAGTCGTATGTCTAGCGCCGAACGCCTAACCAACTTCACACGAGCCGCCTGACATTCGAATTTCATTTTAGAATTTCCTTGACAATTTTGACCAGATTCGAGAGGGGGAGCACAAATTGGGTCAAAACATGATGTTTCGCGCAAAAAACTCGAAATCTATTTTTGGGTTGAAATATTTTCTTTTATCTAAGTCGAAACGCCTAACTGAAAGCCAGCCTGACATTCGGTTTCACTTAAAATCTTGAAATTGGCAACAGTCTGCGACCCGTGCGTTTCGTTATGAAGATTACTACTGGGGACACACTTCCTCACCAAATTTGAAATCGATCGGCCAACAAACGAGGCCTGTCCCCTCTATAGGACATTATATATTTTTGGGTCGAAATTTTCAAAGTCCGGCGGTGAAATGAAAATTTTGGAAAATGAAAGTTGGACCAGGTTTGATTGAGAGAGCACGAATTTGGGCAAAAAGAACACTTTTAGCGCAAAACACTAAAATTACATTTTTCGGTCGAAATATTTTCTAAGTCGTATGTCTAGCGCCGAACGCCTAACCAACTTCACACGAGCAGCCTGACATTCGAATTTCATTTTAGAATTTCCTTGACAATTTTGACCAGATTCGAGAGGGGGAGCACAAATTGGGTCAAAACATGATGTTTTCGCGCAAAAAACTCGAAATCTATTTTTGGGTTGAAATATTTTCTTTTATCTAAGTCGAACGCCTAACTGAAAGCCAGCCTGACATTCGATTTCACTTAAAATCTTGAACTCGGCAACAGTCTGCGACCCGTGCATTTGGTTATGAAGATTACTACTGGGGACACACTTCCTCGCCAAATTTGGAGTCGATCGGTCAACAAACGAGGCCTGTCCCCTCTATAGGACATTATATATTTTTGGGTCGAAAATTTCAAAGTCCGGCGGTGAAATGAAAATTTTGGAAAATGAAAGTTGGACCAGGTTTGATTGAGAGAGCACGAATTTGGGCAAAAAGAACACTTTTAGCGCAAAACACTAAAATTACATTTTTCGGTCGAAATATTTTCTAAGTCGTATGTCTAGCGCCGAACGCCTAACCAACTTCACACGAGCAGCCTGACATTCGAATTTCATTTTAGAATTTCCTTGACAATTTTGACCAGATTCGAGAGGGGGAGCACAAATTGGGTCAAAACATGATGTTTCGCGCAAAAAACTCGAAATCTATTTTTGGGTTGAAATATTTTCTTTTATCTAAGTCGAACGCCTAACTGAAAGCCAGCCTGACATTCGATTTCACTTAAAATCTTGAACTCGGCAACAGTCTGCGACCCGTGCATTTGGTTATGAAGATTACTACTGGGGACACACTTCCTCGCCAAATTTGGAGTCGATCGGTCAACAAACGAGGCCTGTCCCCTCTATAGGACATTATATATTTTTGGGTCGAAATTTTCAAAGTCCGGCGGTGAAATGAAAATTTTGGAAAATGAAAGTTGGACCAGGTTTGATTGAGAGAGCACGAATTTGGGCAAAAAGAACACTTTTAGCGCAAAACACTAAAATTACATTTTTCGGTCGAAATATTTTCTAAGTCGTATGTCTAGCGCCGAACGCCTAACCAACTTCACACGAGCAGCCTGACATTCGAATTTCATTTTAGAATTTCCTTGACAATTTTGACCAGATTCGAGAGGGGGAGCACAAATTGGGTCAAAACATGATGTTTCGCGCAAAAAACTCGAAATCTATTTTTGGGTTGAAATATTTTCTTTTATCTAAGTCGAACGCCTAACTGAAAGCCAGCCTGACATTCGATTTCACTTAAAATCTTGAACTCGGCAACAGTCTGCGACCCGTGCATTTGGTTATGAAGATTACTACTGGGGACACACTTCCTCGTCAAATTTGGAGTCGATCGGTCAACAAACGAGGCCTGTCCCCTCTATAGGACATTATATATTTTTGGGTCGAAATTTTCAAAGTCCGGCGGTGAAATGAAAATTTTGGAAAATGAAAGTTGGACCAGGTTTGATTGAGAGAGCACGAATTTGGGCAAAAAGAACACTTTTAGCGCAAAACACTAAAATTACATTTTTCGGTCGAAATATTTTCTAAGTCGTATGTCTAGCGCCGAACGCCTAACCAACTTCACACGAGCCGCCTGACATTCGAATTTCATTTTAGAATTTCCTTGACAATTTGACCAGATTCGAGAGGGGGAGCACAAATTGGGTCAAAACATGATGTTTCGCGCAAAAAACTCGAAATCTATTTTTGGGTTGAAATATTTTCTTTTATCTAAGTCGAACGCCTAACTGAAAGCCAGCCTGACATTCGGTTTCACTTAAAATCTTGAAATTGGCAACAGTCTGCGACCCGTGCGTTTCGTTATGAAGATTACTACTGGGGACACACTTCCTCACCAAATTTGAAATCGATCGGCCAACAAACGAGGCCTGTCCCCTCTATAGGACATTATATATTTTTGGGTCGAAATTTTCAAAGTCCGGCGGTGAAATGAAAATTTTGGAAAATGAAAGTTGGACCAGGTTTGATTGAGAGAGCACGAATTTGGGCAAAAAGAACACTTTTAGCGCAAAACACTAAAATTACATTTTTCGGTCGAAATATTTTCTAAGTCGTATGTCTAGCGCCGAACGCCTAACCAACTTCACACGAGCAGCCTGACATTCGAATTTCATTTTAGAATTTCCTTGACAATTTTGACCAGATTCGAGAGGGGGAGCACAAATTGGGTCAAAACATGATGTTTCGCGCAAAAAACTCGAAATCTATTTTTGGGTTGAAATATTTTCTTTTATCTAAGTCGAACGCCTAACTGAAAGCCAGCCTGACATTCGGTTTCACTTAAAATCTTGAACTCGGCAACAGTCTGCGACCCGTGCATTTGGTTATGAAGATTACTACTGGGGACACACTTCCTCGCCAAATTTGGAGTCGATCGGTCAACAAACGAGGCCTGTCCCCTCTATAGGACATTATATATTTTTGGGTCGAAATTTTCAAAGTCCGGCGGTGAAATGAAAATTTTGGAAAATGAAAGTTGGACCAGGTTTGATTGAGAGAGCACGAATTTGGGCAAAAAGAACACTTTTAGCGCAAAACACTAAAATTACATTTTCGGTCGAAATATTTTCTAAGTCGTATGTCTAGCGCCGAACGCCTAACCAACTTCACACGAGCCGCCTGACATTCGAATTTCATTTTAGAATTTCCTTGACAATTTTGACCAGATTCGAGAGGGGGGGGAGCACAAATTGGGTCAAAACATGATGTTTCGCGCAAAAAACTCGAAATCTATTTTTGGGTTGAAATATTTTCTTTTATCTAAGTCGAACGCCTAACTGAAAGCCAGCCTGACATTCGGTTTCACTTAAAATCTTGAAATTGGCAACAGTCTGCGACCCGTGCGTTTCGTTATGAAGATTACTACTGGGGACACACTTCCTCACCAAATTTGAAATCGATCGGCCAACAAACGAGGCCTGTCCCCTCTATAGGACATTATATATTTTTGGGTCGAAATTTTCAAAGTCCGGCGGTGAAATGAAAATTTTGGAAAATGAAAGTTGGACCAGGTTCGATTGAGAGAGCACGAATTTGGGCAAAAAGAACACTTTTAGCGCAAAACACTAAAATTACATTTTTCGGTCGAAATATTTTCTAAGTCGTATGTCTAGCGCCGAACGCCTAACCAACTTCACACGAGCCGCCTGACATTCGAATTCATTTTAGAATTTCCTTGACAATTTTGACCAGATTCGAGAGGGGGAGCACAAATTGGGTCAAAACATGATGTTTCGCGCAAAAAACTCGAAATCTATTTTTGGGTTGAAATATTTTCTTTTATCTAAGTCGAACGCCTAACTGAAAGCCAGCCTGACATTCGGTTTCACTTAAAATCTTGAAATTGGCAACAGTCTGCGACCCGTGCGTTTCGTTATGAAGATTACTACTGGGGACACACTTCCTCACCAAATTTGAAATCGATCGGCCAACAAACGAGGCCTGTCCCCTCTATAGGACATTATATATTTTTGGGTCGAAATTTTCAAAGTCCGGCGGTGAAATGAAAATTTTGGAAAATGAAAGTTGGACCAGGTTTGATTGAGAGAGCACGAATTTGGGCAAAAAGAACACTTTTAGCGCAAAACACTAAAATTACATTTTTCGGTCGAAATATTTTCTAAGTCGTATGTCTAGCGCCGAACGCCTAACCAACTTCACACGAGCAGCCTGACATTCGAATTTCATTTTAGAATTTCCTTGACAATTTTGACCAGATTCGAGAGGGGGAGCACAAATTGGGTCAAAACATGATGTTTCGCGCAAAAAACTCGAAATCTATTTTTGGGTTGAAATATTTTCTTTTATCTAAGTCGAACGCCTAACTGAAAGCCAGCCTGACATTCGATTTCACTTAAAATCTTGAACTCGGCAACAGTCTGCGACCCGTGCATTTGGTTATGAAGATTACTACTGGGGACACACTTCCTCGCCAAATTTGGAGTCGATCGGTCAACAAACGAGGCCTGTCCCCTCTATAGGACATTATATATTTTTGGGTCGAAATTTTCAAAGTCCGGCGGTGAAATGAAAATTTTGGAAAATGAAAGTTGGACCAGGTTTGATTGAGAGAGCACGAATTTGGGCAAAAAGAACACTTTTAGCGCAAAACACTAAAATTACATTTTTCGGTCGAAATATTTTCTAAGTCGTATGTCTAGCGCCGAACGCCTAACCAACTTCACACGAGCAGCCTGACATTCGAATTTCATTTTAGAATTTCCTTGACAATTTTGACCAGATTCGAGAGGGGGAGCACAAATTGGGTCAAAACATGATGTTTCGCGCAAAAAACTCGAAATCTATTTTTGGGTTGAAATATTTTCTTTTATCTAAGTCGAACGCCTAACTGAAAGCCAGCCTGACATTCGATTTCACTTAAAATCTTGAACTCGGCAACAGTCTGCGACCCGTGCATTTGGTTATGAAGATTACTACTGGGGACACACTTCCTCACCAAATTTGAAATCGATCGGCCAACAAACGAGGCCTGTCCCCTCTATAGGACATTATATATTTTTGGGTCGAAATTTTCAAAGTCCGGCGGTGAAATGAAAATTTTGGAAAATGAAAGTTGGACCATGTTTGATTGAGAGAGCACGAATTTGGGCAAAAAGAACACTTTTAGCGCAAAACACTAAAATTACATTTTTCGGTCGAAATATTTTCTAAGTCGTATGTCTAGCGCCGAACGCCTAACCAACTTCACACGAGCAGCCTGACATTCGAATTTCATTTTAGAATTTCCTTGACAATTTTGACCAGATTCGAGAGGGGGAGCACAAATTGGGTCAAAACATGATGTTTCGCGCAAAAAACTCGAAATCTATTTTTGGGTTGAAATATTTTCTTTTATCTAAGTCGAACGCCTAACTGAAAGCCAGCCTGACATTCGATTTCACTTAAAATCTTGAACTCGGCAACAGTCTGCGACCCGTGCATTTGGTTATGAAGATTACTACTGGGGACACACTTCCTCGCCAAATTTGGAGTCGATCGGTCAACAAACGAGGCCTGTCCCCTCTATAGGACATTATATATTTTTGGGTCGAAATTTTCAGTCCGGCGGTGAAATGAAAATTTTGGAAAATGAAAGTTGGACCAGGTTCGATTGAGAGAGCACGAATTTGGGCAAAAAGAACACTTTTAGCGCAAAACACTAAAATTACATTTTTCGGTCGAAATATTTTCTAAGTCGTATGTCTAGCGCCGAACGCCTAACCAACTTCACACGAGCCGCCTGACATTCGAATTTCATTTTAGAATTTCCTTGACAATTTTGACCAGATTCGAGAGGGGGAGCACAAATTGGGTCAAAACATGATGTTTCGCGCAAAAAACTCGAAATCTATTTTTGGGTTGAAATATTTTCTTTTATCTAAGTCGAACGCCTAACTGAAAGCCAGCCTGACATTCGGTTTCACTTAAAATCTTGAAATTGGCAACAGTCTGCGACCCGTGCGTTTCGTTATGAAGATTACTACTGGGGACACACTTCCTCACCAAATTTGAAATCGATCGGCCAACAAACGAGGCCTGTCCCCTCTATAGGACATTATATATTTTTGGGTCGAAATTTTCAAAGTCCGGCGGTGAAATGAAAATTTTGGAAAATGAAAGTTGGACCAGGTTTGATTGAGAGAGCACGAATTTGGGCAAAAAGAACACTTTTAGCGCAAAACACTAAAATTACATTTTTCGGTCGAAATATTTTCTAAGTCGTATGTCTAGCGCCGAACGCCTAACCAACTTCACACGAGCAGCCTGACATTCGAATTTCATTTTAGAATTTCCTTGACAATTTTGACCAGATTCGAGAGGGGGAGCACAAATTGGGTCAAAACATGATGTTTCGCGCAAAAAACTCGAAATCTATTTTTGGGTTGAAATATTTTCTTTTATCTAAGTCGAACGCCTAACTGAAAGCCAGCCTGACATTCGATTTCACTTAAAATCTTGAACTCGGCAACAGTCTGCGACCCGTGCATTTGGTTATGAAGATTACTACTGGGGACACACTTCCTCGCCAAATTTGGAGTCGATCGGTCAACAAACGAGGCCTGTCCCCTCTATAGGACATTATATATTTTTGGGTCGAAATTTTCAAAGTCCGGCGGTGAAATGAAAATTTTGGAAAATGAAAGTTGGACCAGGTTTGATTGAGAGAGCACGAATTTGGGCAAAAAGAACACTTTTAGCGCAAAACACTAAAATTACATTTTTCGGTCGAAATATTTTCTAAGTCGTATGTCTAGCGCCGAACGCCTAACCAACTTCACACGAGCAGCCTGACATTCGAATTTCATTTTAGAATTTCCTTGACAATTTTGACCAGATTCGAGAGGGGGAGCACAAATTGGGTCAAAACATGATGTTTCGCGCAAAAAACTCGAAATCTATTTTTGGGTTGAAATATTTTCTTTTATCTAAGTCGAACGCCTAACTGAAAGCCAGCCTGACATTCGATTTCACTTAAAATCTTGAACTCGGCAACAGTCTGCGACCCGTGCATTTGGTTATGAAGATTACTACTGGGGACACACTTCCTCGCCAAATTTGGAGTCGATCGGTCAACAAACGAGGCCTGTCCCCTCTATAGGACATTATATATTTTTGGGTCGAAATTTTCAAAGTCCGGCGGTGAAATGAAAATTTTGGAAAATGAAAGTTGGACCAGGTTTGATTGAGAGAGCACGAATTTGGGCAAAAAGAACACTTTTAGCGCAAAACACTAAAATTACATTTTTCGGTCGAAATATTTTCTAAGTCGTATGTCTAGCGCCGAACGCCTAACCAACTTCACACGAGCAGCCTGACATTCGAATTTCATTTTAGAATTTCCTTGACAATTTTGACCAGATTCGAGAGGGGGAGCACAAATTGGGTCAAAACATGATGTTTCGCGCAAAAAACTCGAAATCTATTTTTGGGTTGAAATATTTTCTTTTATCTAAGTCGAACGCCTAACTGAAAGCCAGCCTGACATTCGATTTCACTTAAAATCTTGAACTCGGCAACAGTCTGCGACCCGTGCATTTGGTTATGAAGATTACTACTGGGGACACACTTCCTCGTCAAATTTGGAGTCGATCGGTCAACAAACGAGGCCTGTCCCCTCTATAGGACATTATATATTTTTGGGTCGAAATTTTCAAAGTCCGGCGGTGAAATGAAAATTTTGGAAAATGAAAGTTGGACCAGGTTTGATTGAGAGAGCACGAATTTGGGCAAAAAGAACACTTTTAGCGCAAAACACTAAAATTACATTTTTCGGTCGAAATATTTTCTAAGTCGTATGTCTAGCGCCGAACGCCTAACCAACTTCACACGAGCCGCCTGACATTCGAATTTCATTTTAGAATTTCCTTGACAATTTTGACCAGATTCGAGAGGGGGAGCACAAATTGGGTCAAAACATGATGTTTCGCGCAAAAAACTCGAAATCTATTTTTGGGTTGAAATATTTTCTTTTATCTAAGTCGAACGCCTAACTGAAAGCCAGCCTGACATTCGGTTTCACTTAAAATCTTGAAATTGGCAACAGTCTGCGACCCGTGCGTTTCGTTATGAAGATTACTACTGGGGACACACTTCCTCACCAAATTTGAAATCGATCGGCCAACAAACGAGGCCTGTCCCCTCTATAGGACATTATATATTTTTGGGTCGAAATTTTCAAAGTCCGGCGGTGAAATGAAAATTTTGGAAAATGAAAGTTGGACCAGGTTTGATTGAGAGAGCACGAATTTGGGCAAAAAGAACACTTTTAGCGCAAAACACTAAAATTACATTTTTCGGTCGAAATATTTTCTAAGTCGTATGTCTAGCGCCGAACGCCTAACCAACTTCACACGAGCAGCCTGACATTCGAATTTCATTTTAGAATTTCCTTGACAATTTTGACCAGATTCGAGAGGGGGAGCACAAATTGGGTCAAAACATGATGTTTCGCGCAAAAAACTCGAAATCTATTTTTGGGTTGAAATATTTTCTTTTATCTAAGTCGAACGCCTAACTGAAAGCCAGCCTGACATTCGGTTTCACTTAAAATCTTGAACTCGGCAACAGTCTGCGACCCGTGCATTTGGTTATGAAGATTACTACTGGGGACACACTTCCTCGCCAAATTTGGAGTCGATCGGTCAACAAACGAGGCCTGTCCCCTCTATAGGACATTATATATTTTTGGGTCGAAATTTTCAAAGTCCGGCGGTGAAATGAAAATTTTGGAAAATGAAAGTTGGACCAGGTTTGATTGAGAGAGCACGAATTTGGGCAAAAAGAACACTTTTAGCGCAAAACACTAAAATTACATTTTTCGGTCGAAATATTTTCTAAGTCGTATGTCTAGCGCCGAACGCCTAACCAACTTCACACGAGCCGCCTGACATTCGAATTTCATTTTAGAATTTCCTTGACAATTTTGACCAGATTCGAGAGGGGGAGCACAAATTGGGTCAAAACATGATGTTTCGCGCAAAAAACTCGAAATCTATTTTTGGGTTGAAATATTTTCTTTTATCTAAGTCGAACGCCTAACTGAAAGCCAGCCTGACATTCGGTTTCACTTAAAATCTTGAAATTGGCAACAGTCTGCGACCCGTGCGTTTCGTTATGAAGATTACTACTGGGGACACACTTCCTCACCAAATTTGAAATCGATCGGCCAACAAACGAGGCCTGTCCCCTCTATAGGACATTATATATTTTTGGGTCGAAATTTTCAAAGTCCGGCGGTGAAATGAAAATTTTGGAAAATGAAAGTTGGACCAGGTTCGATTGAGAGAGCACGAATTTGGGCAAAAAGAACACTTTTAGCGCAAAACACTAAAATTACATTTTTCGGTCGAAATATTTTCTAAGTCGTATGTCTAGCGCCGAACGCCTAACCAACTTCACACGAGCCGCCTGACATTCGAATTTCATTTTAGAATTTCCTTGACAATTTTGACCAGATTCGAGAGGGGGAGCACAAATTGGGTCAAAACATGATGTTTCGCGCAAAAAACTCGAAATCTATTTTTGGGTTGAAATATTTTCTTTTATCTAAGTCGAACGCCTAACTGAAAGCCAGCCTGACATTCGGTTTCACTTAAAATCTTGAAATTGGCAACAGTCTGCGACCCGTGCGTTTCGTTATGAAGATTACTACTGGGGACACACTTCCTCACCAAATTTGAAAACGATCGGCCAACAAACGAGGCCTGTCCCCTCTATAGGACATTATATATTTTTGGGTCGAAATTTTCAAAGTCCGGCGGTGAAATGAAAATTTTGGAAAATGAAAGTTGGACCAGGTTTGATTGAGAGAGCACGAATTTGGGCAAAAAGAACACTTTTAGCGCAAAACACTAAAATTACATTTTTCGGTCGAAATATTTTCTAAGTCGTATGTCTAGCGCCGAACGCCTAACCAACTTCACACGAGCAGCCTGACATTCGAATTTCATTTTAGAATTTCCTTGACAATTTTGACCAGATTCGAGAGGGGGAGCACAAATTGGGTCAAAACATGATGTTTCGCGCAAAAAACTCGAAATCTATTTTTGGGTTGAAATATTTTCTTTTATCTAAGTCGAACGCCTAACTGAAAGCCAGCCTGACATTCGATTTCACTTAAAATCTTGAAATTGGCAACAGTCTGCGACCCGTGCGTTTTGTTATGAATATTACTACTGGGGACACACTTCCTCACCAAATTTGAAATCGATCGGTCAACAAACGAGGCCTGTCCCCTCTATAGGACATTATATATTTTTGGGTCGAAATTTTCAAAGTCCGGCGGTGAAATGAAAATTTTGGAAAATGAAAGTTGGACCAGGTTTGATTGAGAGAGCACGAATTTGGGCAAAAAGAACACTTTTAGCGCAAAACACTAAAATTACATTTTTCGGTCGAAATATTTTCTAAGTCGTATGTCTAGCGCCGAACGCCTAACCAACTTCACACGAGCCGCCTGACATTCGAATTTCATTTTAGAATTTCCTTGACAATTTTGACCAGATTCGAGAGGGGGAGCACAAATTGGGTCAAAACATGATGTTTCGCGCAAAAAACTCGAAATCTATTTTTGGGTTGAAATATTTTCTTTTATCTAAGTCGAACGCCTAACTGAAAGCCAGCCTGACATTCGGTTTCACTTAAAATCTTGAAATTGGCAACAGTCTGCGACCCGTGCGTTTCGTTATGAAGATTACTACTGGGGACACACTTCCTCACCAAATTTGAAATCGATCGGCCAACAAACGAGGCCTGTCCCCTCTATAGGACATTATATATTTTTGGGTCGAAATTTTCAAAGTCCGGCGGTGAAATGAAAATTTTGGAAAATGAAAGTTGGACCAGGTTCGATTGAGAGAGCACGAATTTGGGCAAAAAGAACACTTTTAGCGCAAAACACTAAAATTACATTTTTCGGTCGAAATATTTTCTAAGTCGTATGTCTAGCGCCGAACGCCTAACCAACTTCACACGAGCCGCCTGACATTCGAATTTCATTTTAGAATTTCCTTGACAATTTTGACCAGATTCGAGAGGGGGAGCACAAATTGGGTCAAAACATGATGTTTCGCGCAAAAAACTCGAAATCTATTTTTGGGTTGAAATATTTTCTTTTATCTAAGTCGAACGCCTAACTGAAAGCCAGCCTGACATTCGGTTTCACTTAAAATCTTGAAATTGGCAACAGTCTGCGACCCGTGCGTTTCGTTATGAAGATTACTACTGGGGACACACTTCCTCACCAAATTTGAAAACGATCGGCCAACAAACGAGGCCTGTCCCCTCTATAGGACATTATATATTTTTGGGTCGAAATTTTCAAAGTCCGGCGGTGAAATGAAAATTTTGGAAAATGAAAGTTGGACCAGGTTTGATTGAGAGAGCACGAATTTGGGCAAAAAGAACACTTTTAGCGCAAAACACTAAAATTACATTTTTCGGTCGAAATATTTTCTAAGTCGTATGTCTAGCGCCGAACGCCTAACCAACTTCACACGAGCAGCCTGACATTCGAATTTCATTTTAGAATTTCCTTGACAATTTTGACCAGATTCGAGAGGGGGAGCACAAATTGGGTCAAAACATGATGTTTCGCGCAAAAAACTCGAAATCTATTTTTGGGTTGAAATATTTTCTTTTATCTAAGTCGAACGCCTAACTGAAAGCCAGCCTGACATTCGATTTCACTTAAAATCTTGAACTCGGCAACAGTCTGCGACCCGTGCATTTGGTTATGAAGATTACTACTGGGGACACACTTCCTCGCCAAATTTGGAGTCGATCGGTCAACAAACGAGGCCTGTCCCCTCTATAGGACATTATATATTTTTGGGTCGAAATTTTCAAAGTCCGGCGGTGAAATGAAAATTTTGGAAAATGAAAGTTGGACCAGGTTTGATTGAGAGAGCACGAATTTGGGCAAAAAGAACACTTTTAGCGCAAAACACTAAAATTACATTTTTCGGTCGAAATATTTTCTAAGTCGTATGTCTAGCGCCGAACGCCTAACCAACTTCACACGAGCAGCCTGACATTCGAATTTCATTTTAGAATTTCCTTGACAATTTTGACCAGATTCGAGAGGGGGAGCACAAATTGGGTCAAAACATGATGTTTCGCGCAAAAAACTCGAAATCTATTTTTGGGTTGAAATATTTTCTTTTATCTAAGTCGAACGCCTAACTGAAAGCCAGCCTGACATTCGATTTCACTTAAAATCTTGAAATTGGCAACAGTCTGCGACCCGTGCGTTTTGTTATGAATATTACTACTGGGGACACACTTCCTCACCAAATTTGAAATCGATCGGTCAACAAACGAGGCCTGTCCCCTCTATAGGACATTATATATTTTTGGGTCGAAATTTTCAAAGTCCGGCGGTGAAATGAAAATTTTGGAAAATGAAAGTTGGACCAGGTTTGATTGAGAGAGCACGAATTTGGGCAAAAAGAACACTTTTAGCGCAAAACACTAAAATTACATTTTTCGGTCGAAATATTTTCTAAGTCGTATGTCTAGCGCCGAACGCCTAACCAACTTCACACGAGCCGCCTGACATTCGAATTTCATTTTAGAATTTCCTTGACAATTTTGACCAGATTCGAGAGGGGGAGCACAAATTGGGTCAAAACATGATGTTTCGCGCAAAAAACTCGAAATCTATTTTTGGGTTGAAATATTTTCTTTTATCTAAGTCGAACGCCTAACTGAAAGCCAGCCTGACATTCGGTTTCACTTAAAATCTTGAAATTGGCAACAGTCTGCGACCCGTGCGTTTCGTTATGAAGATTACTACTGGGGACACACTTCCTCACCAAATTTGAAATCGATCGGCCAACAAACGAGGCCTGTCCCCTCTATAGGACATTATATATTTTTGGGTCGAAATTTTCAAAGTCCGGCGGTGAAATGAAAATTTTGGAAAATGAAAGTTGGACCAGGTTCGATTGAGAGAGCACGAATTTGGGCAAAAAGAACACTTTTAGCGCAAAACACTAAAATTACATTTTTCGGTCGAAATATTTTCTAAGTCGTATGTCTAGCGCCGAACGCCTAACCAACTTCACACGAGCCGCCTGACATTCGAATTTCATTTTAGAATTTCCTTGACAATTTTGACCAGATTCGAGAGGGGGAGCACAAATTGGGTCAAAACATGATGTTTCGCGCAAAAAACTCGAAATCTATTTTTGGGTTGAAATATTTTCTTTTATCTAAGTCGAACGCCTAACTGAAAGCCAGCCTGACATTCGGTTTCACTTAAAATCTTGAAATTGGCAACAGTCTGCGACCCGTGCGTTTCGTTATGAAGATTACTACTGGGGACACACTTCCTCACCAAATTTGAAAACGATCGGCCAACAAACGAGGCCTGTCCCCTCTATAGGACATTATATATTTTTGGGTCGAAATTTTCAAAGTCCGGCGGTGAAATGAAAATTTTGGAAAATGAAAGTTGGACCAGGTTTGATTGAGAGAGCACGAATTTGGGCAAAAAGAACACTTTTAGCGCAAAACACTAAAATTACATTTTTCGGTCGAAATATTTTCTAAGTCGTATGTCTAGCGCCGAACGCCTAACCAACTTCACACGAGCAGCCTGACATTCGAATTTCATTTTAGAATTTCCTTGACAATTTTGACCAGATTCGAGAGGGGGAGCACAAATTGGGTCAAAACATGATGTTTCGCGCAAAAAACTCGAAATCTATTTTTGGGTTGAAATATTTTCTTTTATCTAAGTCGAACGCCTAACTGAAAGCCAGCCTGACATTCGATTTCACTTAAAATCTTGAACTCGGCAACAGTCTGCGACCCGTGCATTTGGTTATGAAGATTACTACTGGGGACACACTTCCTCGCCAAATTTGGAGTCGATCGGTCAACAAACGAGGCCTGTCCCCTCTATAGGACATTATATATTTTTGGGTCGAAATTTTCAAAGTCCGGCGGTGAAATGAAAATTTTGGAAAATGAAAGTTGGACCAGGTTTGATTGAGAGAGCACGAATTTGGGCAAAAAGAACACTTTTAGCGCAAAACACTAAAATTACATTTTTCGGTCGAAATATTTTCTAAGTCGTATGTCTAGCGCCGAACGCCTAACCAACTTCACACGAGCAGCCTGACATTCGAATTTCATTTTAGAATTTCCTTGACAATTTTGACCAGATTCGAGAGGGGGAGCACAAATTGGGTCAAAACATGATGTTTCGCGCAAAAAACTCGAAATCTATTTTTGGGTTGAAATATTTTCTTTTATCTAAGTCGAACGCCTAACTGAAAGCCAGCCTGACATTCGATTTCACTTAAAATCTTGAAATTGGCAACAGTCTGCGACCCGTGCGTTTTGTTATGAATATTACTACTGGGGACACACTTCCTCACCAAATTTGAAATCGATCGGTCAACAAACGAGGCCTGTCCCCTCTATAGGACATTATATATTTTTGGGTCGAAATTTTCAAAGTCCGGCGGTGAAATGAAAATTTTGGAAAATGAAAGTTGGACCAGGTTTGATTGAGAGAGCACGAATTTGGGCAAAAAGAACACTTTTAGCGCAAAACACTAAAATTACATTTTTCGGTCGAAATATTTTCTAAGTCGTATGTCTAGCGCCGAACGCCTAACCAACTTCACACGAGCCGCCTGACATTCGAATTTCATTTTAGAATTTCCTTGACAATTTTGACCAGATTCGAGAGGGGGAGCACAAATTGGGTCAAAACATGATGTTTCGCGCAAAAAACTCGAAATCTATTTTTGGGTTGAAATATTTTCTTTTATCTAAGTCGAACGCCTAACTGAAAGCCAGCCTGACATTCGGTTTCACTTAAAATCTTGAAATTGGCAACAGTCTGCGACCCGTGCGTTTCGTTATGAAGATTACTACTGGGGACACACTTCCTCACCAAATTTGAAATCGATCGGCCAACAAACGAGGCCTGTCCCCTCTATAGGACATTATATATTTTTGGGTCGAAATTTTCAAAGTCCGGCGGTGAAATGAAAATTTTGGAAAATGAAAGTTGGACCAGGTTCGATTGAGAGAGCACGAATTTGGGCAAAAAGAACACTTTTAGCGCAAAACACTAAAATTACATTTTTCGGTCGAAATATTTTCTAAGTCGTATGTCTAGCGCCGAACGCCTAACCAACTTCACACGAGCCGCCTGACATTCGAATTTCATTTTAGAATTTCCTTGACAATTTTGACCAGATTCGAGAGGGGGAGCACAAATTGGGTCAAAACAAAACGTGAAATGGCCGTAAACATAAAGTCCCTGTAATTTAAACATCATATGGCTCCATATCCACCAGTGTTTGAAAAATTAAAATGCAAAAGTTTTGTCTACAGCACCAGAGATTTACACGTACAAACCGGGCTCGACGTTGCTTAACTTCGGAGATCGGACGAGAACCGGTGGTTTCAACGTGATATGTCCGTAGGCATGAAGTCCCTGTAATTTGAACATCATATATATGGCTCCACATCCACCAGTGTTTGAAAAATTCAAATGTAAAAGTTTTGTCTACAGCACCCGAGATTCCCAGGCGACTTTATCATAAAATCCCTGTAATTTAAACATCATATGGCTCCACATCCACATGTGTTTGAAAAATTGAAATGCAAAAGTTTTGTCTACAGCACCCGAGATTCCCAGGCGGTCACCCATCCAGGTACTAACCGGGCTCGACGTTGCTTATAACTTCGGTGATCGGACGAGAACCAGTGGTTTCAACGTGATATGGCCGTAGGCATGAAGTCCCTGTAATGTGAACATCATATGGCTCCTCATCCACCTGTGTTTGAAAAATTGAAATGTAAAAGTTTTGTCTACAGCACCCTTGATTCCCAGGCGGTCACCCATCCAGGTACTAACCGGGCTCGACGTTATTCCATTTTTCGGTCGAAATATTTTCTAAGTCGTATGTCTAGCGCCGAACGCCTAACCAACTTCACACGAGCAGCCTGACATTCGAATTTCATTTTAGAATTTCCTTGACAATTTTGACCAGATTCGAGATGGGGAGCACGAATTGGGTCAAAACATGATGTTTCGCGCAAAAAACTCGAAATCCATTTTTGGGTTGAAATATTTTCTAAGTCGAACGCCTAACTGAAAGCCAGCCTGACATTCGATTTCACCTAAAATCTTGAAATTGGCAACAGTCTGCGACCCGTGCGTTTTGTTATGAAGATTACTACTGGGGACACACTTCCTCACCAAATTTGAAATCGATCGGCCAACAAACGAGGCCTGTCCCCTCTATAGGACATTATATATTTTTGGGTCGAAATTTTCAAAGTCCGGCGGTGAAATGAAAATTTTGGAAAATGAAAGTTGGACCATGTTTGATTGAGAGAGCACGAATTTGGGCAAAAAGAACACTTTTAGCGCAAAACACTAAAATTACATTTTTCGGTCGAAATATTTTCTAAGTCGTATGTCTAGCGCCGAACGCCTAACCAACTTCACACGAGCAGCCTGACATTCGAATTTCATTTTAGAATTTCCTTGACAATTTTGACCAGATTCGAGAGGGGGAGCACAAATTGGGTCAAAACAAAACGTGAAATGGCCGTAAACATAAAGTCCCTGTAATTTAAACATCATATGGCTCCATATCCACCAGTGTTTGAAAAATTAAAATGCAAAAGTTTTGTCTACAGCACCAGAGATTTACACGTACAAACCGGGCTCGACGTTGCTTAACTTCGGAGATCGGACGAGAACCGGTGGTTTCAACGTGATATGTCCGTAGGCATGAAGTCCCTGTAATTTGAACATCATATATATGGCTCCACATCCACCAGTGTTTGAAAAATTCAAATGTAAAAGTTTTGTCTACAGCACCCGAGATTCCCAGGCGACTTTATCATAAAATCCCTGTAATTTAAACATCATATGGCTCCACATCCACATGTGTTTGAAAAATTGAAATGCAAAAGTTTTGTCTACAGCACCCGAGATTCCCAGGCGGTCACCCATCCAGGTACTAACCGGGCTCGACGTTGCTTATAACTTCGGTGATCGGACGAGAACCAGTGGTTTCAACGTGATATGGCCGTAGGCATGAAGTCCCTGTAATGTGAACATCATATGGCTCCTCATCCACCTGTGTTTGAAAAATTGAAATGTAAAAGTTTTGTCTACAGCACCCTTGATTCCCAGGCGGTCACCCATCCAGGTACTAACCGGGCTCGACGTTATTCCATTTTTCGGTCGAAATATTTTCTAAGTCGTATGTCTAGCGCCGAACGCCTAACCAACTTCACACGAGCAGCCTGACATTCGAATTTCATTTTAGAATTTCCTTGACAATTTTGACCAGATTCGAGATGGGGAGCACGAATTGGGTCAAAACATGATGTTTCGCGCAAAAAAACTCGAAATCCATTTTTGGGTTGAAATATTTTCTAAGTCGAACGCCTAACTGAAAGCCAGCCTGACATTCGATTTCACCTAAAATCTTGAAATTGGCAACAGTCTGCGACCCGTGCGTTTTGTTATGAAGATTACTACTGGGGACACACTTCCTCACCAAATTTGAAATCGATCGGCCAACAAACGAGGCCTGTCCCCTCTATAGGACATTATATATTTTTGGGTCGAAATTTTCAAAGTCCGGCGGTGAAATGAAAATTTTGGAAAATGAAAGTTGGACCATGTTTGATTGAGAGAGCACGAATTTGGGCAAAAAGAACACTTTTAGCGCAAAACACTAAAATTACATTTTTCGGTCGAAATATTTTCTAAGTCGTATGTCTAGCGCCGAACGCCTAACCAACTTCACACGAGCAGCCTGACATTCGAATTTCATTTTAGAATTTCCTTGACAATTTTGACCAGATTCGAGAGGGGGAGCACAAATTGGGTCAAAACATGATGTTTCGCGCAAAAAACTCGAAATCTATTTTTGGGTTGAAATATTTTCTTTTATCTAAGTCGAACGCCTAACTGAAAGCCAGCCTGACATTCGATTTCACTTAAAATCTTGAACTCGGCAACAGTCTGCGACCCGTGCGTTTTGTTATGAAGATTACTACTGGGGACACACTTCCTCACCAAATTTGAAATCGATCGGCCAACAAACGAGGCCTGTCCCCTCTATAGGACATTATATATTTTTGGGTCGAAATTTTCAAAGTCCGGCGGTGAAATGAAAATTTTGGAAAATGAAAGTTGGACCATGTTTGATTGAGAGAGCACGAATTTGGGCAAAAAGAACACTTTTAGCGCAAAACACTAAAATTACATTTTTCGGTCGAAATATTTTCTAAGTCGTATGTCTAGCGCCGAACGCCTAACCAACTTCACACGAGCAGCCTGACATTCGAATTTCATTTTAGAATTTCCTTGACAATTTTGACCAGATTCGAGAGGGGGAGCACAAATTGGGTCAAAACATGATGTTTCGCGCAAAAAACTCGAAATCTATTTTTGGGTTGAAATATTTTCTTTTATCTAAGTCGAACGCCTAACTGAAAGCCAGCCTGACATTCGATTTCACTTAAAATCTTGAACTCGGCAACAGTCTGCGACCCGTGCATTTGGTTATGAAGATTACTACTGGGGACACACTTCCTCGCCAAATTTGGAGTCGATCGGACAACAAACGAGGCCTGTCCCCTCTATAGGACATTATATATTTTTGGGTCGAAATTTTCAGTCCGGCGGTGAAATGAAAATTTTGGAAAATGAAAGTTGGACCAGGTTCGATTGAGAGAGCACGAATTTGGGCAAAAAGAACACTTTTAGCGCAAAACACTAAAATTACATTTTTCGGTCGAAATATTTTCTAAGTCGTATGTCTAGCGCCGAACGCCTAACCAACTTCACACGAGCCGCCTGACATTCGAATTTCATTTTAGAATTTCCTTGACAATTTTGACCAGATTCGAGAGGGGGAGCACAAATTGGGTCAAAACATGATGTTTCGCGCAAAAAACTCGAAATCTATTTTTGGGTTGAAATATTTTCTTTTATCTAAGTCGAACGCCTAACTGAAAGCCAGCCTGACATTCGGTTTCACTTAAAATCTTGAAATTGGCAACAGTCTGCGACCCGTGCGTTTCGTTATGAAGATTACTACTGGGGACACACTTCCTCACCAAATTTGAAATCGATCGGCCAACAAACGAGGCCTGTCCCCTCTATAGGACATTATATATTTTTGGGTCGAAATTTTCAAAGTCCGGCGGTGAAATGAAAATTTTGGAAAATGAAAGTTGGACCAGGTTTGATTGAGAGAGCACGAATTTGGGCAAAAAGAACACTTTTAGCGCAAAACACTAAAATTACATTTTTCGGTCGAAATATTTTCTAAGTCGTATGTCTAGCGCCGAACGCCTAACCAACTTCACACGAGCAGCCTGACATTCGAATTTCATTTTAGAATTTCCTTGACAATTTTGACCAGATTCGAGAGGGGGAGCACAAATTGGGTCAAAACATGATGTTTCGCGCAAAAAACTCGAAATCTATTTTTGGGTTGAAATATTTTCTTTTATCTAAGTCGAACGCCTAACTGAAAGCCAGCCTGACATTCGATTTCACTTAAAATCTTGAACTCGGCAACAGTCTGCGACCCGTGCGTTTTGTTATGAAGATTACTACTGGGGACACACTTCCTCACCAAATTTGAAATCGATCGGCCAACAAACGAGGCCTGTCCCCTCTATAGGACATTATATATTTTTGGGTCGAAATTTTCAAAGTCCGGCGGTGAAATGAAAATTTTGGAAAATGAAAGTTGGACCATGTTTGATTGAGAGAGCACGAATTTGGGCAAAAAGAACACTTTTAGCGCAAAACACTAAAATTACATTTTTCGGTCGAAATATTTTCTAAGTCGTATGTCTAGCGCCGAACGCCTAACCAACTTCACACGAGCAGCCTGACATTCGAATTTCATTTTAGAATTTCCTTGACAATTTTGACCAGATTCGAGAGGGGGAGCACAAATTGGGTCAAAACATGATGTTTCGCGCAAAAAACTCGAAATCTATTTTTGGGTTGAAATATTTTCTTTTATCTAAGTCGAACGCCTAACTGAAAGCCAGCCTGACATTCGATTTCACTTAAAATCTTGAACTCGGCAACAGTCTGCGACCCGTGCATTTGGTTATGAAGATTACTACTGGGGACACACTTCCTCGCCAAATTTGGAGTCGATCGGTCAACAAACGAGGCCTGTCCCCTCTATAGGACATTATATATTTTTGGGTCGAAATTTTCAGTCCGGCGGTGAAATGAAAATTTTGGAAAATGAAAGTTGGACCAGGTTCGATTGAGAGAGCACGAATTTGGGCAAAAAGAACACTTTTAGCGCAAAACACTAAAATTACATTTTTCGGTCGAAATATTTTCTAAGTCGTATGTCTAGCGCCGAACGCCTAACCAACTTCACACGAGCCGCCTGACATTCGAATTTCATTTTAGAATTTCCTTGACAATTTTGACCAGATTCGAGAGGGGGAGCACAAATTGGGTCAAAACATGATGTTTCGCGCAAAAAACTCGAAATCTATTTTTGGGTTGAAATATTTTCTTTTATCTAAGTCGAACGCCTAACTGAAAGCCAGCCTGACATTCGGTTTCACTTAAAATCTTGAAATTGGCAACAGTCTGCGACCCGTGCGTTTCGTTATGAAGATTACTACTGGGGACACACTTCCTCACCAAATTTGAAATCGATCGGCCAACAAACGAGGCCTGTCCCCTCTATAGGACATTATATATTTTTGGGTCGAAATTTTCAAAGTCCGGCGGTGAAATGAAAATTTTGGAAAATGAAAGTTGGACCAGGTTTGATTGAGAGAGCACGAATTTGGGCAAAAAGAACACTTTTAGCGCAAAACACTAAAATTACATTTTTCGGTCGAAATATTTTCTAAGTCGTATGTCTAGCGCCGAACGCCTAACCAACTTCACACGAGCAGCCTGACATTCGAATTTCATTTTAGAATTTCCTTGACAATTTTGACCAGATTCGAGAGGGGGAGCACAAATTGGGTCAAAACATGATGTTTCGCGCAAAAAACTCGAAATCTATTTTTGGGTTGAAATATTTTCTTTTATCTAAGTCGAACGCCTAACTGAAAGCCAGCCTGACATTCGATTTCACTTAAAATCTTGAACTCGGCAACAGTCTGCGACCCGTGCATTTGGTTATGAAGATTACTACTGGGGACACACTTCCTCGCCAAATTTGGAGTCGATCGGTCAACAAACGAGGCCTGTCCCCTCTATAGGACATTATATATTTTTGGGTCGAAATTTTCAAAGTCCGGCGGTGAAATGAAAATTTTGGAAAATGAAAGTTGGACCAGGTTTGATTGAGAGAGCACGAATTTGGGCAAAAAGAACACTTTTAGCGCAAAACACTAAAATTACATTTTTCGGTCGAAATATTTTCTAAGTCGTATGTCTAGCGCCGAACGCCTAACCAACTTCACACGAGCAGCCTGACATTCGAATTTCATTTTAGAATTTCCTTGACAATTTTGACCAGATTCGAGAGGGGGAGCACAAATTGGGTCAAAACATGATGTTTCGCGCAAAAAACTCGAAATCTATTTTTGGGTTGAAATATTTTCTTTTATCTAAGTCGAACGCCTAACTGAAAGCCAGCCTGACATTCGATTTCACTTAAAATCTTGAACTCGGCAACAGTCTGCGACCCGTGCATTTGGTTATGAAGATTACTACTGGGGACACACTTCCTCACCAAATTTGAAATCGATCGGCCAACAAACGAGGCCTGTCCCCTCTATAGGACATTATATATTTTTGGGTCGAAATTTTCAAAGTCCGGCGGTGAAATGAAAATTTTGGAAAATGAAAGTTGGACCATGTTTGATTGAGAGAGCACGAATTTGGGCAAAAAGAACACTTTTAGCGCAAAACACTAAAATTACATTTTTCGGTCGAAATATTTTCTAAGTCGTATGTCTAGCGCCGAACGCCTAACCAACTTCACACGAGCAGCCTGACATTCGAATTTCATTTTAGAATTTCCTTGACAATTTTGACCAGATTCGAGAGGGGGAGCACAAATTGGGTCAAAACATGATGTTTCGCGCAAAAAACTCGAAATCTATTTTTGGGTTGAAATATTTTCTTTTATCTAAGTCGAACGCCTAACTGAAAGCCAGCCTGACATTCGATTTCACTTAAAATCTTGAACTCGGCAACAGTCTGCGACCCGTGCATTTGGTTATGAAGATTACTACTGGGGACACACTTCCTCGCCAAATTTGGAGTCGATCGGACAACAAACGAGGCCTGTCCCCTCTATAGGACATTATATATTTTTGGGTCGAAATTTTCAGTCCGGCGGTGAAATGAAAATTTTGGAAAATGAAAGTTGGACCAGGTTCGATTGAGAGAGCACGAATTTGGGCAAAAAGAACACTTTTAGCGCAAAACACTAAAATTACATTTTTCGGTCGAAATATTTTCTAAGTCGTATGTCTAGCGCCGAACGCCTAACCAACTTCACACGAGCCGCCTGACATTCGAATTTCATTTTAGAATTTCCTTGACAATTTTGACCAGATTCGAGAGGGGGAGCACAAATTGGGTCAAAACATGATGTTTCGCGCAAAAAACTCGAAATCTATTTTTGGGTTGAAATATTTTCTTTTATCTAAGTCGAACGCCTAACTGAAAGCCAGCCTGACATTCGGTTTCACTTAAAATCTTGAAATTGGCAACAGTCTGCGACCCGTGCGTTTCGTTATGAAGATTACTACTGGGGACACACTTCCTCACCAAATTTGAAATCGATCGGCCAACAAACGAGGCCTGTCCCCTCTATAGGACATTATATATTTTTGGGTCGAAATTTTCAAAGTCCGGCGGTGAAATGAAAATTTTGGAAAATGAAAGTTGGACCAGGTTTGATTGAGAGAGCACGAATTTGGGCAAAAAGAACACTTTTAGCGCAAAACACTAAAATTACATTTTTCGGTCGAAATATTTTCTAAGTCGTATGTCTAGCGCCGAACGCCTAACCAACTTCACACGAGCAGCCTGACATTCGAATTTCATTTTAGAATTTCCTTGACAATTTTGACCAGATTCGAGAGGGGGAGCACAAATTGGGTCAAAACATGATGTTTCGCGCAAAAAACTCGAAATCTATTTTTGGGTTGAAATATTTTCTTTTATCTAAGTCGAACGCCTAACTGAAAGCCAGCCTGACATTCGATTTCACTTAAAATCTTGAACTCGGCAACAGTCTGCGACCCGTGCGTTTTGTTATGAAGATTACTACTGGGGACACACTTCCTCACCAAATTTGAAATCGATCGGCCAACAAACGAGGCCTGTCCCCTCTATAGGACATTATATATTTTTGGGTCGAAATTTTCAAAGTCCGGCGGTGAAATGAAAATTTTGGAAAATGAAAGTTGGACCATGTTTGATTGAGAGAGCACGAATTTGGGCAAAAAGAACACTTTTAGCGCAAAACACTAAAATTACATTTTTCGGTCGAAATATTTTCTAAGTCGTATGTCTAGCGCCGAACGCCTAACCAACTTCACACGAGCAGCCTGACATTCGAATTTCATTTTAGAATTTCCTTGACAATTTTGACCAGATTCGAGAGGGGGAGCACAAATTGGGTCAAAACATGATGTTTCGCGCAAAAAACTCGAAATCTATTTTTGGGTTGAAATATTTTCTTTTATCTAAGTCGAACGCCTAACTGAAAGCCAGCCTGACATTCGATTTCACTTAAAATCTTGAACTCGGCAACAGTCTGCGACCCGTGCATTTGGTTATGAAGATTACTACTGGGGACACACTTCCTCGCCAAATTTGGAGTCGATCGGTCAACAAACGAGGCCTGTCCCCTCTATAGGACATTATATATTTTTGGGTCGAAATTTTCAGTCCGGCGGTGAAATGAAAATTTTGGAAAATGAAAGTTGGACCAGGTTCGATTGAGAGAGCACGAATTTGGGCAAAAAGAACACTTTTAGCGCAAAACACTAAAATTACATTTTTCGGTCGAAATATTTTCTAAGTCGTATGTCTAGCGCCGAACGCCTAACCAACTTCACACGAGCCGCCTGACATTCGAATTTCATTTTAGAATTTCCTTGACAATTTTGACCAGATTCGAGAGGGGGAGCACAAATTGGGTCAAAACATGATGTTTCGCGCAAAAAACTCGAAATCTATTTTTGGGTTGAAATATTTTCTTTTATCTAAGTCGAACGCCTAACTGAAAGCCAGCCTGACATTCGGTTTCACTTAAAATCTTGAAATTGGCAACAGTCTGCGACCCGTGCGTTTCGTTATGAAGATTACTACTGGGGACACACTTCCTCACCAAATTTGAAATCGATCGGCCAACAAACGAGGCCTGTCCCCTCTATAGGACATTATATATTTTTGGGTCGAAATTTTCAAAGTCCGGCGGTGAAATGAAAATTTTGGAAAATGAAAGTTGGACCAGGTTTGATTGAGAGAGCACGAATTTGGGCAAAAAGAACACTTTTAGCGCAAAACACTAAAATTACATTTTTCGGTCGAAATATTTTCTAAGTCGTATGTCTAGCGCCGAACGCCTAACCAACTTCACACGAGCAGCCTGACATTCGAATTTCATTTTAGAATTTCCTTGACAATTTTGACCAGATTCGAGAGGGGGAGCACAAATTGGGTCAAAACATGATGTTTCGCGCAAAAAACTCGAAATCTATTTTTGGGTTGAAATATTTTCTTTTATCTAAGTCGAACGCCTAACTGAAAGCCAGCCTGACATTCGGTTTCACTTAAAATCTTGAAATTGGCAACAGTCTGCGACCCGTGCGTTTCGTTATGAAGATTACTACTGGGGACACACTTCCTCACCAAATTTGAAATCGATCGGCCAACAAACGAGGCCTGTCCCCTCTATAGGACATTATATATTTTTGGGTCGAAATTTTCAAAGTCCGGCGGTGAAATGAAAATTTTGGAAAATGAAAGTTGGACCAGGTTTGATTGAGAGAGCACGAATTTGGGCAAAAAGAACACTTTTAGCGCAAAACACTAAAATTACATTTTTCGGTCGAAATATTTTCTAAGTCGTATGTCTAGCGCCGAACGCCTAACCAACTTCACACGAGCAGCCTGACATTCGAATTTCATTTTAGAATTTCCTTGACAATTTTGACCAGATTCGAGAGGGGGAGCACAAATTGGGTCAAAACATGATGTTTCGCGCAAAAAACTCGAAATCTATTTTTGGGTTGAAATATTTTCTTTTATCTAAGTCGAACGCCTAACTGAAAGCCAGCCTGACATTCGATTTCACTTAAAATCTTGAAATTGGCAACAGTCTGCGACCCGTGCGTTTTGTTATGAATATTACTACTGGGGACACACTTCCTCACCAAATTTGAAATCGATCGGTCAACAAACGAGGCCTGTCCCCTCTATAGGACATTATATATTTTTGGGTCGAAATTTTCAAAGTCCGGCGGTGAAATGAAAATTTTGGAAAATGAAAGTTGGACCAGGTTTGATTGAGAGAGCACGAATTTGGGCAAAAAGAACACTTTTAGCGCAAAACACTAAAATTACATTTTTCGGTCGAAATATTTTCTAAGTCGTATGTCTAGCGCCGAACGCCTAACCAACTTCACACGAGCCGCCTGACATTCGAATTTCATTTTAGAATTTCCTTGACAATTTTGACCAGATTCGAGAGGGGGAGCACAAATTGGGTCAAAACATGATGTTTCGCGCAAAAAACTCGAAATCTATTTTTGGGTTGAAATATTTTCTTTTATCTAAGTCGAACGCCTAACTGAAAGCCAGCCTGACATTCGGTTTCACTTAAAATCTTGAAATTGGCAACAGTCTGCGACCCGTGCGTTTCGTTATGAAGATTACTACTGGGGACACACTTCCTCACCAAATTTGAAATCGATCGGCCAACAAACGAGGCCTGTCCCCTCTATAGGACATTATATATTTTTGGGTCGAAATTTTCAAAGTCCGGCGGTGAAATGAAAATTTTGGAAAATGAAAGTTGGACCAGGTTCGATTGAGAGAGCACGAATTTGGGCAAAAAGAACACTTTTAGCGCAAAACACTAAAATTACATTTTTCGGTCGAAATATTTTCTAAGTCGTATGTCTAGCGCCGAACGCCTAACCAACTTCACACGAGCCGCCTGACATTCGAATTTCATTTTAGAATTTCCTTGACAATTTTGACCAGATTCGAGAGGGGGAGCACAAATTGGGTCAAAACATGATGTTTCGCGCAAAAAACTCGAAATCTATTTTTGGGTTGAAATATTTTCTTTTATCTAAGTCGAACGCCTAACTGAAAGCCAGCCTGACATTCGGTTTCACTTAAAATCTTGAAATTGGCAACAGTCTGCGACCCGTGCGTTTCGTTATGAAGATTACTACTGGGGACACACTTCCTCACCAAATTTGAAAACGATCGGCCAACAAACGAGGCCTGTCCCCTCTATAGGACATTATATATTTTTGGGTCGAAATTTTCAAAGTCCGGCGGTGAAATGAAAATTTTGGAAAATGAAAGTTGGACCAGGTTTGATTGAGAGAGCACGAATTTGGGCAAAAAGAACACTTTTAGCGCAAAACACTAAAATTACATTTTTCGGTCGAAATATTTTCTAAGTCGTATGTCTAGCGCCGAACGCCTAACCAACTTCACACGAGCAGCCTGACATTCGAATTTCATTTTAGAATTTCCTTGACAATTTTGACCAGATTCGAGAGGGGGAGCACAAATTGGGTCAAAACATGATGTTTCGCGCAAAAAACTCGAAATCTATTTTTGGGTTGAAATATTTTCTTTTATCTAAGTCGAACGCCTAACTGAAAGCCAGCCTGACATTCGATTTCACTTAAAATCTTGAACTCGGCAACAGTCTGCGACCCGTGCATTTGGTTATGAAGATTACTACTGGGGACACACTTCCTCGCCAAATTTGGAGTCGATCGGTCAACAAACGAGGCCTGTCCCCTCTATAGGACATTATATATTTTTGAAAGTTGGACCAGGTTTGATTGAGAGAGCACGAATTTGGGCAAAAAGAACACTTTTAGCGCAAAACACTAAAATTACATTTTTCGGTCGAAATATTTTCTAAGTCGTATGTCTAGCGCCGAACGCCTAACCAACTTCACACGAGCAGCCTGACATTCGAATTTCATTTTAGAATTTCCTTTACAATTTTGACCAGATTCGAGAGGGGGAGCACAAATTGGGTCAAAACATGATGTTTCGCGCAAAAAACTCGAAATCTATTTTTGGGTTGAAATATTTTCTTTTATCTAAGTCGAACGCCTAACTGAAAGCCAGCCTGACATTCGATTTCACTTAAAATCTTGAACTCGGCAACAGTCTGCGACCCGTGCATTTGGTTATGAAGATTACTACTGGGGACACACTTCCTCGCCAAATTTGGAGTCGATCGGTCAACAAACGAGGCCTGTCCCCTCTATAGGACATTATATATTTTTGGGTCGAAATTTTCAAAGTCCGGCGGTGAAATGAAAATTTTGGAAAATGAAAGTTGGACCAGGTTTGATTGAGAGAGCACGAATTTGGGCAAAAAGAACACTTTTAGCGCAAAACACTAAAATTACATTTTTCGGTCGAAATATTTTCTAAGTCGTATGTCTAGCGCCGAACGCCTAACCAACTTCACACGAGCCGCCTGACATTCGAATTTCATTTTAGAATTTCCTTGACAATTTTGACCAGATTCGAGAGGGGGAGCACAAATTGGGTCAAAACATGATGTTTCGCGCAAAAAACTCGAAATCTATTTTTGGGTTGAAATATTTTCTTTTATCTAAGTCGAACGCCTAACTGAAAGCCAGCCTGACATTCGGTTTCACTTAAAATCTTGAAATTGGCAACAGTCTGCGACCCGTGCGTTTCGTTATGAAGATTACTACTGGGGACACACTTCCTCACCAAATTTGAAATCGATCGGCCAACAAACGAGGCCTGTCCCCTCTATAGGACATTATATATTTTTGGGTCGAAATTTTCAAAGTCCGGCGGTGAAATGAAAATTTTGGAAAATGAAAGTTGGACCAGGTTTGATTGAGAGAGCACGAATTTGGGCAAAAAGAACACTTTTAGCGCAAAACACTAAAATTACATTTTTCGGTCGAAATATTTTCTAAGTCGTATGTCTAGCGCCGAACGCCTAACCAACTTCACACGAGCCGCCTGACATTCGAATTTCATTTTAGAATTTCCTTGACAATTTTGACCAGATTCGAGAGGGGGAGCACAAATTGGGTCAAAACATGATGTTTCGCGCAAAAAACTCGAAATCTATTTTTGGGTTGAAATATTTTCTTTTATCTAAGTCGAACGCCTAACTGAAAGCCAGCCTGACATTCGATTTCACTTAAAATCTTGAACTCGGCAACAGTCTGCGACCCGTGCATTTGGTTATGAAGATTACTACTGGGGACACACTTCCTCGCCAAATTTGGAGTCGATCGGTCAACAAACGAGGCCTGTCCCCTCTATAGGACATTATATATTTTTGGGTCGAAATTTTCAAAGTCCGGCGGTGAAATGAAAATTTTGGAAAATGAAAGTTGGACCAGGTTTGATTGAGAGAGCACGAATTTGGGCAAAAAGAACACTTTTAGCGCAAAACACTAAAATTACATTTTTCGGTCGAAATATTTTCTAAGTCGTATGTCTAGCGCCGAACGCCTAACCAACTTCACACGAGCCGCCTGACATTCGAATTTCATTTTAGAATTTCCTTGACAATTTTGACCAGATTCGAGAGGGGGAGCACAAATTGGGTCAAAACATGATGTTTCGCGCAAAAAACTCGAAATCTATTTTTGGGTTGAAATATTTTCTTTTATCTAAGTCGAACGCCTAACTGAAAGCCAGCCTGACATTCGGTTTCACTTAAAATCTTGAAATTGGCAACAGTCTGCGACCCGTGCGTTTCGTTATGAAGATTACTACTGGGGACACACTTCCTCACCAAATTTGAAATCGATCGGCCAACAAACGAGGCCTGTCCCCTCTATAGGACATTATATATTTTTGGGTCGAAATTTTCAAAGTCCGGCGGTGAAATGAAAATTTTGGAAAATGAAAGTTGGACCAGGTTTGATTGAGAGAGCACGAATTTGGGCAAAAAGAACACTTTTAGCGCAAAACACTAAAATTACATTTTTCGGTCGAAATATTTTCTAAGTCGTATGTCTAGCGCCGAACGCCTAACCAACTTCACACGAGCCGCCTGACATTCGAATTTCATTTTAGAATTTCCTTGACAATTTTGACCAGATTCGAGAGGGGGAGCACAAATTGGGTCAAAACATGATGTTTCGCGCAAAAAACTCGAAATCTATTTTTGGGTTGAAATATTTTCTTTTATCTAAGTCGAACGCCTAACTGAAAGCCAGCCTGACATTCGGTTTCACTTAAAATCTTGAAATTGGCAACAGTCTGCGACCCGTGCGTTTCGTTATGAAGATTACTACTGGGGACACACTTCCTCACCAAATTTGAAAACGATCGGCCAACAAACGAGGCCTGTCCCCTCTATAGGACATTATATATTTTTGGGTCGAAATTTTCAAAGTCCGGCGGTGAAATGAAAATTTTGGAAAATGAAAGTTGGACCAGGTTTGATTGAGAGAGCACGAATTTGGGCAAAAAGAACACTTTTAGCGCAAAACACTAAAATTACATTTTTCGGTCGAAATATTTTCTAAGTCGTATGTCTAGCGCCGAACGCCTAACCAACTTCACACGAGCCGCCTGACATTCGAATTTCATTTTAGAATTTCCTTGACAATTTTGACCAGATTCGAGAGGGGGAGCACAAATTGGGTCAAAACATGATGTTTCGCGCAAAAAACTCGAAATCTATTTTTGGGTTGAAATATTTTCTTTTATCTAAGTCGAACGCCTAACTGAAAGCCAGCCTGACATTCGGTTTCACTTAAAATCTTGAAATTGGCAACAGTCTGCGACCCGTGCGTTTCGTTATGAAGATTACTACTGGGGACACACTTCCTCACCAAATTTGAAATCGATCGGCCAACAAACGAGGCCTGTCCCCTCTATAGGACATTATATATTTTTGGGTCGAAATTTTCAAAGTCCGGCGGTGAAATGAAAATTTTGGAAAATGAAAGTTGGACCAGGTTCGATTGAGAGAGCACGAATTTGGGCAAAAAGAACACTTTTAGCGCAAAACACTAAAATTACATTTTTCGGTCGAAATATTTTCTAAGTCGTATGTCTAGCGCCGAACGCCTAACCAACTTCACACGAGCCGCCTGACATTCGAATTTCATTTTAGAATTTCCTTGACAATTTTGACCAGATTCGAGAGGGGGAGCACAAATTGGGTCAAAACATGATGTTTCGCGCAAAAAACTCGAAATCTATTTTTGGGTTGAAATATTTTCTTTTATCTAAGTCGAACGCCTAACTGAAAGCCAGCCTGACATTCGGTTTCACTTAAAATCTTGAAATTGGCAACAGTCTGCGACCCGTGCGTTTCGTTATGAAGATTACTACTGGGGACACACTTCCTCACCAAATTTGAAAACGATCGGCCAACAAACGAGGCCTGTCCCCTCTATAGGACATTATATATTTTTGGGTCGAAATTTTCAAAGTCCGGCGGTGAAATGAAAATTTTGGAAAATGAAAGTTGGACCAGGTTTGATTGAGAGAGCACGAATTTGGGCAAAAAGAACACTTTTAGCGCAAAACACTAAAATTACATTTTTCGGTCGAAATATTTTCTAAGTCGTATGTCTAGCGCCGAACGCCTAACCAACTTCACACGAGCAGCCTGACATTCGAATTTCATTTTAGAATTTCCTTGACAATTTTGACCAGATTCGAGAGGGGGAGCACAAATTGGGTCAAAACATGATGTTTCGCGCAAAAAACTCGAAATCTATTTTTGGGTTGAAATATTTTCTTTTATCTAAGTCGAACGCCTAACTGAAAGCCAGCCTGACATTCGATTTCACTTAAAATCTTGAACTCGGCAACAGTCTGCGACCCGTGCATTTGGTTATGAAGATTACTACTGGGGACACACTTCCTCGCCAAATTTGGAGTCGATCGGTCAACAAACGAGGCCTGTCCCCTCTATAGGACATTATATATTTTTGAAAGTTGGACCAGGTTTGATTGAGAGAGCACGAATTTGGGCAAAAAGAACACTTTTAGCGCAAAACACTAAAATTACATTTTTCGGTCGAAATATTTTCTAAGTCGTATGTCTAGCGCCGAACGCCTAACCAACTTCACACGAGCAGCCTGACATTCGAATTTCATTTTAGAATTTCCTTTACAATTTTGACCAGATTCGAGAGGGGGAGCACAAATTGGGTCAAAACATGATGTTTCGCGCAAAAAACTCGAAATCTATTTTTGGGTTGAAATATTTTCTTTTATCTAAGTCGAACGCCTAACTGAAAGCCAGCCTGACATTCGATTTCACTTAAAATCTTGAACTCGGCAACAGTCTGCGACCCGTGCATTTGGTTATGAAGATTACTACTGGGGACACACTTCCTCGCCAAATTTGGAGTCGATCGGTCAACAAACGAGGCCTGTCCCCTCTATAGGACATTATATATTTTTGGGTCGAAATTTTCAAAGTCCGGCGGTGAAATGAAAATTTTGGAAAATGAAAGTTGGACCAGGTTTGATTGAGAGAGCACGAATTTGGGCAAAAAGAACACTTTTAGCGCAAAACACTAAAATTACATTTTTCGGTCGAAATATTTTCTAAGTCGTATGTCTAGCGCCGAACGCCTAACCAACTTCACACGAGCCGCCTGACATTCGAATTTCATTTTAGAATTTCCTTGACAATTTTGACCAGATTCGAGAGGGGGAGCACAAATTGGGTCAAAACATGATGTTTCGCGCAAAAAACTCGAAATCTATTTTTGGGTTGAAATATTTTCTTTTATCTAAGTCGAACGCCTAACTGAAAGCCAGCCTGACATTCGGTTTCACTTAAAATCTTGAAATTGGCAACAGTCTGCGACCCGTGCGTTTCGTTATGAAGATTACTACTGGGGACACACTTCCTCACCAAATTTGAAATCGATCGGCCAACAAACGAGGCCTGTCCCCTCTATAGGACATTATATATTTTTGGGTCGAAATTTTCAAAGTCCGGCGGTGAAATGAAAATTTTGGAAAATGAAAGTTGGACCAGGTTTGATTGAGAGAGCACGAATTTGGGCAAAAAGAACACTTTTAGCGCAAAACACTAAAATTACATTTTTCGGTCGAAATATTTTCTAAGTCGTATGTCTAGCGCCGAACGCCTAACCAACTTCACACGAGCCGCCTGACATTCGAATTTCATTTTAGAATTTCCTTGACAATTTTGACCAGATTCGAGAGGGGGAGCACAAATTGGGTCAAAACATGATGTTTCGCGCAAAAAACTCGAAATCTATTTTTGGGTTGAAATATTTTCTTTTATCTAAGTCGAACGCCTAACTGAAAGCCAGCCTGACATTCGGTTTCACTTAAAATCTTGAAATTGGCAACAGTCTGCGACCCGTGCGTTTCGTTATGAAGATTACTACTGGGGACACACTTCCTCACCAAATTTGAAATCGATCGGCCAACAAACGAGGCCTGTCCCCTCTATAGGACATTATATATTTTTGGGTCGAAATTTTCAAAGTCCGGCGGTGAAATGAAAATTTTGGAAAATGAAAGTTGGACCAGGTTTGATTGAGAGAGCACGAATTTGGGCAAAAAGAACACTTTTAGCGCAAAACACTAAAATTACATTTTTCGGTCGAAATATTTTCTAAGTCGTATGTCTAGCGCCGAACGCCTAACCAACTTCACACGAGCCGCCTGACATTCGAATTTCATTTTAGAATTTCCTTGACAATTTTGACCAGATTCGAGAGGGGGAGCACAAATTGGGTCAAAACAAAACGTGAAATGGCCGTAAACATAAAGTCCCTGTAATTTAAACATCATATGGCTCCATATCCACCAGTGTTTGAAAAATTAAAATGCAAAAGTTTTGTCTACAGCACCAGAGATTTACACGTACAAACCGGGCTCGACGTTGCTTAACTTCGGAGATCGGACGAGAACCGGTGGTTTCAACGTGATATGTCCGTAGGCATGAAGTCCCTGTAATTTGAACATCATATATATGGCTCCACATCCACCAGTGTTTGAAAAATTCAAATGTAAAAGTTTTGTCTACAGCACCCGAGATTCCCAGGCGACTTTATCATAAAATCCCTGTAATTTAAACATCATATGGCTCCACATCCACATGTGTTTGAAAAATTGAAATGCAAAAGTTTTGTCTACAGCACCCGAGATTCCCAGGCGGTCACCCATCCAGGTACTAACCGGGCTCGACGTTGCTTATAACTTCGGTGATCGGACGAGAACCAGTGGTTTCAACGTGATATGGCCGTAGGCATGAAGTCCCTGTAATGTGAACATCATATGGCTCCTCATCCACCTGTGTTTGAAAAATTGAAATGTAAAAGTTTTGTCTACAGCACCCTTGATTCCCAGGCGGTCACCCATCCAGGTACTAACCGGGCTCGACGTTATTCCATTTTTCGGTCGAAATATTTTCTAAGTCGTATGTCTAGCGCCGAACGCCTAACCAACTTCACACGAGCAGCCTGACATTCGAATTTCATTTTAGAATTTCCTTGACAATTTTGACCAGATTCGAGATGGGGAGCACGAATTGGGTCAAAACATGATGTTTCGCGCAAAAAACTCGAAATCCATTTTTGGGTTGAAATATTTTCTAAGTCGAACGCCTAACTGAAAGCCAGCCTGACATTCGATTTCACCTAAAATCTTGAAATTGGCAACAGTCTGCGACCCGTGCGTTTTGTTATGAAGATTACTACTGGGGACACACTTCCTCACCAAATTTGAAATCAATCGGCCAACAAACGAGGCCTGTCCCCTCTATAGGACATTATATATTTTTGGGTCGAAATTTTCAAAGTCCGGCGGTGAAATGAAAATTTTGGAAAATGAAAGTTGGACCATGTTTGATTGAGAGAGCACGAATTTGGGCAAAAAGAACACTTTTAGCGCAAAACACTAAAATTACATTTTTCGGTCGAAATATTTTCTAAGTCGTATGTCTAGCGCCGAACGCCTAACCAACTTCACACGAGCAGCCTGACATTCGAATTTCATTTTAGAATTTCCTTGACAATTTTGACCAGATTCGAGAGGGGGAGCACAAATTGGGTCAAAACAAAACGTGAAATGGCCGTAAACATAAAGTCCCTGTAATTTAAACATCATATGGCTCCATATCCACCAGTGTTTGAAAAATTAAAATGCAAAAGTTTTGTCTACAGCACCAGAGATTTACACGTACAAACCGGGCTCGACGTTGCTTAACTTCGGAGATCGGACGAGAACCGGTGGTTTCAACGTGATATGTCCGTAGGCATGAAGTCCCTGTAATTTGAACATCATATATATGGCTCCACATCCACCAGTGTTTGAAAAATTCAAATGTAAAAGTTTTGTCTACAGCACCCGAGATTCCCAGGCGACTTTATCATAAAATCCCTGTAATTTAAACATCATATGGCTCCACATCCACATGTGTTTGAAAAATTGAAATGCAAAAGTTTTGTCTACAGCACCCGAGATTCCCAGGCGGTCACCCATCCAGGTACTAACCGGGCTCGACGTTGCTTATAACTTCGGTGATCGGACGAGAACCAGTGGTTTCAACGTGATATGGCCGTAGGCATGAAGTCCCTGTAATGTGAACATCATATGGCTCCTCATCCACCTGTGTTTGAAAAATTGAAATGTAAAAGTTTTGTCTACAGCACCCTTGATTCCCAGGCGGTCACCCATCCAGGTACTAACCGGGCTCGACGTTATTCCATTTTTCGGTCGAAATATTTTCTAAGTCGTATGTCTAGCGCCGAACGCCTAACCAACTTCACACGAGCAGCCTGACATTCGAATTTCATTTTAGAATTTCCTTGACAATTTTGACCAGATTCGAGATGGGGAGCACGAATTGGGTCAAAACATGATGTTTCGCGCAAAAAACTCGAAATCCATTTTTGGGTTGAAATATTTTCTAAGTCGAACGCCTAACTGAAAGCCAGCCTGACATTCGATTTCACCTAAAATCTTGAAATTGGCAACAGTCTGCGACCCGTGCGTTTTGTTATGAAGATTACTACTGGGGACACACTTCCTCACCAAATTTGAAATCGATCGGCCAACAAACGAGGCCTGTCCCCTCTATAGGACATTATATATTTTTGGGTCGAAATTTTCAAAGTCCGGCGGTGAAATGAAAATTTTGGAAAATGAAAGTTGGACCATGTTTGATTGAGAGAGCACGAATTTGGGCAAAAAGAACACTTTTAGCGCAAAACACTAAAATTACATTTTTCGGTCGAAATATTTTCTAAGTCGTATGTCTAGCGCCGAACGCCTAACCAACTTCACACGAGCAGCCTGACATTCGAATTTCATTTTAGAATTTCCTTGACAATTTTGACCAGATTCGAGAGGGGGAGCACAAATTGGGTCAAAACATGATGTTTCGCGCAAAAAACTCGAAATCTATTTTTGGGTTGAAATATTTTCTTTTATCTAAGTCGAACGCCTAACTGAAAGCCAGCCTGACATTCGATTTCACTTAAAATCTTGAACTCGGCAACAGTCTGCGACCCGTGCGTTTCGTTATGAAGATTACTACTGGGGACACACTTCCTCACCAAATTTGAAATCGATCGGCCAACAAACGAGGCCTGTCCCCTCTATAGGACATTATATATTTTTGGGTCGAAATTTTCAAAGTCCGGCGGTGAAATGAAAATTTTGGAAAATGAAAGTTGGACCATGTTTGATTGAGAGAGCACGAATTTGGGCAAAAAGAACACTTTTAGCGCAAAACACTAAAATTACATTTTTCGGTCGAAATATTTTCTAAGTCGTATGTCTAGCGCCGAACGCCTAACCAACTTCACACGAGCAGCCTGACATTCGAATTTCATTTTAGAATTTCCTTGACAATTTTGACCAGATTCGAGAGGGGGAGCACAAATTGGGTCAAAACATGATGTTTCGCGCAAAAAATTGAAAACTATTTTTGGGTTGAAATATTTTCTTTTATCTAAGTCGAACGCCTAACTGAAAGCCAGCCTGACATTCGATTTCACTTAAAATCTTGAACTCGGCAACAGTCTGCGACCCGTGCATTTGGTTATGAAGATTACTACTGGGGACACACTTCCTCGCCAAATTTGGAGTCGATCGGACAACAAACGAGGCCTGTCCCCTCTATAGGACATTATATATTTTTGGGTCGAAATTTTCAGTCCGGCGGTGAAATGAAAATTTTGGAAAATGAAAGTTGGACCAGGTTCGATTGAGAGAGCACGAATTTGGGCAAAAAGAACACTTTTAGCGCAAAACACTAAAATTACATTTTTCGGTCGAAATATTTTCTAAGTCGTATGTCTAGCGCCGAACGCCTAACCAACTTCACACGAGCCGCCTGACATTCGAATTTCATTTTAGAATTTCCTTGACAATTTTGACCAGATTCGAGAGGGGGAGCACAAATTGGGTCAAAACATGATGTTTCGCGCAAAAAACTCGAAATCTATTTTTGGGTTGAAATATTTTCTTTTATCTAAGTCGAACGCCTAACTGAAAGCCAGCCTGACATTCGGTTTCACTTAAAATCTTGAAATTGGCAACAGTCTGCGACCCGTGCGTTTCGTTATGAAGATTACTACTGGGGACACACTTCCTCACCAAATTTGAAATCGATCGGCCAACAAACGAGGCCTGTCCCCTCTATAGGACATTATATATTTTTGGGTCGAAATTTTCAAAGTCCGGCGGTGAAATGAAAATTTTGGAAAATGAAAGTTGGACCAGGTTTGATTGAGAGAGCACGAATTTGGGCAAAAAGAACACTTTTAGCGCAAAACACTAAAATTACATTTTTCGGTCGAAATATTTTCTAAGTCGTATGTCTAGCGCCGAACGCCTAACCAACTTCACACGAGCAGCCTGACATTCGAATTTCATTTTAGAATTTCCTTGACAATTTTGACCAGATTCGAGAGGGGGAGCACAAATTGGGTCAAAACATGATGTTTCGCGCAAAAAACTCGAAATCTATTTTTGGGTTGAAATATTTTCTTTTATCTAAGTCGAACGCCTAACTGAAAGCCAGCCTGACATTCGATTTCACTTAAAATCTTGAACTCGGCAACAGTCTGCGACCCGTGCGTTTTGTTATGAAGATTACTACTGGGGACACACTTCCTCACCAAATTTGAAATCGATCGGCCAACAAACGAGGCCTGTCCCCTCTATAGGACATTATATATTTTTGGGTCGAAATTTTCAAAGTCCGGCGGTGAAATGAAAATTTTGGAAAATGAAAGTTGGACCATGTTTGATTGAGAGAGCACGAATTTGGGCAAAAAGAACACTTTTAGCGCAAAACACTAAAATTACATTTTTCGGTCGAAATATTTTCTAAGTCGTATGTCTAGCGCCGAACGCCTAACCAACTTCACACGAGCAGCCTGACATTCGAATTTCATTTTAGAATTTCCTTGACAATTTTGACCAGATTCGAGAGGGGGAGCACAAATTGGGTCAAAACATGATGTTTCGCGCAAAAAACTCGAAATCTATTTTTGGGTTGAAATATTTTCTTTTATCTAAGTCGAACGCCTAACTGAAAGCCAGCCTGACATTCGATTTCACTTAAAATCTTGAACTCGGCAACAGTCTGCGACCCGTGCATTTGGTTATGAAGATTACTACTGGGGACACACTTCCTCGCCAAATTTGGAGTCGATCGGTCAACAAACGAGGCCTGTCCCCTCTATAGGACATTATATATTTTTGGGTCGAAATTTTCAGTCCGGCGGTGAAATGAAAATTTTGGAAAATGAAAGTTGGACCAGGTTCGATTGAGAGAGCACGAATTTGGGCAAAAAGAACACTTTTAGCGCAAAACACTAAAATTACATTTTTCGGTCGAAATATTTTCTAAGTCGTATGTCTAGCGCCGAACGCCTAACCAACTTCACACGAGCCGCCTGACATTCGAATTTCATTTTAGAATTTCCTTGACAATTTTGACCAGATTCGAGAGGGGGAGCACAAATTGGGTCAAAACATGATGTTTCGCGCAAAAAACTCGAAATCTATTTTTGGGTTGAAATATTTTCTTTTATCTAAGTCGAACGCCTAACTGAAAGCCAGCCTGACATTCGGTTTCACTTAAAATCTTGAAATTGGCAACAGTCTGCGACCCGTGCGTTTCGTTATGAAGATTACTACTGGGGACACACTTCCTCACCAAATTTGAAATCGATCGGCCAACAAACGAGGCCTGTCCCCTCTATAGGACATTATATATTTTTGGGTCGAAATTTTCAAAGTCCGGCGGTGAAATGAAAATTTTGGAAAATGAAAGTTGGACCAGGTTTGATTGAGAGAGCACGAATTTGGGCAAAAAGAACACTTTTAGCGCAAAACACTAAAATTACATTTTTCGGTCGAAATATTTTCTAAGTCGTATGTCTAGCGCCGAACGCCTAACCAACTTCACACGAGCAGCCTGACATTCGAATTTCATTTTAGAATTTCCTTGACAATTTTGACCAGATTCGAGAGGGGGAGCACAAATTGGGTCAAAACATGATGTTTCGCGCAAAAAACTCGAAATCTATTTTTGGGTTGAAATATTTTCTTTTATCTAAGTCGAACGCCTAACTGAAAGCCAGCCTGACATTCGGTTTCACTTAAAATCTTGAAATTGGCAACAGTCTGCGACCCGTGCGTTTCGTTATGAAGATTACTACTGGGGACACACTTCCTCACCAAATTTGAAATCGATCGGCCAACAAACGAGGCCTGTCCCCTCTATAGGACATTATATATTTTTGGGTCGAAATTTTCAAAGTCCGGCGGTGAAATGAAAATTTTGGAAATGAAAGTTGGACCAGGTTTGATTGAGAGAGCACGAATTTGGGCAAAAAGAACACTTTTAGCGCAAAACACATAAATTACATTTTTCGGTCGAAATATTTTCTAAGTCGTATGTCTAGCGCCGAACGCCTAACCAACTCACACGAGCAGCCTGACATTCGAATTTCATTTTAGAATTTCCTTGACAATTTTTGACCAGATTCGAGAGGGGGAGCCACAAATTGGTCAAAACATGATGTTTCGCGCAAAAACTCGAAATCTATTTTTGGGTTGAAATATTTTCTTTTATCTAAGTCGAACGCCTAACTGAAGCCAGCCTGACATTCGATTTCACTTAAAATCTTGAAATTGGCAACAGTCTGCGACCCGTGCGTTTTGTTATGAATATTACTACTGGGGACACACTTCCTCACCAAATTTGAAATCGATCGGTCAACAAACGAGGCCTGTCCCCTCTATAGGAACATTATATATTTTTGGGTCGAAATTTTCAAAGTCCGGCGGTGAAATGAAAATTTTGGAAAATGAAAGTTGGACCAGGTTTGATTGATGAGAGCACGAATTTGGGCTAAAAAGAACACTTTTAGCGCAAAACACTAAAAATTACATTTTTTCGGTCGAAATATTTTCTAAGTCGTATGTCTAGCGCCGAACGCCTAACCAACTTCACACGAGCCGCCTGACATATCGAATTTCATTTTAGAATTTCCTGACAATTTTGACCAGATTCGAGAGGGGGAGCACAAATTGGGTCAAAACATGATGTTTCGCGCAAAAAACTCGAAATCTATTTTTGGGTTGAAATATTTTCTTTTATCTAAGTCGAACGCCTAACTGAAAGCCAGCCTGACATTCGGTTTCACTTAAAATCTTGAAATTAGGCAACAGTCTGCGACCGTGCGTTTCGTTATGAAGATTACTACTGGGGACACACTTCCTCACCAAATTTGAAATCGATCGGCCAACAAACGAGGCCTGTCCCCTCTATAGGACATTATATATTTTTGGTCGAAATTTTCAAAGTCCGGCGGTGTGAAAATGAATTTTGGAAAATGAAAGTTGGACCAGGTTCGATTGAGAGAGCACGAATTTGGGCAAAAAGAACACTTTTAGCGCAAAACACTAAAATTACATTTTTCGGTCGAAATATTTTCTAAGGTCGTATGTCTAGCGCCGAACGCCTAACCAACTTCACACGAGCCGCCTGACATTCGAATTTCATTTTAGAATTTCCTTGACAATTTTGACCAGATTCGAGAGGGGGAGCACAAATTGGGTCAAAACATGATGTTTCGCGCAAAAAACTCGAAATCTATTTTTGGGTTTGAATATTTTCTTTTATCTAAGTCGAACGCCTAACTGAAAGCCAGCCTGACATTCGGTTTCACTTAAAATCTTGAAATTGGCAACAGTCTGCGACCCGTGCGTTTCGTTATGAAGATTACTACTGGGGACACACTTCCTCACCAAATTTGAAAACGATCGGCCAACAAACGAGGCCTGTCCCTCTATAGGACATTATATATTTTTGGGTCGAAATTTTCAAAGTCCGGCGGTGAAATGAAAATTTTGGAAAATGAAAGTTGGACCAGGTTTGATTGAGAGAGCACGAATTTGGGCCAAAAAGAACACTTTTAGCGCAAAACACTAAAATTACATTTTTCGGTCGAAATATTTTCTAAGTCGTATGTCTAGCGCCGAACGCCTAACCAACTTCACACGAGCAGCCTGACATTCGAATTTCATTTTAGAATTTCCTTGACAATTTTGACCAGATTCGAGAGGGGAGCACAAATTGGTCAAAACATGATGTTTCGCGCAAAAAACTCGAAATCTATTTTTGGGTTGAAATATTTTCTTTTATCTAAGTCGAACGCCTAACTGAAAGCCAGCCTGACATTCGATTTCACTTAAAATCTTGAACTCGGCAACAGTCTGCGACCCGTGCATTTGGTTATGAAGAATTACTACTGGGACACACTTCCTCGCCAAATTTGGAGTCGATCGGTCAACAAACGAGGCCTGTCCCCTCTATAGGACATTATATATTTTGAAAGTTGGACCAGGTTTGATTGAGAGAGCACGAATTTGGCAAAAAGAACACTTTTAGCGCAAAACACTAAAATTACATTTTTCGGTCGGAAATATTTTCTAAGTCGTATGTCTAGCGCCGAACGCCTAACCAACTTCACACGAGCAGCCTGACATTCGAATTTCATTTTAGAATTTCCTTTACAATTTTGACCAGATTCGAGAGGGGGAGCACAAATTGGGTCAAAACATGATGCTTTCGCGCAAAAACTCGAAATCTATTTTTGGGTTGAAATATTTTCTTTTATCTAAGTCGAACGCCTAACTGAAAGCCAGCCTGACATTCGATTTCACTTAAAATCTTGAACTCGGCAACAGTCTGCGACCCGTGCATTTGGTTATGAAGATTACTACTGGGGACACACTTCCTCGCCAAATTTGGAGGTCGATCGGTCAACAAACGAGGCCTGTCCCCTCTATAGGACATTACTATATTTTTGGGTCGAAATTTTCAAAGTCCGGCGGTTGAAATGAAATTTTGGAAAATGAAAGTTGGACCAGGTTTGATTGAGAGAGCACGAATTTGGGCCAAAAGAACACTTTTAGCGCAAAACACTAAAATTACATTTTTTTCGGTCGAAATATTTTCTAAGTCGTATGTCTAGCGCCGAACGCCTAACCAACTTCACACGAGCCGCCTGACATTCGAATTTCATTTTAGAATTTCCTGACAATTTTGACCAGATTCGAGAGGGGGAGCACAAATTGGGTCAAAACATGATGTTTCGCGCAAAAAACTCGAAATCTATTTTTGGGCTTGAAATATTTTTCTTTATCTATCTAAGTCGAACGCCTAACTGAAAGCCAGCCTGACATTCGGTTTCACTTAAATCTTGAAATTGGCAACAGTCTGCGACCCGTGCGTTTCGTTATGAAGATTACTACTGGGGACACACTTCCTCACCAAATTTGAAATCGATCGGCCAACAAACGAGGCCTGTCCCTCTATAGGACATTATATATTTTTGGGTCGAAATTTTCAAAGTCCGGCGGTGAAATGAAAATTTTGGAAAATGAAAGTTGGACCAGGTTTGATTGAGAGAGCACGAATTTGGGCAAAAAGAACACTTTTAGCGCAAAACACTAAAATTACATTTTTCGGTCGAAATATTTTCTAAGTCGTATGTCTAGCGCCGAACGCCTAAACCAACTTCACACGAGCCGCCTGACATTCGAATTTCATTTTAGAATTTCCTTGACAATTTTGACCAGATTCGAGAGGGGGAGCACAAATTGGGTCAAAACATGATGTTTCGCGCAAAAAACTCGAAATCTATTTTTGGGTTGAAATATTTTCTTTTATCTAAGTCGAACGCCTAACTGAAAGCCAGCCTGACATTCGGTTTCACTTAAAATCTTGAAATTGGCAACAGTCTGCGACCCGTGCGTTTCGTTATGAAGATTACTACTGGGGACACACTTCCTCACCAAATTTGAAAACGATCGGCCAACAAACGAGGCCTGTCCCCTCTATAGGACATTATATATTTTTGGGTCGAAATTTTCAAAGTCCGGCGGTGAAATGAAAATTTTGGAAAATGAAAGTTGGACCAGGTTTGATTTGAGAGAGCACGAATTTGGCAAAAAGAACACTTTTAGCGCAAAACACTACAAATTACATTTTTCGGTCGAAATATTTTCTAAGTCGTATGTCTAGCGCCGAACGCCTAACCAACTTCACACGAGCAGCCTGACATTCGAATTTCATTTTAGAATTTCCTTGACAATTTTGACCAGATTCGAGAGGGGGAGCACAAATTGGGTCAAAACATGATGTTTCGCGCAAAAAACTCGAAATCTATTTTTGGGTTGAAATATTTTTCTTTTATCTAAGTCGAACGCCTAACTGAAAGCCAGCCTGACATTCGATTTCACTTAAAATCTTGAACTCGGCAACAGTCTGCGACCCGTGCATTTGGTTATGAAGATTACTACTGGGGACACACTTCCTCGCCAAATTGGAGTCGATCGGTCAACAAACGAGGCCTGTCCCCTCTATAGGACATTATATATTTTTGGGTCGAAATTTTCAAAGTCCGGCGGTGAAATGAAAATTTTGGAAAATGAAAGTTGGACCAGGTTTGATTGAGAGAGCACGAATTTGGGCAAAAAGAACACTTTTAGCGCAAAACACTAAAATTACATTTTTCGGTCGAAATATTTTCTAAGTCGTATGTCTAGCGCGAACGCCTAACCAACTTCACACGAGCCGCCTGACATTCGAATTTCATTTTAGAATTTCCTTGACAATTTTGACCAGATTCGAGAGGGGGAGCACAAATTGGGTCAAAACATGATGTTTCGCGCAAAAAACTCGAAATCTATTTTTGGGTTGAAATATTTTCTTTTATCTAAGTCGAACGCCTAACTGAAAGCCAGCCTGACATTCGATTTCACTTAAAATCTTGAACTCGGCAACAGTCTGCGACCCGTGCGTTTTGTTATGAAGATTACTACTGGGGACACACTTCCTCACCAAATTTGAAATCGATCGGCCAACAAACGAGGCCTGTCCCCTCTATAGACATTATATATTTTTTGGGTCGAAATTTTCAAAGTCCGGCGGTGAAATGAAAATTTTGGAAAATGAAAGTTGGACCAGGTTTGATTGAGAGAGCACGAATTTGGGCAAAAAGAACACTTTTAGCGCAAAACACTAAAATTACATTTTTCGGTCGAAATATTTTCTAAGTCGTATGTCTAGCGCCCGAACGCCTAACCAACTTCACACGAGCAGCCTGACATTCGAATTTCATTTTAGAATTTCCTTGACAATTTTGACCAGATTCGAGAGGGGAGGAGCACAAATTGGGTCAAAACATGATGTTTCGCGCAAAAAACTCGAAATCTATTTTTGGGTTGAAATATTTTCTTTTATCTAAGTCGAACGCCTAACTGAAAGCCAGCCTGACATTCGATTTCACTTAAAATCTTGAACTCGGCAACAGTCTGCGACCCGTGCGTTTTGTTATGAAGATTACTACTGGGGACACACTTCCTCACCAAATTTGAAAGTCGATCGGCCAACAAACGAGGCCTGTCCCCTCTATAGGACATTATATATTTTTGGGTCGAAATTTTCAAAGTCCGGCGGTGAAATGAAAATTTTGGGAAATGAAAGTTGGACCATGTTTGATTGAGAGAGCACGAATTTGGGCAAAAGAACACTTTTAGCGCAAAACACTAAAATTACATTTTTCGGTCGAAATATTTTCTAAGTCGTATGTCTAGCGCGAACGCCTAACCAACTTCACACGAGCAGCCTGACATTCGAATTTCATTTTAGAATTTCCTTGACAATTTTGACCAGATTCGAGAGGGGGAGCACAAATTGGGTCAAAACATGATGTTTCGCGCAAAAACTCGAAATCTATTTTTGGGTTGAAATATTTTCTTTTATCTAAGTCCGAACGCCTAACTGAAAGCCAGCCTGACATTCGATTTCTACTTAAAATCTTGAACTCGGCAACAGTCTGCGACCCGTGCATTTGGTTATGAAGATTACTACTGGGGACACACTTCCTCGCCAAATTTGGAGTCGATCGGTCAACAAACGAGGCCTGTCCCCTCTATAGGACATTATATATTTTTGAAAGTTGGACCAGGTTTGATGAGAGAGCACGAATTTGGGCAAAAGAACACTTTTAGCGCAAAAACACTTAAAATTACATTTTTCGGTCGAAATATTTTCTAAGTCGTATGTCTAGCGCCGAACGCCTAACCAACTTCACACGAGCAGCCCCTGACATTCGAATTTCATTTAGAATTTCCTTTACAATTTCTGACCAGATTCGAGAGGGGGAGCACAAATTGGGTCAAAACATGATGTTTCGCGCAAAAACTCGAAATCTATTTTTGGGTTGAAATATTTTCTTTATCTAAGTCGAACGCCCTATACTGAAAGCCAGCCTGACATTCGATTTCACTTAAAATCTTGAACCTGGCAACAGTCTGCGACCCGTGCATTTGGTTATGAAGATTACTACTGGGGACACACTTCCTCGCCAAATTTGGAGTCGATCGGTCAACAAACGAGGCCTGTCCCCTCTATAGGACATTATATATTTTTGGGTCGAAATTTTCAAAGTCCGCGGTGAAATGAAAATTTTGGAAAATGAAAGTTGGACCAGGTTGATTGAGGAGAGCACGAATTTGGCAAAAGAACACTTTTAGCGCAAAACACTAAATTACATTTTTCGGTCGAATATTTTCTAAGTCGTATGTCTAGCGCCGAACGCCTAACCAACTTCACACGAGCCGCCTGACATTCGAATTTCATTTTAGAATTTCCTTGACAATTTTTGACCAGATTCGAGAGGGGGAGCACAAATTGGGTCAAAACATGATGTTTCGCGCAAAAAAACTCGAAATCTATTTTTGGGTTGAAATATTTTCTTTTATCTAAGTCGAACGCCTAACTGAAAGCAGCCTGACATTCGGTTTCACTTAAATCTTGAAATTGGCAACAGTCTGCGACCCGTGCGTTTCGTTATGAAGATTACTACTGGGGACACACTTCCTCACCAAATTTGAAATCGATCGGAGCAACAAACGAGGCCTGTCCCCTCTATAGGACATTATATATTTTTGGGTCGAAATTTTCAAGTCCGGCGGTGAAATGAAAATTTTGTGAAAATGAAGTTGGACCAGGTTTGATTGAGAGAGCACGAATTTGGGCAAAAAGAACACTTTTAGCGCAAACACTAAAATTACATTTTTTCGTCGAAATATTTTCTAAGTCGTATGTCTAGCGCCGAACGCCTAACCAACTTCACACGAGCCGCCTGACATTCGAATTTCATTTTAGAATTTCCCTTGACAATTTTGACCAGATTAGATAGAGGGGGAGCACAAATTGGGTCAAAAACATGATGTTTCGCGCAAAAAACTCGAAATCTATTTTTGGGTTGAAATATTTTTCTTTTATCTAAGTCGAACGCCTAACTGAAAGCCAGCCTGACATTCGGTTTCACTTAAAATCTTGAAATTGGCAACAGTCTGCGACCCGTGCGTTTCGTTAATGGAAGATTACTACTGGGGACACACTTCCTCACCAAATTTGAAAACGATCGGCCAACAACGAGGCCTGTCCCCTCTATAGGACATTATATATTTTTGGGTCGAAATTTTCAAAGTCCGGCGGTGAAATGAAAATTTTGGAAAATGAAAGTTGGACCAGGTTTGATTGAGAGAGCACGAATTTGGGCAAAAGAACACTTTTAGCGCAAAACACTAAAAATTCATTTTTCGGTCGAAATATTTTCTAAGTCGTATGTCTAGCGCCGAACGCCTAACCAACTTCACACGAGCAGCCTGACATTCGAATTTCATTTTAGAATTTCCTTGACAATTTTGACCAGATTCGAGAGGGGGAGCACAAATTGGGTCAAAACATGATGTTTCGCGCAAAAAACTCGAAATCTATTTTTGGGTTGAAATATTTCTTTTATCTAAGTCGAACGCCTAACTGAAAGCCAGCCTGACATTCGATTTCACTTAAAATCTTGAACTCGGCAACAGTCTGCGACCCGTGGCATTTGGTTATGAAGATTACTACTGGGGACACACTTCCTCGCCAAATTTGGAGTCGATCGGTCAACAAACGAGGCCTGTCCCTCTATAGGACATTATATATTTTTGGGTCGAAATTTTCAAAGTCCGGCGGTGAAATGAAAATTTTGGAAAATGAAAGTTGGACCAGGTTTGATTGAGAGAGCACGAATTTGGGCAAAAAGAACACTTTTAGCGCAAAACACTAAAATTACATTTTTCGGTCGAAATATTTTCTAAGTCGTATGCTCTAGCGCCGAACGCCTAACCAACTTCACACGAGCCGCCTGACATTCGAATTTCATTTTAGAATTTCCTTGACAATTTTGACCAGATTCGAGAGGGGGAGCACAAATTGGGTCAAAACATGATGTTTCGCGCAAAAAACTCGAAATCTATTTTTGGGTTGAAATATTTTCTTTTATCTAAGTCGAACGCCTAACTGAAAGCCAGCCTGACATTCGATTTCACTTAAAATCATGAACTCGGCAACAGTCTGCGACCCGTGCGTTTTGTTATGAAGATTACTACTGGGGACACACTTCCTCACCAAATTTGAAATCGATCGGCCAACAAACGAGGCCTGTCCCCTCTATAGGACATTATATATTTTTGGGTCGAAATTTTCAAAGTCCGGCGGTGAAAATGAAAATTTTGGAAAATGAAAGTTGGACCATGTTTGATTGAGAGAGCACGAATTTGGGCAAAAAGAACACTTTTAGCGCAAAACACTAAAATTACATTTTTCGGTCGAAATATTTTCTAAGTCGTATGTCTAGCGCCGAACGCCTAACCAACTTCACACGAGCAGCCTGACATTCCGAATTTCATTTTAGAATTTCCTTGACAATTTTGACCAGATTCGAGAGGGGAGCACAAATTGGGTCAAAACATGATGTTTCGCGCAAAAAACTCGAAATCTATTTTTGGGTTGAAATATTTTCTTTTATCTAAGTCGAACGCCTAACTGAAAGCCAGCCTGACATTCGATTTCACTTAAAATCTTGAACTCGGCAACAGTCTGCGACCCGTGCATTTGGTTATGAAGATTACTACTGGGGACACACTTCCTCGCCAAATTTGGAGTCGATCGGTCAACAAACGAGGCCTGTCCCCTCTATAGGACAATATATATTTTTGGGTCGAAATTTCAGTCCGGCGGTGAAATGAAAATTTTG